>CM061062.1:206826061-207148561 GCA_030762895.1 Sophora flavescens
GTTTTCATTCTGTTTCCTGTGTTCAGAAATTTGTATAGGAAAAACTGAAAACACTGTAACAAATAAGTTATGCAGAATAGTAAGAATGACCTCTTTTACTAAGAATCATCTCAAGTTCTTTGCTCTATTATTTACTATTGACATGTTTATCCCTTGACGAAATATTCCCAATCGGAAGTTTATGTCGGATAATCTGCCTTTCCTTTTGCCACTTGATTCTCTTTCAGACATATGAATGTTACAACCTCATTGCACTATAATAAAAGGAGGTGTTTAATGACCACTAAAATCGGTCGTTAAATATGGAAATTCGATTGTTAAACCATTTAATTACCGATTTAGCAATCACAACTTGGTAGCAGATTGTCTAGTCGTTAAATCATTTGACGGTTGCTAAATCGATTGTTAGTAGCGACCAATTTAGTGACCCGTATTTTCATATTTTGTAGCCGACTTTTCATATTTAGTAGCCGATTAAATATAATCGCTAAACTCGGTCGCTAAAATACTTTTTTTTTTGTAGTGTTGTCAACCTTTCGGTCGTCGAAATCAACAATTTGTCCTGCCCTTGAGCCTGTTCGACACAAGTTTGGTTTTCTTTAAATCTGACTTCTCAAGTTCTGTTGAAAGCATTCAGTTAATCTGCTCGCATTTTTTAACACCATAAAGATTTAATTAACGAGAATACGAGGGATAATCTAACCCATACAAACATGACAATAAAAAATAACAGACTCTTTTTACAAGCATATGCTAATATAGCACAGCTAAGCACAGTTCACACGGTAAAAACACTACACAAATAAGCAGCTAATAGGATTACAACACAAATAGGATTTTTCTCAAGACAAAATTAATGATTTATACCCAACACTAATTAAGTATTTAAATTTTGTTAACGAAGATTAGTTATCTTGGGTATATAGAGTGTGTGAACTTAGGTAAAAGGAAAAAAACAAAGTAAAACATGCATTAAGATTTAAGATCAATATAAAAAGCAAATATATTGGACGGGCAACATTGGGCTAATATCACCAAATTATATTTTTGAAGAAATGATATTAATTTATGAGGTAGCAAATTTGAAACCAGCCTTTTTATTGTGGGGCCCGTTAAACTATATAGTATAGCAAAATCCAGCCTGATAGGATAAACTGGCTCATGAATTGGCTTTGCTTTATGGCGTAAAATTCCGCTTCTGTTCTTTTTGCTGTCGGAAGAAAGCAAAAATAGTAGATGAAAGGAAATTGTGCTCCATATAGCTATAAATTAACAGTGCCACTTAGCTTTCCTAAATTTCTTTTTGAAAACCATCAATCTATAACTTCACATCTTTTTTTCGTCATGGATTATTTTTATGAAGTGGGTACCATAATGTTATGTTAGGTGGGACCCTGTTGATCGAATGGTTTGTGATTGATGAGAGGAATCATCCAGCATCAATTGAATGGTATAGGGTCTACACCAAATACTATGTTTGATGGTAAAGGCTATTCCATATTCTCCACCATACATTCTTGTCAACCTGACAACCAATAAATGACATGCATGTGGGGGGAAACCTGTTCTCAGATAATGATAACATTATGATGAAATGGGGAATTTCCAAAAGGTCGTATTATGTTGTCAACCAAATCTTTCCCAACGCCTCTCTGTGCCCAGCTTTTCTAACCATTCTGCTTTTTTTCCTTTTATGATAATTATAGAGTATATTCATGCTTATAAATTTGGGACTAAAAATTCGGTGACCCAAGTCTTTACATCTCATTTTCCTTCAGAATTTGTTTTCCAAACATGGTTAATTAGGTGATAATTGGGGTTATTTTACTTTTACCTTGATTAATATGATTCCTTTCAGTATGGTTAAACGTAGGTAATTATGTCATTTTTAAATGAAAAAATCTCTAAAGTGATAAAATAATGATGTATCTATCTTTGGATCATTTTTAGTAGATTAGGGTCTCTATGCATTTATCAAACCAAGGATTAATGTACACTTACTTTCTCACTTTAGAGATTTTTTCACTTTAGATTTGTTAAATCCGCTAAATATAGGTGTTCTATATATATACTTCTTGTTAGTAATTTAATTGTGTTCAAGTGTGGTTGGTTATTATTTATGGTGTAACACTTGAGTTTTGGGTTAGTAATTTTTTTTTGTCTAAATTCTTGGTACGTGGAAGTTATATTCGACCCCGGCTAATTCGATCAAGGTGGACCCATATAAAGGGAAAGCTCTTCCGACACCTATTTTTCGAATTCACGGGACTTGAACTCGAGATCTTGCTTGAGGAAAACAAAATCCCGGCCACTAGGACTAATATAATTTCTCTATTTTTTTTTTCTTGTATTATTCAAAAGACAAATTGTGAGTTTAAGACTTGTATATTGCACTAAAAAAAATTGATTTAGAAACTGACAAATCTATCGTCAAATGTTAAAAATAGGTTGCTAAGTGAGTTACTTGTTGAATTAGTGACCGAACACATACAATTGAGAAAACTCTAGTCGCTAACTCATTTAGCAAGTGCATTTACATCTAATCGATAACATCGACCACTTAATTCGGTTGTTGAATTAGTATAGATGGTTGCTACATAGTGATCATAGGTTTTTTGTTAGGATCATTGCAATCTAGTCCAACGGTCGCCATTTGGTAGCTAATTCAAAATTGGCAATTGATTTTTACATCGATCGCAGAGCATAAATAGTTGATGGAACCAAGTTAGCGACCGATGTATGACAAACTTGTTGGGTGCCACATTAACAACAAATATTTTGATCATTAGCCAGACACTAAATTGATTTTTTTAATAAGCCAAATATGTATTAAATAGAGTACCAGAGGTACTCTAACACATCTACAAGTAGTCATCAACAATAAAAAAAAGCACACATGAGTTCTTGTTGAGATACCAACACCTTTCTTTTGAAATTAAAGATCATCCTTTGTTGGGATTCTATCCTTCAAGAGTTTCCAAGAAAAAGCCAAGACCTTTGGTGGTGCTTTGCCTCTCCAAAGTAATTTGTAGATTACATCCCCTAGTTCTTCAACCACCTGCACTGCATTTGCCTTTCATGCAAAGAGATTGTATGCTGATTTTGTGGAGTAGGTGCCTGGTGTGCCCCAACTCCACACCCACTTATCATTTCTCTCTCTGTTCAGACACACCGAGAGTAAAGTATTAAAAAACTCATCAACCAATTCATGTTCCCATACAAACAGGGCTCTCCTTCATGTAAGATTCCACTCCCACCGCAAATCTATTGTTTAGAATATAGTTTTTGTTGTTCTATATGCCTACCCAAGAAAACCATTAAAACAACCTAAGCAGAGTCATATTCCTAACAGAAGTGAAATAAAAAAATGTTTCCTTTATGTTAATTGAATCAAAGTATTTAGAATAAATAAAATGAAAAAAATACATGACATGTAACACCCCCTTGGCATTATCTCGTGAACACGTGCGGAAATAAATTAAAAGGATATTTCTTTGGTTGCTTTGAAAAATTGATTTACTTTAAGTCATAAAAATCTGGGTATAAAATTTATTCTTCCCAATACTTGAAAAAATGATGAGCATATCACAGTAGTAAGAACTATCTTATACTTACTAACACATATAGACTAAGTTTATTCATAATCCAACCTTTCACAACACACAAGTTTTTCTTAAAAGTCTTTTCTTATAAATTATATAAAAATTATCAAGACACACATACTAAACCTCTCAAATCATACATCCTCCAACATAAACCTAAGTTGGTCATATTCTACAAGACATTCTCATGGCAAGACCCCATGGTCATCACTCATGATCAAACACCACTTTAAAACATCCGAGCTTAAGTCCCCGAGTGACTTACGGAACTCCTCTGCAACATCTGTACTCATTTACCAAGGTACAATAGAAAAATCAAGCGAACAGATAAATGCAAGGGTGAGAACTAATATATGGATTTTAAAACGATAACTACATGCGCGACACACAAAACAACACATAACATATATAGTTATAATAACATCAATGTTCAAATATAAACAAATAGTTTATTAAAGAGTTTCATATTCGACAGTCATCGTCATTTTTAAAACAATGCATGACACTTCAATATTCATCATCTAAACTTTTGAACCCAATCTCTGGAAATTCCAAACTTCTTTTCACATGAGCGGATCAGGCTCTTACATGGTGCATTGCCCAAACTCCTGGCACGATGGTCATCACGAAATATGGTGCATCGTCCAAAACTCCTGGTGTGATGGTGAACACGGAACATGGCACATCGTCCAATACTCATGGCACGATGGTCATCACGATAAACATTAAGGTACAATTATCAAAGTCAGGGTACAACGATCATCGCGATAAATGGAACATTTGTCCAGAAAACAAATTGTCCATTAAGGTATAATGATCAATACTGGCACGACTGCCAATTAATGCATGTAAAACATTTTGTTTTCGTCCTTTTCTTTTTCGTTCATTCTTTCCTTGTCGGAGCTCAAAAGCTTACGACCTTCTCAACTTTTAAACATTTAAGTTGGTATTTTAATTTCAACAATAGGACGCAAAGTCCGAATGTGCAATCACGAAGGTCTAGGCCGATGCATTCAGCCTTAGGTTCGTAGATTATAAAGCACAAAACTTACATAACCTTTATAGTACAAAATAGTCCATAACTTCACCTTTAGGACATATTGTCCACACCATAGAACACTAGAACACCGACGTCTCGGCCACTAGGTTCGTTTTTCAATTTTAAACTCATTTTCGTTCTGTGAAGCACAAATCAAAAACAAAACATCCGCAACTTATCCAAGTTATCGGAAATAACACCGTTGTATAAAACTAATTTACAGAAAATACATTTTCATTGGAAATTTGTTTATAAAATCATCAAATCACCCAAAAACTCATCTTCCTCTGAAAATCTTTATTTGAATCTTTAGTTCTAAAAATATCGTTTGAGACTAAATATATGTTTAAACAAATACTGTTGTTTTTAAGAATGCTTTCCGTAAATATTTTTGGAATTAACCGTCGTTTAGCATTTTAAAAACGTTTTAAGTCAAAATTTGACTTTTCTAGTAAAATAATTTTTTCAACACCATAATTAAATTATTTTTGAAACTTAACTTTTTAAAATAACATTTTACAATATTTTGTAATTTCTTACGTAAAAATTAGCAGTACTAAAATATTCTCACGGTTAAATCCTCACTGTGACTCATAATTCACTCTTACGTCATTAAATCGTTAAAATAATAGTATTTTCAACTATTTCTTAAAAAGCTTTTTAACGTTTTTATCTTCTTAATTAATTGAGCACTGACCACTGTCAGACTTCTCAATCAACAATCAACATCTATAAACATTCCACATAAACATTATAGCATATAATACAGTTTATAACATGCATTAAAACACGATAACAATTAACTATAGATAATAACAGCAAATAAATTAACTACGCAAGATAATTTAAAGACACTACAAACGCACTCAAATAATTTATGCAGACCACATACTAATAGCATATAACTATCGGAAAAATCCATCAGGTACTCCCCTTACCTCTTGAAGATTTCAAGTTCCGTTCTCAAAATATTTTCCCGATCCAAGTCCGTTTTCCTTCGCACATCTTAGAGCAATCAAACACAGTTTGATCATTCACAACAAACCACAACCAAAAATTAACAAAATCAAACAAAACTCATCTAGCTCACGTGAACTAGGATTCGACCCTCAATTCAAATTAGGGTTAGAGTTGTTTTATTAATTTCATCTTTTGGATTCTAGTTCATATAGTATTAACTAGCATAGATAAATTGCTTGAAGTTGAAAATATGAAACAAAATCCTCTAACTATTTATGATCTAGGTTTCGTCCTCTTAATGAAAAATAGGATAGAAATTGATTTGGTCTTCTAATCACATGAATTTAATAACCATAAGGATTAAAGATATGAAATCAAGCATCATTTAACAAAGTTGACCCAAAACTCATTTAGACCAAAACTATGAGTTTCGGCATTCAATAAGAAAATAGGAAGGAAATTTACTTTGGATTCATGCTTCTAGATGATGAAAGTAGAAGTCATAACAAGATCATAGAAATTGGTTTCACATTAAAATAATTTTTCTACATTTTTCTAGAAATTTTTAAAGTTCTAGATCTAAGAATGAAAAACCTTGAAATGGTTGATCAAAATATAATTTTATAGATGATTAATGAAGATATGATGATTAGGGAGAGATTCCTCACCTTGGAATAAGAAGATTTGATCAAAAACTTGAAGAATCAAGGATGGACATAGCAAGAACACTAGGGAGTTCTTTGTGTTTTTGTGAAGAAATGACTTGAGATGTGAAATAGAAAGTGTTTAGATCATCTAGAGAAGTAAGAAGATGATCTTAGAAAATCAAAACAAGATTTGGATGATGATTTATGGTTATGGCCGAAATTTGAGAGGAGAAGAGACGAACTTGAAAGCTCATGAATTCAAGAACAAAATGGATTAAAGTGAAGACAAGGATCTAAGGAACAAGTTTCATGAAGAAAGAATCATGAAATCATGTCTCTAAGTTAGAGGAAAATGAAGAACAAATGAAGAATAATGAAGAGCAAAGGAAGAACATGTGAAGAACAAGTGAGAGAAAATGAAGAACAAAGAGTTTTGGTTAAAACATAAGTGATGAAGTTAATGAAGTAGGAAAATAAGTAAAAATGCCCCAAGTGTGGGAGATGGGCTGCGGCCTAGAGGTGGGTGGGAGGATAAAATATGTGGTTTAATGAGATAAAAGAACCATGGTTGAGTTTATTTGATCAAGGTTAAGTTATAAAATAATATAATAACTTAACCGTAGTTAATAATAACTTAACTAGGGTTTATTTGTAATCACGGTTAATAGAATATGTGGTCATAAAATTAGGATAGGTGTGACTGATTTGTGACCACAAAACAAGGAAGAAGAAGCCAATTTGAACTTTTCTCGCCTTAACCATGGTTAATGTTTAACTAGGATAGGTTAGGTTATGGGTATTTTGGTCTTTTCACACTCAAATTCATCATTACATGAATCAAATGATAGGTGAGTCACCCATATAACTCATCACCCTAGGTGGCAAGATGTCTCCTCATCTGATGTCGGGTTTTGTCTCTGCACGTCCGTTCTCGACTCCGTCGGTTACCCGATTTATGTTTTACGCCCGAAATAACTTATTTATTTTGAAAATTTTCAAAATAACCATTACCGTTGGAAAATAGATAAAAACCCTAATCGTTTCGTTCATGAGTCAAAATTAGGTTTTCTGATCCGTAAAATCTTACTGTCACTGAAAATGCAGATCGGGTTTCGTCTGAATTTTCAACCCAAAATTTAACCGTAACTCTCTACGATAAAGTAGAGTATAAATATGAATTTGGTTTATCCAAAATCATTTTCTAAGTTTCGGATAAAAATATAAACATTTATTTATATTTATACCGATCTTAAGCAGAAAAATCGGGATGTTACATAACATGTTAAATTGGAAAAAAAAAAGTCATAGTTAAAATAAAATTGCAAAATATACAATATGGTAAATCAATCTAATGGGTCTGACGACAGGATAGTATCATTAGGGTTGGCTAGCTGAGAAGGTAGGGGAATATCATAATCTGAGAAGGTTGAAGGTCCAAGTGCTAGAAAAGTTGTTGAATCACACTACAAAAAAACAACTGTTTAGCGAACGACATATTCGGTCGCTAAACTTTCTAATTCGGTCTCTATTTAATTTAGCGACCGATTAATGGTAGTGGCTGATAACCTGGTCGCTAAGCTTTTAGAGACCGCAATAATAATTCGGTCGCTAAATGATGACCGTAAATTCCATCGCTAAATAATAAAAACGGTCGCTACACGGTTGGTCGCATTGTTTTGGGTAACCATTTTTAGCGACCGATAATCGGTTGCTTGTTCGGTCGCCAATGTTAGTTACTGTTAACCTATATTAGCGACAGATTTTCGGTCGCTATACCACAATCTGTCAATGTTAACTAAAGTTTAGCGACCGAATTATTGGTTTCTAATTCGGTCGCTAAACTGGTTATTATTAATTTTTAAAAAAAAAATAATTTTTAAAATAATAAATTTTTTCTTTTTTTCTTTAAAGTTTAGAAAAATTACTAATAAAACACCAAATTACTAATGAAATATACAATAATAAGAAATAATGAATATATATATAAAAAAATAATCCAAAGTGTCATACAAGAATCGTTTAAAGTCAAAAAAAATGAAGAAAAAAAAATCAGTCATGATGAGGGGGAGGGGGAGGAATCCAATCATCCTCAGTGTCCGTACCACCGACGTCTGCTATCTGATCATCCTCTGCAGTAGCAGAATCGGTAGCTAGCGGCGGAACTGGAGGAGCGGCAGCTGGCGGCATAACCGTCAGAGCATCACCCTGAGCAACTGGAGTCTGGATCCTCATCTGCTCCAACACAGTGCGATGTCTGGTCTTGCTCGATGCTCGTCTGCATCAGCTGCTGGTGTGCCTGAGTCAACTATGCAATTTGGTTCGCCATCTGCTGCTCTCTCTCGTTCTTCTCCCAAAGCTCCGCGTTCAACTGTGTGATAGTGTCCTTTATTTGGTTGAACTGCTCCTGAGGGACGGTATAGGCGTAGGAAGGAGCAGGCGTGCCGGAGGATGAAGCGATAAACTCGCCTCCCAGGTGTCCGAGGCCATACATGTGCCCCTTCTTGTTCCTGCCCCCGACGACCTCCAAATAAATGGAATTATCGTCGACGGAGATAGGAGAGTTGGGCCCATCACCAGTCAAGGCCTCATCTTGTGACTGTGAGGCACGTGGTATGGCATCGTCCTTCTTCTCGTTGAAGCCCACCTACAAAGTATAGTTGAAGAGATTTAGTTAAAATTATAATCAATGTTAACAAATCATTTATAATAAATTACAAGTAAACACTAAATTATTTTTTTGCTTACAGCATAGTTACGGGCCTTGTCGTTGACCCATGTCCCCGACTTCAACTTCTTCGTCCTCTCCACCAACTCCATAGCAGTGGGGGCCCGCTGTTTGTGCTTTCTGCACAGAAAAATATAATATTAAATTCATAAGAATAATTAAAAATGAAAACTCATTAAATAGTATAATAAGTCAAAAGTTTAATATATTACCAGCTCGTCGTAGTGGGCGGCGGCTGATTTAGACCCGCCGGTCCAAGCACATGCACCACCATCAGAAGCTCGATTACGCCGAGCTATGGCCTAGATCTCTTGGAACTTCTCAATAGCCCAGTACTGGTCCAGCTGCCTCCTGATCTCAGGATCCACCCACTTCCCCTTATTCTTACCCTTCCTCAGCTTGTTCATCAGATTCTTCATGACTAGTGATCCTTTATGCTCAAATATGTCCCTGACAAGACCCTCTAAAGCTATGTCCCACCTATACTCTTTCTGCAACTTACAGTTGTTAGGAAATTCGTGTGTGTATATATATATATAATGTAAATTTAATTTAAATAACTTAATAAATTGTTACCTTAAACTCTTGAAACAACTGATCCCTATGGCCCCCAGGGATGGCCTTCCATGTAGGCCATGGACCATCAAACTTGCGTCGCAGGATCTTCGATATCGAATCAGAAGGGCCCTTTGCGGGCAGAAAGCTACAGTAAAATTAGAGCATTAATAAATGTTATAAATAAATAAAAAAACAAGTAAATAGAAATTAACGATACTTTATATATATTAAAAAATTAAATTAGCTTACTCGTTATCCCCCCTGGGGATAAGAAGAATCCTCCTGTCGGATGGACCACGACTCTCCTGTCCCGATGATGATGATGGTCCAGTCATAGGTGTGGATGATGAGGGTGCAGCCTGTGTCCCGACCACATGAGGCTGGGTAGGGGGTGCAACTCCATCACCCTGAGGTGTCCCGTCCACAGAGGTGCTGGTAGGGTGGTCTCGATCTGAAGGTTGTGGGTCGGCCGACGAAGGGACTCTCGCAGCACGACCTTTGCCACGACCTCCACGACGACCCCTACCTCTAGAGGAATCTGCCATCTGTGTAAAAGATGAAAAGATGATTACACAACAGTGTAAATAATACAAAAATAAATTACCTAAGTAGAATGACATTTACACAATGAATTATGACATAAATAAATTACCTAAGTAGAATCTCCGTCACTAAATTCACCATCACTCTCATCAGTCTCACTTGATCGGAATGTGCCTTCGCTAGATGCATCCAACTCGGATTGATCCATTAACTCTCTTTCAACTTCTTCCCCATTTCCGGAAATGTCCGTCAGAGAATTAACAATAATGTCCGGCGTAATTTGCAACGGTACGTGGGGTCTTGAAAACTCATCATCTTGGTACGGAGCATCTTTTTCAGGTTGGTTGATTACATTATCAGTAATTATACTGCCAGCCTTTATCTTAATAACACCCAACCAGCCTTGATGTCCATCGGGATATGGCGAGTAATAAACCTGATCTGCCTGTTGTGAAAAAATGAATGGGTCATACGCCTTATTATACCTACGCGACAGCCTAACTTGAACAATGCCATATTTTTTGACAATTTTTGTCCCTACGTCAAGAGTAGGATCAAACCAATCACACTTGAAGATAACTAACTTCATCACTGGGAAACCGGTATAATCGAGTTCAAGGATGTCAGTTAGAACCCCATAGAAATCATCCTCTACATTGCCATCAGCGGCTCGCACACAAACACCATACTTACACGACTGCATTCCTTCATTCCATGTTTTTGTGTTAAATTTATATCCATTTACAATGTAAGTATTCCATGATGTAACCCATCTATTAGGCCCCCATGCCAAATTTGTCAACAATGGATTTTGAACATTGTTCTCTGGATCTAGTACCTAAAAAATCAAATATTATATTATTCTTATACATGCTATATATTTAAGGAGATAAAATGTATTACAACGAATGAAGATGCTTAACCTACATATTTACTGAACCACGTAGTAAAGTGAGAAGTAATTTCTCGATCAACCTAATCGTTTGAAATGTCAGGTTGGAGATCCCTTAGAAAATTGCCATACATCCTACATATGGGAGATTAACAGCAGGACGATTAATAATCATAAATGTCAATTGAACTTATAAAAGACATTGTAGAAACTGACTCTAAATATGGCGCCACCTCTTCACAATTTTGAAGGATATACAGATGAGCAGCATTAATGTCACGCTGCTCCAAGAAATATCCTTTTGATTTGCCACTAAATCTGCCTGGATAGTTGAATATTGATATAGGAGGACTAGTTGAACTTCCTTCGCCCGAATCAACGCTTTCTAGGCATCCTTGTCCTTCTCGTGTTAACTTCATCCGGATAGTAATAAGAGGCAAAAGTGGAAGTCTCCTCTACTAAGTATGCTTCACAAATGGAACCCTTCACTCGTGCCTTGTTCTTGACTTTGTGTTTAAGGGAGTGCTGGAACCTACTAAAGAGGGATACATACAAATAATTACTAGTTTTAGGGAAAGCTAAACTACGATTTCGTGTTCATGAATTTCATATGTATTAAGTAAAATAGTTGATGCTGTTTACCTCTCAAATGGATACATCCAGCGATATTGGACTGGGCCACCAACTCTTGCTTCGTAAGGTAGATGAACTGGCAGGTGCTCCATGGAATCAAAGAAACTCGGCGGGAAGATTTGCTCCAGCTTACATAACAAAACGGGTATCTTGACTTCCATATCCTTTAATTGATTCACATTTAGTGTTGTCGGTGTAAGCTCCCTGAAAAAGAGGCTAAGCTCAACAAGTGGGTTCCGAATTTGCTTCGGTAATGCGTCGAAAGCAATTGGAAGCAACCGTTGCATGAACACGTGGCAATCATGACTCTTCATTCCATGTAACTTTGCTTCCTTAATGTCAACACATCTATCCAGATTGGAAGCATACCCATATGGTAACTTTAGTTCTTTAACCCACTTACAGACGACCACTTTCTGTGTTTTGCTTAGTGTATAACTTGCCTTCGGTTTGATAAGTCTGCCACGACCACCATCCTGCAATTCAAGCTCCTTCCGATTACAAATTCCATCCAGATCCAATCGGGCTTTATTTGTATCTTTTGTCCTCCCCTTGATGTCCATCATAGTGTCAAACACATTCCAGTATGCATGACATCAATGTTGTGACGGAGTAGCTGCGTCCTCCAATACGGCAACCTCCAAAATATACTTTGTTTTGTCCAATGATGTTTGACGCCATAATTAGGAATATGTTCTCCTTGGGATTCATGGACGAGCGGTAAGTACTGTACTCTCCGCACAACGCTTCTTGAATGCATTCTTGTTCCGCCTATAAGGATGATCTTCTGGAAGGAATTGACGATGACAATCAAAATATGAGATCTTTCGACTGTTTTTAAGCGTGAATGCCTTCGATCGCTCCATACATATTGGGCATCCAAGCTTCCCCACGGTCATCCAACCCGACATCATCCCATATGCGGGAAAGTCGTTGATCGTCCACATCAAAGCTGCTTTCATCATGAAATTCTGCCTCAAAGATACGTCATATGTCAACACACCATCATTCCACAGCATCGTCAACTCATCTATCAGCGGCTGCAAGTACACATCAATCTTACCTTTTAGATTAGACGGACCCGGAATTATGACTGTTAGGAACATAAACTCCCGCTTCATGCACATCCCCGGGGGAAGATTGTACGGAGTCAGGATAACCGGTCAACAAGAGTATGCTTTTCTAGACTGCCCAAAAGGATTAAATCCATCAGTAGATAACCCCAATCGGACCTTCCGAGGGTCCTGCGAAAATGCCATATGAACCTTATCAAAATGCTTCCAAGCTTCTCCATCAGATGGATGACACAAGACATCTTGCTCCCTCTCATGCTCACTATGCCACCTCATGTGAGCTGCAGTGGCCATCGAAGAGTACAATCTTGTAAGTCTTGTCACGAGCAGAAAGTACCACATCTTTTTTAGCGACCTCTTCTTCTCAATGCCCATCCTAGTGGTTGTCTTATACCGATCCGCACCACAAAATCGACAACATGTTATGCTCTCCGCTGAATTATCCTTATAGTACAACATACATCCATTCGGGTAACAATCAATTTTCAAACACCTCAAACCTAAATTTTCCACAGACTTCTTAGCATGATAAAAACTAGTAGGCATCCGATTTTCTTCTGGCAACTCCATGGACACTGACCTGGTGAGGCGATTAAAATAGCCTTCTTGCATATTGTAGTCAGATTTGATACTCAACCATTCCATGCACATCGACAACTCCGTGTACTCCCGACATCCTTCCCACAATGGAGATCGTGCAGCACTCATCATATCATAGAATCTTTGAGCTTCGGGATTCGGATTCTCCTCTATGTATTGGGAACCCATTCCACCATCTTCTCCCCCGTCTTCTTCTATTACAACACCAACCGATGGTCCAGCATGATCCATTATCATCTGCTTGTATGGATTCAATTCTTCCCTCTGGTCACCACTTCCATAGTACGAACCTTCAAACACTATCGGGTTTAAATCAGGTAACGTCTCACCATGGTTACTCCACCAATAGTAATCAGACATGAAGCCCTTCTCATAAAGATCGGCTACAACTCCATCCACGCTTTTGAAAAATTGACACTTGCATCTTTTGCAAGGACACCTCAAATGATCACCGCCCAAGCCGTATAAATCTCTCCTGGCTAACAACAAACTCTATAAACTCACACACTCCAACTCTATACTCTTCCCTAAGATGTTTATTCCGATCCAACCTATGATACTTCCATTTCCGATTCTTCGGAATATCCATTGCTGGCAATTAAATAGCCTGACCAATCCTACAATAACACTTATATATTACGGTGCATTCCAATAACTCCATCAATCTCGTTCTTATGACAAGGTATGAACCTATCCCATTCGAGAAGAAACCTTTACCACACTCGGCTAATAATAGTTATTCCCATATTCAAATACCTTATACTTGACAAAATTTTGGCAGCATTTCCCATCGGTCTCCAAGTACACGACTCGAGCACGGTGAGAATCACTGCAATCAAGTATGCACCAGGAGAACAAAAGGAAATGCATCAGACCGGAATTTCAACAAGTATATAAGGCATTTGAACATTGAAATGACTATTGTACGAGTGTGAAAAAGGTTTTTTCCCAAACTGTCCCACTTGGACAATTCTAGATTCAATATAATGAGTATCCGTTCCTGAGAAGGTACGCATGCTCATTAATATTGAATCTCAAATAGGAAACTAAGCTTTCGTAACTTAATAATTAACTCTAGCAAAAAATAAAACCATTGACTTATAAGAATTGCAGCATACTTCAACAAATATATATTGAAGCATAATTCAATACAAACTTAGATAAAATATAGTAGAAAACATCCTATTGAGCTCCGCTCTCCACTAACAAGTAACACATAATTGTCAAACACATGCATGCATAACTTCTAAATTAGCAACACACAACAAGCATCCCGCCTTTTTGACAGGATCACATCCTATTGAGCTATGCTCTCCACTAAGGCTATTCTAACTCATTAACCATAACAGAAGATACAAATTTAACTCTATATACAGAGCACAATTTTAACGACAAAAACGTTATTAAGGACATAAAAATGGCAATCAAGGCATAGAATTGACACACCCATCCTATTGAGCTCTGCTCTCCACTAACAAACAACATATAAAGTTTGCAACCACATGCATCAATTTTAATCTACCAGCACACAACCAGCATCCTATTGAGCTTAGCTCTCCACTAACAAACAACATATTCAATCGCAACCACATGCATCATTTATAATCTACCAGCACACAACCAGAATCCTATTAAGCTCAGCTCTTCACTAACAATCAACAAATCAATTCAACGTCTTCAAGAACCACTAACAAAGAAAAAGATAGAGTATTTGACCTACCTCAACTCCAAGCAAATAGTGAAAATGAGTGACGACTAGAGCGGTTGTCAATAGACAAAGAAAACTGTAAGAAAAAATAATAACATCAACAAAGGCTCTTGTGATAAAAGTATAAACTTGGAAATCATTAACCTACTTGCACACTTGCCACTCATGAAAGTATAAACAAAACATTTTCATTACATATCAGTACCATAGCTTGTTTAAGCCGGGCATTGTTTTAGTGGCAAAGCAATAAAAAAAAGGTATGTTATGTACTTCAACAACTTATATAAGTGTGCCCAAAGTGTGCTGTGTGCAGGTGGCGTGAATGGAAGGGAAGAGAGTGTGGGGAACTGATAGTGCAGGAACCCTAAACAGAGAGGTAAAATAAAAGAAGTAGTAAAAAGAAAAGTGGTAAAATGGAGCAATGCACATGAGACAAACCAGCATAGCATGTTCACCAAGATGACTTGTGAAATAAAAAATCCTCATAGGCAATAACCATAGCATAAATATCATAAAAGGTCAATCAAATTAAAACAATGATCATTTAGTTAAGTTATTTTCATTTGTAACATCACAAAAATATTATTTACCTTTAGCTACACCAAAAGAGGGATTTAAAAAGTAGAAACAAAACCAGATTAGAACCAATTGGATATATGCGAAAAGGTGGCAGAAGTATAATGATCCTATAAACACTAGAATACCAAAACTTAAGTAGTCATAAAGCAAGCAATTTTAAAGTACAATTAAAAACCAATCAGCACCTGCACCACCTAGCAAAAATATATACTTTACAAATCATGGTAATTCAGGCTTTTCATCAAACACCCTGCTATCATTACCCTCGACACCTATCATACTGTTTAAACAAGACAATAGTCCCCAAAAACTTTACCCATTTGATCAATACCAAACAGTTTAGCAAGTAACAGAGAACAAAAAATATAATTTTCAATGCTTAACAGCTTCAATCATCTAAACTGTACATTTTCAGTCAAGTATTCAGTCAAGTACATTTTCAAGTAGCTATATTCACAGTACCGAGTTTCAGTCAAAATGAAATAAAAAATACATTCAAAGAGGGTTTACAATAGCAATAAAATACCCCCAATATAGTCTAGAAAAGCTATGAAGTGTCATACAATCAATAAATCAAGCAATAATTATGTTTCATACTGATCAGAAGAGACTGGGGGTGGTGGCCGCGTGAACAGAGCCCCTTGAGATGGTGGTGGTCGGAGGAGGATGAGGTGGCAGCACCTGAGAGAGACATAAAGAGAGAAACTTAGACAGAGAGAGAGAGAACCGAGCAAGAGAAAGCGTGCGAGACAGAGAGAGATAGAGGAGATAAGAAGAGAGAGCTTACCTATGGAAGAGGAGAATGGTAGCGATGGTGGTGGTCGGAGGAGAGGATGAAAGAGAACCTGAGAAATGGAGAGAGAGAGAGAGACAGAATGAGACAGAGAGAGGGGGATGGAGAGAGACGGAGAAGATGAGAGCTTACCGGAGGAGAGGGGACGACGATGGTGGCTCGAGGCGTCCTGTGGTGGCCGGAGCTCGCGAGACGAAGAGAGAAACAGTGAGATAGAAGGAGAGATTCGGGCGAGTGAGGAAGAAAGGGGGCTGCACTGGTTTTAGGGATTTTATTTTTAGCGACCGAATTATTCGGTAGCTAAATTGATCGATAAATGGGTTAATTTAAATTTTGAATTCATAAATTTAGCGACCGATTTAAAATTCAGTCGCTAACACGTTCTATTTTAATTTTTTACGTGTCGTTTAGCGACCGATTTAATATCGGTCACAAAGATAAATAAAATTTAATCGTTGCATTTAACTCGATCGCCATTTCGGTCACTAAAATGTCAGCAAGTTTGACTTTTACTTTCCTTTATTTTGTAATCAGAGACCGATAACTCTGCTACGCTCTATTTCGGTCGCTATTTCGGTCTCAAACAGCAACCAACAAATTCGGTCACCATTTTCGGTCGCTAAATAACCTTTTTTTGGTAGTGTCATCAACTACTACTACTACCTCATCATAGTCATGTTCTCATCATATCGTTGTTGCATCCCAACCAATTACTTTATATGCATCTGTTGATTCCATGCTTCCCTGTTAGTGAGCTTGATGTTGAGGTTGGCTATCGTCCCGCCTTGATGGTTAAAAGTCGGCACCAATGTCAGACTGAGTAGATGACGAGGGAAGGTACTCATCACCCAATTGTCATAGCCCCCACACATGCCCTTTTTATTTTTACTAACAACGACAAATCTAAAATCGTGTTGTTGTTAAAGGATTAAGAGTGCTACGCAATAATATAAGCACCCCTCGAATCGGCACCTACACGAGCCTCCTCCCGAAAACAAGTGAACTCATCCTACAAAATATAATTAAACATAAGTATTACAATTATAGACAATAACAAAGTTATAACTATTACCAGCCAAGACAATAATACCAACTAATAATCCAATCCAGTAACCTTGTAGAATGTGATAAACTTTGAAACTGACCTTAAGTGAGATAGCAGCAACATACTTTCATATAAGAAAAAGAAAAACCCTTAGGGTTGAGATTTAAACCCTATATATCAATAGGGAATCGTAGAGGGGAATTGGGTTGTGAGAGTGGGTATCAGCTGCATTAATGGTTGAGGAAGAGAGAGGGATTTTCAATAGAGAGAGAGGGGAAGAGGGGGCTCGCGTGAGAGAGAAAGAGAAGGTTTCAGCGATAAAGAAGAGTGAAATGGAAAAATGTGAGGCTCATGTCAAATTTATGGATTTAAGATTTCGCGATTGAAATAATCGATCATGAAAATTGTCTCTAATTAAAAAACAATTATTAGAGACCAATGTTGGCAGTTGCTAACACTTAGGTAATCTTCATCAATTGGAAGTGGTCTCTAAATGCCTCTCATTTTAAATTTTCACTATCGTAACTTAGTGATCAAACATATATCGATCGCAAGTTTGAAGTCAACTAATTGAAAATAAAAAATAAAAAATTGCAAACAAAGTAAACGGATCCTTAGTTATCCTATTAAAAACTATCATGTGGGCTTCAGCAGGTGAAATAAGAATATCAATTCTCCCTCCTTTTGGTGATTGATTCATGCATTCAACCATGACTTATTCTGTTACCACAGAATCCTTAAATTTAATTAACTGAGCTGGTTCAAGGCAATGCGAGGCTTAAAGAAGGTAATGCCTTAGAGTGAACAAATCATGGGAGGGGGTCTCAGGTGCAATTTTTGTTAGGTATCAAATAATTTTTGTCAGTGGACTATGTAAGGAGCTGTGCGGAATATGTTGGTGACTTAAAGTAAGGGCTTGTCTAATCACTCTAACCTTACTCTTGGACCGGTCCTGAATTAACAAAATTGTATATGCCTTATTTGGCAATAAATCAATCCTCTAATTTTAGCATTCAGAAGTTTTTTTGGTAAAAACAGTGTTGTTCATCATAAGAAACTGCAGTTTGGGCCTCCTATGACTTAGAAAGCGAAGAGGAGAGGAAGAAAGAAAGAAATTCGAAAAAAGAATGATTTTACCAAAATAGCAAATGAAAATAACAGTATATTTCAAAGCAAACGTGTTTTTAAATTATGGAAACCTTTTCTAAAAGACGAAGAAAAAAATTTGAAACCAAACACCACTTTAAAATCTCATCTTTTTTTTTTTATTGTGTTGCTTACCTTAAATTCTCATCTTAACCCTTCTTCGTCATCTCGCAGTTGCTGCATTAGTAATCTTGGTAACGTATGATGCCAAACAATTATTTAAAAGAAGTTAAATATATAGGTGTTAACGGTGGTTTTTTTGTTTCTGACCAAAATTCTGACAGAACAAATAATTGAAGATCAAACGAGTGTGGGACCTACGAGTTATGCGGTAATCTCGTCAGAATGTGTGTATGAATTGTCTGCCAAGTATGAATTTGACAAGTTAGTCAAATCTAGTAATATACTGGCAAGATGCTATGACAAGTATATAAGTTTTGAGATAAAAAAAATGTACCGATGATTGTCAATAATGAAACTTGACAATGAAATTGTTTAATTTGAAATTCAAAATGAGGAAGTAGTTTTATATGTAGAAAATAACTTTCCTGATTGAACTAAGTGTGCAATAAAAGAAGAAGCATAAGTTTAAAAAGAAAGTTAAGTAGAGTATGATCTAAATGATACACCTTTCAAGAAGTAAATGAATTTAAAAGAAGAACATAAGAGAAATACTGGAAATGAGTAAGAATAAATGAAGACATTGAACATAAGAAATGAAAATGGCATTGAATTTTGCCATAATATTGAAATAGGAAGGATGGAGGGAATACTTGAGTGTAATCCGTCAATCTGCTGTGTGATCGAGATGTGTAGGATGTGTATCAAGTAACCTCTCCCCATTACATTATAATAACTAGTATTTATAGGCAAATAAAATAACTACCTAGTAGTAACTTCCTATCTAAATGATTGCCACATGTCCTTGGCAGTTCTCTTAGGCTTTACATCCAAACTGCTTGTCAATATAACTCCAATAACCGCTCAATGTCTTGAACCGCTCCGTGTCAACTGGCTTGTTTTCGACGGGATTAACTGCTTGACAACTTATCTTGACCATATTGTAGATTTTGAGACTTAGTCATTTTTTTTTTCTTTTTCCATATCTTTGACAACATTCCCCTGAATTTCGTCAAAAAGGCTGCTTGTCAATCTATCTCCTTGTCGACATGTACACTTTAACTTTCTTTACTTCAGTTCCTTCGCCATCCTGTCAGACTTATTTCTGTCAAGAGTTTGAAATTCTTGCACCAACACTTGTCAATCTTTCTTTTTATCGACATGTACACTTTGACTTTCTTTACTTCAGTTCCTTCCTCATCCTGCCGGAATTATTTCTGTCACGAGTCTGAAATTCTTCCACTAACAGATGCCCCCCCAAGTTTTGCTTTTCGACGACCTTGTCTGAAAGAATAGCAAAATTTGAATTTTAAATTGCCAATGAATTATCTCAATTCCGGATTTTCATCCGTTAACTAAATTTCATTTTAATTTCATCCCTACTTAATAGGGATAATTATAACGTTGTAGGTTTCTCGGAATTCGAACCAGAGACCTTCACTCTTCTTTAAATAGCAGTCACATCACTGTTGTGACTTTCTTCTTCTTACCTTTTTCTTCCCTCACGAAAAACCCTTCTTCTTTAAAGTAAAAACCTTTCCTCTCCCTTACTTCATTCAATCTCCACGGCAACATCTTCAAAGATGTCAACCTCATCATCTCGAGCCACGGTTGCTACTCTTAGGGCAGTAGTTTAAGTCCCAATTTAGGAAGAATCAGAATTATGGAAGGAATCTAAGGTAATTTAGCCGGTTCATGATTCTTCTGTTGCTTTAAGTCCTCCTGCTGCATTCCTGGGTCCTCTTGTAGCCCAAAATGAAATTTCTGAGGATTTACGTGGTTCTTTTCCTTCTGCTGACTGAAATGAGGTCATCTTATCTTCATTAACTCCAATCCCCATTCATGTCATTAAAAAGAGCAATAGAATTTTTAGAATGCCTCCTGCTACTCGGTTTGATGCTTACATTAGTTGGCTTGACCGAGTTCAGACTGAAAAACACAACGTGTGGGAAGAAGCTGGAATTTTTGAATTTATTCAGCTTTCTCGCCATGTTAAATTAGTAGATTTTTCTTTAATAGGGGCGTCAGTCTTTTTCTGGAACAGAACCACAAATAATTTTCACTTCCCTTATAGAATGATGGGTCCGACTTTATTTGATATGTCGGCTATTACGGGACTTCGTCCAGATGGCCCTACCATGCATTCTGATGTCGAAGTTGAGAATCAAGAACCCGTGGATACTGAACACGTAGCCTTTCTGTTTCTTTCGCTATATGCTTATGTCTTCTGTAGCAAGTCTGCTACTCTGATTGCTTCATATGTTCCTCTTGCTAATCTTTTGTCAACTGGCAAGAGACTGGCATTGGGTCAATGCGTTTTGACTAACCTTTATGACAGTATGAGCATATTAGTTGATACTGTCAGATCCAGACAAAATAAAACCAACATAGGAGGGCCTCTTTGGCTTCTCCAGTTGTGGTTGAATCCTGTCTTAGAGCGTCAATTTTCATACAAAGCTTCTTCAGACTTTTCAAGCGATACTTATGGCTCTTATCTCTATTATGTGTCTGCTGAATCAGTGTCAAGAGATGAAACTGCCAACTTCAAGTTCTACTTCAAAATCTTTCACTCTCTTTCGTCCACCACCTCAAAGATCAATTTCACTCCTTTTATTGATCGGAAGTAAGGTCCGGAGTGGTTTACTAAATTAAGTACCACTATATCTAAATCCAACAAGTCAATCTGGACCAAATTTCTTTGTCAAAAGGTCATTTTTGTTGATGGTCTTGGTTTCAAAACCCATAGAATCTATCTTCATCTGCCCAATACCACTGCTTGTCAGCTCGGTTTTTGCCAATCCATTCCTGCTCCTTACTCGTCAAACCCTGATGAGAACTTCATTGGTGCCAAAGCTCTAACATATGAAAATGTTGTGGCCACCAGTGTTGAGGATAAAGCTCGTAGGGCCTTTTTACAGCCTGTCCCATTCTCTGTCTTCCATGGAGTAACTCAAAGTTTTCTTGACTGGTGGGATGAGTACTATTCCAACCACCACCTCAGTCTAAAGACCTGCTTGAGTTGTATTGAAGACATTGTGGGTAATGGTGATGATTCTTCTATGCAGGAACAGGATCCAGCATCAAAAACTTGAGGTGAACTTCATAAAGAAATTCAAGTCTTTGAAAAATTTTACAAAATCAAGTGGAATCCCCTAAGAGCATTTGATATGGTTCGTCATGTTAATAGTGTTTTAGCTGAAGCCAAAAGGAAGCATGATAATAAGGAATCTGAAAGGCTTGGCAAGTACTGGAGTATTCCAAATATGACCAGGGAATATTTCGACAGTTTAAAGGCTCCTTTTCCTAAACCTGTGTCTATTCCTTGTGTCCCTTTTGGTTTAGCTTATTCACACCCAGGAAAGCCGACGAAAGGAGGTAACTTTTTCTTTTTGGAAAGCGTGAGTGCTTATGTTGACCTTTTTGAAAAACCAAATCCAGTTACTTTCACTCGTCGGTTTCTCCAACCTGGTGACGACTTTGGATTCCATTCGCAAATTCTAACTTGTAATTCAGGTATTTACTCGTCATATAATCGTTATTCTTTTACTTTTGCTGACAATCAACTTATTTATGTTGTTATTGACAGCTATCCCTCTCGACAAACCTCTTCCTGGTAAGTCTAAAACTGATGTACTGACAGAAAAAGCACTGGCAGATGACGATGATGATGAAGACATAATCCCTTTGGCGGCTAAAACTGTCAAGAAAAGCTCATGACCGACCAAAGCTTCTGTTTCTAATCCTAAGACAATTAAAAGGTCTAAGAAAAGAAAAGAGAAAGCTGCTGCCTCTGACCTCCCCTCCAAAAAATCAAAGTCTATCAAGAGTGTTTCGATCTCGGCGGACTCTGATGCCGCCAAAGCCTCTACTGCATATAAGGTCCAAGACATAGTTGTTAGTTCCTCCAACACTTCGCCCTCCAACCAATCCAAGGTAGGAAAATTTTAAGTTGATCTATCAAATTATACCTTTTTGTTCACAACCTCTTATTCTTATTTTGACAGAAAGAGAAAGTCGTCGAGACCACTCCAGTAATCGAAAAGGCAAGTGCTGATGTTGACTTAATGTCTTCAGCCTCCAACATGGTATTTCCACTGATCTTGTCATCTTCCTTCATATTATTTTCATCATCATATATATCTCATTTTCCTTCATGTCAGGAAAAATCTCTTCAGATTGAAGATTCAATGACTATTCAAGAAATTGTCAACAAAACTGTCGAACCAGCGAATCGACCTGATTCAGAGGTACAGGTTGACAGAAATTTAGGAAGCACTATTTGTTGGGAATTTGTGTATAAAACAAAATAAAACGCAGCGGAAAAATTCCCATCGAAGGATCCATGCGAATGGTCATGATTCATGATTAGAAAGTTTACCTCTTGAAGCGATGGCTGTTGGTTGAAATTCGTCTATCACGAACACCGCACGAACAGTGTCTCCAGAGGTATCCACACGAGCGGACTCCGTGAACGTCCAACTTCACGAACCTGAAGCGTCTCTGTCTTGCAGTGCTAGCTTCAAAACCGAGGCTTACTGTTCACTCTTACTCTCTTTGTGCGGCTAGGGTATCAACCTTGTGTGCACAACAACTTAAGTGTTCTACTTATAGTAGCGCCTCCTTAAGTGAGTTAGTGAGCAGCACTTGACCTAAGCCCATGTACTATGCGCTAGGCCCAATAGGAAAGTCCAACTCTCCTTTTAATGCTTCTTTAAATCCGCTCTTATGTGTGTGACCCTATAGGTTCCCAAAACGTTAGTAGTAACATTAAATCCCATTTAATATTACAAACAGTGAGCGGTATCTAGCAATACATCACTGCTACCTAAGTAGTGAGAAAGTCAGTGATTTGACGAAACATTTCTGTGACAAATATTCATGTGCATTATTATCCCTTTGTCCATATATCTATATTGAACACAAGGCATAGAATGTGTCACCCTTGTATGGTTCAATATCATGTTCCCTGATACCCGAGTAGACTTAACAACAAATGAGGTCAATATCTCATATTGACTCATTTCAGCATGGCCATGCATTTTACAGTCTCACTCTATCAGGGGGCCCACAGATATTACTCCTGTCATGTAGGAGGGACAAATTCCATCTAGGTCACTTTCATCCCTCTGCATGGCTTGTGGTATGCCCAATGATCGTCTTTATAATCATCCTATTATAGATGACGTTTGACGATATTAAAGCACACGACTCCTCATGTAGGGATCGTAGTGATTTCAGGTCGAAGGATTGTATGCACCATTGTCACTATGAGAACTACTTATGACACTCATATAACGCTCCATGTAGTGTTCTCATGGCAGGTCAATCCAGTACATCATTACTCTAATGTGTACCTATGTGTCGACTCGATATCTCATATCCATGACCCATGAGATATGGTCATCAGTCTGCACACATAATAGTCTCAATTGTATTATTATTGTCCTTATTAATAAAATACTTGACTACGGATATTTAAGAATAGGATTTCATTGTTCAATAGTGTCTCACGATCAAGTCATATACTTGATATTCTATTAAACTGAAATCCCTATTCTAAGGACTTTATTATGTTTAAACAAGTAACACAATAAACTGGAATGCCTCATATCATATATATCTATATAAAATAGCAAGATACAAATGTAAGTCTAAAGAAATACATTGGCCTCTAGGGCTTATACCAACAATCTCCCACTAGCACTAGAGCCAATCAGGCATAAATCTAATGCCCATCGATCTAGTGTGACCTTCATGCTTCTGTTGAGCAAGAGGTTTCGTAAGTGGGTCAGCAACGTTGTCAAGCGTTGGTACTCTGCATATTTTCACATCTCCTCTATCGATAATCTCTCGAATGAGATGGAAGCGCCTAAGTATATGCTTGGATCGCTGATGAGATCTAGGTTCCTTAGCTTGTGCAATGGCCCCATTGTTATCACAATAGAGATCAATGGGGTCCACAATACTAGGAACCGTACCAAGCTCAGTAATGAACTTCCTGATCCAAACAGCCTCCTTTGTTGCATTGGAGGCGGCAATATACTCAGCCTCTGTAGTAGAATCGGCAACTGTCTCTTGCTTTGAACTCTTCCAGCTTACAGCCCCGCCATTCAGGCAGAACACATAACCAGATTGCGATCTGGAATCATCCTTATCGGTCTGGAAGCTAGCATCGGTGTAACCTATTACAGCATGCTCTTCCTCGCCTCCATATACCAAGAACGAATCCTTAGTTCTTCTCAAGTACTTAAGGATGTTCTTGACAGCAGACCAGTGACTTTCACCGGGATCAGACTGGTACCTGCTCGTTATGCTTAAAGCATACGATACATCTGGTCGAGTACATAACATGGCATACATGATAGATCCAATTGCGGATGCATATGGAATCTTACTCATGCGATCCCTATCCTCTTGAGTGGAAGGGGATTGTGCCTTTGATAGGCATAAACCATGTGACATAGGCAATAGTCCTTTCTTGGATTCATGCATGTTAAAGCGTCTCAACACTTTGTCTATGTATGTACTCTGACTTAGGCCAATCAATTTCAGCGATCTATCCCTATAGATCCTGATCCCCAATACATAGGTAGCTTCACCCAAATCTTTCATAGAGAAGCAATTCCCTAACCATGTCTTTACATTTTGTAGTGTAGGGATGTCATTTCCAATGAGTAATATGTCATCTACATATAACACCAGAAAAACAACAATGCTCCCACTAACCTTCTTGTAGACACAAGGTTCATCTTCATTTTTGATGAATCCGCATCTTGTAACAAAGACATCATCAAAACGAAGGTTCCAACTTCGGAAGCTTGCTTCAATCCATAGATTGATCGCTGCAATTTACATACCTTTCCGGCATCCTCTGAAATGTCAAAGCCTTCAGGTTGTGTCATGTACACATCCTCAAGAAGCTTTCCATTAAGGAAGGCAGTTTTGACATCCATCTGCCATATCTCATAATCATGGTATGCAGCGATGGCAAGTAAGATCCGGACGGATTTAAGCATCGCAACAGGTGAAAAGGTCTCATCATAGTCGACACCATGAATTTGCTTGAAACCCTTAGCGACCAATCGCGCCTTAAAGGTGTGTACCTTACCATCCATGTCAGTTTTCTTTTTGAAAACCCACTTGCACCCTATGGGTTTTACCCTTCGGTGGCTCTACCAAGGTCCATACCGGTTGGTGTACATGGAATCCATCTCGATTTCATGGCCTCAAGTCGCTTCTCAAATTGCGGGCCGGTGATGGCCTCCGGTAGGTCACAGGCTCATCTTGATCCATGAGCAATACATCACCTTGTGGAGTCATGAGAAATCCATATCTCTCGGCCGGTGACGTATCCTGTTAGACCTACGCTGGTCTTGTGCTCTTTGGAGCGGGTTGTTCCTCCACACCATTCTGTGAAGGTTGCTCCTGTTCCACCAATGGTAGGTCACTACTCTGTGATTCTTGAATTTCTTCAAGTTCTATCTTCCTCCCACTGGTTCCTATGGAGATAAACTCCTTTTCTAGGAATACACCAGTCCGTGCGACAAACACTTTGCCTTCGGAAGGATTATAGAATTGGTATCCCTTGGTTTCTTTGGGATACCCCACAAAGAAGCATTTATCAGATTTGGGATCAAGCTTATTAGAAACTTGACGTTTTACATATGCTTCATAACCCCAAATCTTCATAAAAGATATGTTGGGTCGTCTACCAGTCCATATCTCATATGGTGTCTTTTCTACCGTTCTGGATGGAACACGGTTAAGTGTAAAAGCTGCTGTTAATAGAGCATGTCCCCAGAAAGAGTTTGGAAGGTTTGCATGACTCATCATAGACCGAACCATGTCCAACAAGGTTCGATTTCTCCTCTCAGAAACACCATTCCATTGTGGTGTTCCAGGTGGAGTGAGTTGAGATAAAATCCCACACTCTCTCAGATGATCATCAAACTCCAGGCTCAAATTTCACCACCTCGATCTGATCGAAGAGCTTTAATATTTTTACCAAGTTGGTTTTGTACCTCATTTTTGAATTCCTTGAACTTTTCAAAGGATTCCGATTTATGTTTCATAAGATACACAAATCCATATCTACTGAAATCATCAGTAAATATGATGAAGTACTGAAAACCACCTTTAGCTAATGTGTTTAGGGGTCCGCATACATCGCTATGTATAAGACCCAAAAGATCGTTGGCTCTTTCACCTTTGCCGGTGAATGGAGCTTTAGTCATCTTTCCCAATAAACAAGACTTACATATCTCATATGATTCATAATCAAATGAGTCCAAGAGTCCATCTTTATGGAGCTTCGAAATGCGCTTCTCATTTATATGGCCTAAACGACAATGCCAAAGATAAGACGGGTTCAACTCATTTGGTTTGAACCTCTTAGTATTTATGTTATAGATGGGCATTTCAAGATCAAGGACATAAAGTCCATTACTCATGTGTGCACTAGCATAGAAAATATCATCCAAATAAATAGAACAACTTTTGTTCTTTATTATAAAAGAAAAACCAATCTTGTCCAAACAAGAAACGAAAATGATATTCCTGCTAATTGCAGGCACAAAATAACAGTTCTCTAACTGAATAGTAATCCCAGTGGGCAAAGTCAATACATAAGTCCCTACAGCTAAAGCAGCAACCTTTGCTCCATTTCCGACTCGTAGATCGACTTCGCCCTTTGTCAATGGTCTACTCCTGTCTAGGTCCTGCACATTTGTACAAATGTGAGAACCACATCCAGTATCTAATACCCATGATGCAGAAGTAGATAAATTGACTTCTATAACAAACATACCTGAAGCGGAAGTCTCACTTCCCTTCTTCTTCTTGATCTCTTCCAGGTATTTTGGGCAGTTCCTCTTCCAATGTCCGGTCCGACCACAGTGGAAGCAATTGCCTTCCTTAGCCACACCACCCACAGGCTTCAAACCAGAAGTACTGGGTTTGATCTTGTTGATGGCCTTGCCCTTGCCCTTGCCCTTTTGTTTGTTCTTGGGCTGCTTCTTGCTATTTCCAGCCTGGACCATCAAAATGGCCTTCCCCTTTCCTTTGTTAATATTTTGTTCAGCAGTTCTCAACATGCTCAACAATTCTGGCAAAGGTTTGTCAAGATCATTCATATTGAAGTTCATGACAAACTGACTATAGCTCTCAGGCAACGATTGCAGAACCAAGTCGGTGGCCAACTCTTGGCCTAAAGGAAATCCCAATCTCTCGAGATTCTCAATGTACCCGATCATCTGTAGTACATGAGGACTCACAGGGCTCCCTTCTGCCAATTTACACTGGAAAAGGGCTCTGGAAACTTCGAACCGCTCATGCCTTGCTTGCTCTTGGTAGAGCGGCTTGAGGTGCACGATCATATCGTACGCCTCCATGGTCTCATGTTGCTTTTGCAGCTCAGAGGTCATGGTAGCAAGCATAAGACAGCCGACGTCTAAGGCGTCATCCTGATGCTTCTTATAAGCATCTCTATCAGCCCTAGGAGCAGTTGAAGCCGGTGGCTCCTCAGGAATAGGCTCCTCAAGAACATACAGCTTTTTATCATGTTTGAGGACAATCCTCAAGTTTCTGTACCAGTCCAGAAAATTTGTTCCGGATAGTTTGTCCTTCTCAAGGACGGATCGCAATGACAGGTTACTTGATATGTTTGATGCCATGGTAATCTACAGATATAAATATGCAAAATATAAGTATCATGCCATGAAGTTATTTAATTAGGTCTTTAATTAAATACGCCTCCCACTATTACACTCAAAACAATGACCCTCATCATTGATTCAGAAAATCCCGTTGGAAGATTTTCTAGTGGGCCAAGATCCATATTTCACCTAGCTTTAAGTCAGCTTTGACTGATCACTTAAAATTCGGTTATTTAGGTAGGAAACACTTTCCGATTGCATCTCATGCAACTCTTGGACAGTTGGGTGAATAACTCTTATTCTAATCCATCACATGGACTAAAGCCCAACTTATGAGCCTCTAAGCCTTTCAATCCTATTGAAGTTGGCTTAGTTAAGTCAGACCCAATGGATAGCAGTTGAACATTACATTTGTCCCATTGCGCCTTACTATTATAGATAAAGGTACCCCGCTTTGGCGGACCCACACTTAATCGATCATATTCTTGACGAGTGCCATGCATCGGAAGGCCTTTAAGTGTGACTTAATATTTCCTTTTGAGGGATTTGTTTAAAGTTTGATCTCATCATTTGTTAAACTCTTTAACTTATTATTTACATATATGCATCTCATACATATATTAGTTAAACTCTTTTAACATACTATATACATACATGCATCTCATACATATATAAGGCAAATAAATGTGATATGGTTATGGCCCCTAACGCATTGATTCTCCCAAGCCAATGAGAGAATCTAAACTAAAACCTAGGAGCGTCCAAGCTTCTCCAAGCAAGATCTCCCACGTGATAACGTCTTCTTGTCTCCATCATTACATTACATAAACAGAAACCTCATTTTCATATGAGGGGAGTGAGATGAGAAAAGAAGATACATATGGAATATAAGAGAAAGGCATGGCACGCAGGCCGTATTTCAAAATATAAACCAAAAGATAAAAGGACTAAGGCCATAACCATTCACCATACATCACCAAATAAATAGTAACAACCAATAATAATACACAATTATTATTATTATTAATTTCATTAATTAGAGATTTCAAAATCTGAATTTTGAAAACGTAACATATATATAACAAATCATATTTATTATAATTGATGTTACTATAAATCACATTTATTACAATTGTTGTTACTACAAATCACATTTATTGTAATTGATATAAATCACATTTATATAAATCATATTTATTGTAACAAATCACATTTATTGTAATTGATATAAATCACATTTATATAAATCACATTTATTGTAACATAAATCACATTTATTGTAATTGATATAATTATTAAATGGTGACATAAAATTTTCAAAATTTGAATTTCGAAATTACACACTACGCAGAGGTAGCACGGGGTTCCCGCTGCCCGGTCAGCGGGCGGTGTCAAGGGGAGGCCGCCCCCTTATGTGGGGTGCGGGCAGCGCAAGAAAAATTTTCTCCGGCGTGCCTCGCTTCCTTGGTGGCTAGGGCGTCAACCTTTCAACCCTAAAACCGCAAGGCCCGTGAACATTTCACGTTGCAAGGAATGGCGGCTACCGTTTCAACACTTGGAACCTCAGCCGCAACAACATGAACTTTTCATGTCTGAAACCCCTTAACGCCGCCAACACATAACTGAAAACAATCATGTTTAACATCAACATTTGACGCCATCGCAGAACATAATAAGGATTCAGAACCAACGTACATATCACATACATACACAAACATGCAATAGACGTATATATCATATACATACGAAAATCACGAAACAAGGTTTTCAGTAAACCAGATGCAAGCGATTTTCAAAAACAATTTTCAGAAAAACGATTCACATTATAAACATGTTATCATACATAACGGATAAACCACGAATGAGAATCATGGTTTGCAAGCGCTCCGATACCACTGTTGGGAATTTGCGTATAAAACAAAATAAAACGCAGCGGAAAAATTCCCATCGAAGGATCCATGCGAATGGTCATGATTCATGATTAGAAAGTTTACCTCTTGAAGCGATGGCTGTTGGTTGAAATTCGTCTATCACGAACACCGCACGAACGGTGTCTCCAGAGGTATCCACACGAGCGGACTCCATGAATGTCCAACGTCACGAACCTGAAGCGTCTCTGTCTTGCAGTGCTAGCTTCAAAACCGAGGCTTACTGTTCACTCTTACTCTCTTTGTGCGGCTAGGGTATCAACCTTGTGTGCACAACAACTTAAGTGTTCTACTTATAGTAGCGCCTCCTTAAGTGAGTTAGTGAGCAGCACTTGACCTAAGCCCATGTACTATGCGCTAGGCCCAATAGGAAAGTCCAACTCTCCTTTTAATGCTTCTTTTAATCCGCTCTTATGTGTGTGACCCTATAGGTTCCCAAAACGTTAGTAGTAACATTAAATCCCATTTAATATTACAAACAGTGAGCGGTATCTAGCAATACATCACTGCTACCTAAGTAGTGAGAAAGTCAGTGATTTGACGAAACATTTCTGTGACAAATATTCATGTGCATTATTATCCCTTTGTCCATATATCTATATTGAACACAAGGCATAGAATGTGTCACCCTTGTATGGTTCAATATCATGTTCCCTGATACCCGAGTAGACTTAACAACAAATGAGGTCAATATCTCATATTGACTCATTTCAAACATGGCCATGCATTTTCAGATCTCACTCTATCGGGGGCCCATGGATATTACTCTGTCATGTAGGAGGGACGAATTCCATCTAGGTCACTCACATCCCTCTCGCATGGCTCGTGGTATGCCCAATGACCGTCTTTATAATCATCCTATTACAGATGACGTTTGACGATATTAAAGCACCACGACTCCTCATGTAGGGATCGTAGTGATTTTGGTCGAAGGATTGTATGCACCATTGTCACTATGAGAACTACTTATGACACTCACATAACGCTCCATGTAGTGTTCTCATGGCGGGTCAATCCAGTACATCATTACTCTAATGTGTACCTATGTGTCGACTCGATATCTCATATCCATGACCTGTGAGATATGGTCATCAGTCTGCACATATAATAGTCTCAATTGTATTATTATTGTCCTTATTAATAAAATACTTGACTACGGATATTTAAGAATAGGATTTCATTGTTCAATAGTGTCTCACGATCAAGTCATATACTTGATATTCTATTAAACTGAAATCCCTATTCTAAGGACTTTATTATGTTTAAACAAGTAACACAATAAACTGGAATGCCTCATATCATATATATATATATATATATATATATATAAAATAGCAATATACAAATGTAAGTCTAAAGAAATACATTGGCCTCTAGGGCTTATACCAACACTATTGCCGATACAAGAGGTCTGACAGGTGATCTTCAACCTCTCGAATCCCATCCAGAAATACCCCCCAGCCCTCATCATCTTACTTCAATCATTCCAACTTCCACATCTGACACACCAGTTGAGACTGTCGTCATGATTGAAATTCCGGATGAGAATATTGACATAGAAGCCCTGCTGGCTGAAACAACTCCTATTATTCCTTCTCCACCTGCAGTGAGACCTCCAATCATGAAGTCTCCTGACCCTAAACCGGCCCTTCATTTCAACACTTGGATTAATATGCTGTCGGAAGTAAGCCGAAAAGAGTCAACACTTTCCGCCAACTCTTCATCAACTCAACATGACTCCAGTGATTCTCGAGTTGTCAACCTTATGCACGATCTCCAGGCTCTTCTTGGCAATTCTTTTAATGCACTTTTATCTAATACCAGTATCCAACAAGAACTGTCACGACTCATCAAGGAGATCACCCCTTTTCATTCCAATCTCCCCATATCGAGCCGCACGCATTTTCTCTCCATCCATAAATTCTGGGAGCGGCTCTCTGGAAAGTTAGAAAGGATGACTTATGTCATTCCTTCTAATGAAGAGGAAGAAAAGATTAAAGATGATCTTTTAGCTCGCTTCCGAGATCTGAAAACTTCTAAGCAAAAGGAACTTGACCTTATTTCCACTGGGATTCATACTAAAGAGAGTCTCCTGGAGTATCGGAAGAAACTGTTGGCAGAGATTGAATTGACAGATCGGATATGTGCCAAGTTTGACAAAGCTTTAGAAAAGAGTAGAGACAAAGTCAAGGCTATCGACGACGAATCTATCCAACTTGACCGGAAAGATGAAAGTGTAGTTGGCAAACTCCACGCATTACAGCCTGGATATGAAGCTGTTGCTGCTGACAAGACTGACCTTTCTTTTGCATGGGATCAGTTATCCTTTGATTTCAACTTAGGCCAAAATTGATAGTTATAATCCTTTTCTTTGTCGAACTCTAATTTTGTGACTTCCGACAATCATTGATTAATAGTAAAGAATGCCTTTTTCCTTATCCGCACGTTTACCTACTGTTTGATTTGACTGCATGTTTCCAATCAACTTCGTAACTCATGCTTACCAAGTCGGCATAAATGCCATAACAAATTTTGAAACTTTGGTAAGCTAACTCACATTAAATCCGTTGTCTCTCTGGACCAACTATAAATAATGAGATTTACAAATCACACGATTTCATTTTGGGTATTTCACGTAATATGCTTTCATCTAGAAAAGGCTTTCATTTATTCTTCTTTCTTCCCCCATGGGAGTCTGACCTTACCACCTTAAGATTTCAGACCAAAGTTTCTGTTTTAATGGTTATATCCTTAGTGAATGTCAATAACCAACGTAACAAAACGCAGTGGAGGTCAGCAACCAACGTAACATCTAGAGCTGACCTCGCTTTACATCTGGGGAGAAGCCGATCTCATTACGGAACGAGTGCACCTTGCTCTAGTTCCATCATCTTCATCCTGGAAGGTAGTGGTTCTCTCTTGGTGCCATTTTTATTGTACCATAGCAACTACAACCTTCTGGGTTAAATGATGGTGAGATATGCTTCTGCTCGTCTCCTTCTTTGCGCATCCTCAACATATGGAGCAGCCGAAACCTCATCAAATGGGGAATGAAGCCTCAACAAATTAGGTTACACCTTTGCATTGTGGAAGAGAGGAAGATAAAATGCTGCTGAATTCTAATCCAGGATTAGATTAGTTTTGATTGACAATTTGATTTCTGATAGCATATTGTAATATTGCCAATCTCTATATGGCTTGGATCGACAACTTTGTGCTTTTGACAATATTTCATTGTATTGCCAATTTAGTGAATATTCTCATTTCTTTTCACATGTTGTCAATTTTTACTTCCAACATTGTCGGTTTATATTCCTTCAAATACTTGCCATTAATTAACTTAATTTTCAAACCAGTATCAACATTGACAAGTGCATAAGCATTTCCAGAAAACGCTTTATCAATTCTAAATGGTCCTTCCCACTTAGGTGACCATTTACCATATTCTCGACAAGTTTTATCCTTGGGCAATATGACTTTCCACACCAGATCATCTACCTTAAATGATTTGAACTTAACTCGACTGTTATAGAACTTTTCAATTCTTTCCTTCTGCCGAATCAAATTTTCTAATGCGATCAATCTTTCATCACTTAATTCATCCAACTCGTCTAGCATTGCATCCCAATATTGGTTGATAGGCAAGTCATTTTGCCTCTGAATGCGAGTAGACTAAAGATTGATTTCGACAAGTAACACAGGATCGTGTCCGTAAGTTAGCCGATATGGTGAAGTTCCTGTCGACTGTTTGGGTGAATTTCTATATGCCCACAGTATTTGATCAAGAGTATTATGCCAATTCTTAGGTTGTCGACCCATATGCCTTTTAATAAGACCAATAATGATCTTATTTATGGCCTCAACTTGGCCATTGGCTTGTGCATAGTACGGAGTAGATGTAAGCATCTTTATCTGTCTAGAGTTGGCATATTCTATAATTTTCTTTCCAGTAAAAACTGACCCTTGATCAGTTGTCAACGTTTGTGGAATTCCAAACCGACAAACTGTATGATTTTCAATAAAATCGATTACGTCTTGTTGGGTAACTTCTTTAAGGCAAACTGCTTCTACCCATTTGGTAAAATAGTCTACTCCAACTAGAATGAATTGATGTCCTTTCGATTAAGTAGGATGTATTTGACCAATCAAATCCAAAGCCCAACCTCTGAATGGCCAAGGTTTGACAATAGAGTGCAATTCGTTGGCCGGTACATTTTGTATATGGCCATGTTTCTGACATTGCTCACAAGACTTGGCAAACAAAATGCAATCTTTAATCATAATTGGCCAATAATACAAACTTCGTCGAAGAACCCATTTCATTTTGTCTCCTGCCTGATGGGCTCCACATATGCCATCATGGACTTCTGATAGAGCCAAATAAGCATCTTGCTCATTCAGGCACTTGTGTAGACTCCGTCAACATACCTCCTATATAATGATCCTCCTTGCATTGTGTATTTCAATGCTTTGTATTTCATTTTCCTATCTTCATTCTGACTTGGATTTTGCAAATATTCGATTATTGGCAACCTCCAGTCATTAGGTAGAATTACATCATTAACCAAAATATCTCTTTCTTCTAATGGATACAATAATTCCCTAATTTCCATTAGTCCCGTCAAAGTCTTTTGAGATATCTTGTAACCTGAGGCTATTTGAGCCAACTCATTAGCCTCTTGATTTAAGTTTCCGGGAATATATTTGACAACTACGTCATCAAATTTTTGCAACAACTTACTAGATATGACACAATATTTTGTCAAGTTGTAATTGACGCACTTGTATTCTTGAGTAAGTGTTTGATAACCAGTTGAGAATCCCCAAAGATATGCACATTTCGTGCTTTCATTTCTATTAGTATTTCTAGTCCGACAATCAAAGCTTCATATTCAGCTTCATTGTTGGAACATGGATACTTAAGTTCAAACATGAACTTAGTAGGAGTTCCTTGTGGAGTTACGATTAAGATTCCTACCCCACTACCTCCTTGATGCCTTGAGTCATCAAAATAAAGTTTCCATGGTTGTAAACTGACAACATTTATTTCTGGCACATCCAACCCTGGATGTTCTACCAAGAAGTCAGCTACTGCCTGTCCTTTCATAGCTTTAGATGGTACGTATTGTAAAGAATATTCTGACAAAGCAATGGTCCATTTACCAATACGTCCATTAAGGACTGGTTTTGACAACATATACTTTATAACATCAGTTTTGGAAATAACGAATACATGACATGGCATCATATAATATTTAAGTTTTGTACAAGAAAAATACAATGCTAGACATAACTTCTCTATTGCACTATATCTTCTTTCAGCATCATTGAGGACTCTGCTTAGATAATATACGTCCCTTTCAACATTGTCATCATCATCCTGAGTCAATAGACATCCTATAGTGTCCTCAAATGCTGACGAGGTACTGCGAGCATCATGACCGGTGGATTGACTAGGTGTTGCTTGATCTGGTCAAAAGCCTCTTGGTGACAAGGCTCCCATATGAAGCTTTGCTCTGCTTTCAACTTGACCAGTGGTGCAAATACTCTTGTTCTTCCCGACAGATTTGATATAAACCTTCGTAGAAAGTTAACCTTTCCTAAGAAGGATTGTAGTTCCTTTTTATCTGTCGGTGTTAAGGCTTCCATGACAGCTTTGGCTTTACTTTTGTCCACCTCAATTCCTTTTTTGTGAACTAGGAAGCCTAAGAATTTGGTGGCCTACACTCCGAAGCTACACTTTTCTGGGTTCATTTTGAGGTTGTGTCTTCTCATCCTTTCAAACCCTTGCTTCAGGTGCTCCAAGTGGTCATCTTTGGTTTTGGACTTGACAACCACGTCATCAATATATACTTCTATGAACTTTCCAATTACATCATGGAAAATAGTGTTCATTGCTCGTTGATAGGTGGCTCCTGTATTCTTTAAACCGAAAGGCATGACAACCCATTCATATGTCCCCATTGCTCCTGGACACTTGAAGGAAGTCTTTGACACATCTTCTTCGGCTATAAAAATTTGATTATAACCTGCATGGCCATCTATACAACTCAAAATTTCATTTCCTGATGCTGAGTCGACAAGCATGTCGGCTATTGGCATCGGATACTCATCCTTGGGGGTAGCCATATTTAAATTTCTAAAATCTATGCATACCCTCATTTTGCCATTCTTTTTAATGACAGGAACTACATTAGAAAGCCAATCGACATACCTGGTTATTCGAATGAACTTTGCTTTAAGCAGTCTTTGTACTTCCTCTTTGATTTTTTGCACTACCTCTGGAGCAAACCTTCTACTTGCCTGTTTGACAGGATTGCAATCCTCCCTAAGTGGCAGTCGGTGTTCAACAAGATCTCTGCTTAAACCAGGCATTTCATCGTAGTCCCAGGCAAAGCAATCTTTATACTCTGCAATTAATCTGACAAGTTTTTGTTTATAATCCTCTGGCAGAAAAGCACTGACAACAACGGCCCTTTTCTTTTCTTCTGTCCCTAAATTTATTTCTTCCAGAGGATCTTCTACTTCAACGTTTTGTTTAACTTCGGCTCCTTTCTCAAAACCCAAAGGGCCGTCGTCAATGATACAATCTACCAACACACTCTTTGAAGTGTGTACTTCTCTGTCGGCCATATAGGCCGAAAATCTTCTTAGCTGTGTTTCAAAGCTCATTGTCGGGAACCGGGCCGAGACTTGTCGGCCTCTTCCTTTATCTTTACGCCAAACTGACTGAGAAGGCTTGCTTCCAACGCATCTTTATCAATGACCTCTTCGTTGGCAGTCACGGATCTAATATTTGGCTAATATATTTTGAAATCCATATGTAACTGCTGGGCATAACACGCATTATCGTCTGCTTCGACGATCTCCACTTGATCTTGCTCGTTCCACAGGATTATTTTCTGATGCACTGTCGAAGGAATTTCTCCCACAGCATGAATCCAATCCCTGCCAAGTAATAAGTTGTAGCTTGATTTGGCTGGAATTATCATGAACAATGTCATTCTCTCGACAGTGCCAACCTGGATATTGAGAAGTACGACACCATCTGATGGAGATGTTTTGCCACTGAAATCAGTAACGACCATGTCTGTCGGAATTAAGTCCGACTAATCTTTTGCTAGCTTCTTAAACATTGCCCTAGGCATCAAATTGACAACAGCTCCTCCATCAATCAGAACTCTATTAGTGGGTCTCCCATCAATTATGCCCTTTACATGCAATGGCCTTAAATGATTTCTTTGTTCGTCAGTGGGCTTTTCTAACTGGGCTACATTGTCGAACACGGTGACCAAATTCTCTTGGACATACATCCAAAAATCATCTGGATTTCTGTCATTGCCTACCATATCCTCATCGTCGGAAAAATCCACTTCAAGATAACCTTCATACTCCACTGGGATGACGGAAATCAATCCTATATTCATCCTCATGCCTGGTTCCAGGATGATTTCATTCTCTGGATCCTCGTCTAAGAATGCACCTCCTACAATTCTTCCATGATTTCTTCTCAAATCATCGTCATCGTCTGATCTTGACCTTTCTGACAAAGGCCGGGCTATCCCTGCACCACAGTTATCCAGTGCCTTGATGATGTCAGCTATATCTTCATTTTGGCTATCCATGTCCATGCCTCTGCTGATGTTAATATCATCATTCGGATCGTTTAATGCCTCAATGACAGCATTAAAGGACAATTCTTCCTTGGTCAACTCGCATTCAGGTTTGAATGTTGCCAACTGATGATCTTTCATTCTCGCCTCGAACTTCTTCTCAAGCCCTGCTACCTTTTCCATGTCTACCAATCCAGCCGGCCATCCGCCTGTGGAGGTTGTTGGGGGTGACGACATTTCTAAGGCCTTCTTTTTTCTCTCGCATGCATTTGCGACATAGGTTTCTTTGGCTTGTTTTGAGTAGCAAGCATCTTCATGTCAACCTCCATTGGGTGAGCCTCTATCACGCTCTTCATTTTGACATCTCCACTCTTGTCATCTACGTTGTCAGCCGTTGCAACCAAACAACCAGTATTACGCAAAGGCATCTCTTTTATGGTGATAACTCCTTGCCTGACAAGCTTCTTCTTTTGAGCCTGTCGGAGCCTCTGCAGCCTCCTCTTTTGGCTCTTAGAGATGGCCAACTGAGTTGACGGTCCTGACAAGCCAGGTTGAACGCGCTGTTGCGCACGCGCTAAAAAGCGAGCGGTTTGTAAAAATATGTAGTTTAGGGAGCGACAACTCGAGTATCGTCTCACAAGGACTCTTGGGTTGTTGTTAACAGAAAAAGTCAGAATTGGTGGGTTTTGGTATTTGAAATTAAATAAAGAAACAAAACAGAAACAGAGCAATAAAAACAAAGCAGTTTAAGAGATTACCAAATAAACTAAAGCGATTAACCTACTGTTCTCGGTTTCCCACTATCATCGGTTTATATAATTCCAAGCCCTAAGCAGATTCTAATCCCCTTTCGGTTGTAGCAACAATTAACAAACGAAATCGCTACTACGAGATATATGTTCCTATTCCCGAATTAAACAAACGGGGTTAAACCCTCACGAACTAAACGAACATGAACGAACACACGCGAATTAAACAAACGCGATTCAATATAGGAACATAACATCACCGAAATAAATCAACACAACACTATACACTCCTGAATTAAACAAACAGAAATATATAGCATAGTATTGAAAAGGGAAAAGTAAACAAAACAGGAATTACAGAACCTCGAGTGTGGTGGAAATCGATTACAGTAGACTAATCAAGGAGACTAGTTCTCCATTATAAAGGAAAAACAAAGCATTAAACCTAATTCTACAGCCATCTAAACTAAAGAGAAAACAAAAAATTCTCTATTCTGTCCTAAAACAGACTTAAATACAGCTTCTGGATTCCGCGAGCTCGCGAGGCGAGCATACCTTCGCGAGGCAAATAATATGAACAGTCTTCAGTGTTTGGCGAACTCGCGAGGCAAGCTTATCATTGCGAGGCGAGACTCTTCAAATTCCAAATTGTCACTGCCGTGACCTTCAACACGCGTAAGCCGTGATGGCTTCTGGTCTTTCAGGGTTGGATTACTCGCCAGGCGAGTCAAGTATTCGCGGGGAGAGACAGAAAGGATTGCAATTTCTGGAACAGTCACGCTTCAGGTTCGCAAGGCGAATGCCTTCTAGCGGGGCGAAAAATCCGAGAGCTGCTTCTCTTTATTACCTGAAAACAAGGCTTAACAGTAAGTACTTTATTCTACTCTAAATCAACTAAATTAACCTAAAAATAATCTAGAGACACAAAATGCTGCTTAAGGACAATCAAGTCTAATTTGGGCAAAAACGATATATAATTAACACAAAACCACGGTCATACTAGCCATAAAACTAGATGAGCCAGCGGCTGATCAAAATACCCCAAACTTAAACTTTTCTTGTCCCCAAGCAAACTAAAACTCAAAAACTTAAAAAGACTCAAGACATGGCAAGCTTAAAAGATTTAATCAACTTTGCACAAATTTCAAGCCATTTCATCAAAACAGTTTTCTTCAATGTTCCCCCCTTACAAACAAAGCAATCCCCAAATTCATTTACTTTAAACAATTGAGAATTTCATCATTCAAACAATCATTAATCTAAGCAAGGGATCCAAGTTACACACAAAAGGGAGATCACCAATTTCAACAATTGCCTTCCTCACAAAGGGGTTTAGTGTTTCACTCAATCGCTCAGTTTGTCTAGGCTATCAACATTTCACTCAGTTTCACTTTTAAGAGCACTTCCCATAAATTTGATTTTCATCTCAAAATGGTTCCCACAGAAAACATGCATGCAACATCAAAAGGTCTTTTAAGGTTGTAATGGGGCCTGGCTAAGGGTAGGATATACAAAGGTACTAGGCTTAAGTCCCTAGGAACTAAGAGAGCATGAACATTTGATACATTGAATTTCCACTCAGATTCCGTTTTCCATTTTTCTTTATGCCTTGGGTGACTACAACCTCTTTTCTTTCAATATCCTTTTTGAAATTTTTGTACTTTTTATTTCTTTTTTTTTCTTTTCCTTTTTTTTTTTACTTTCCTTTGGCTCCAACCTTTTTATTATTATTTTTTTATTTTTCTCAATCCCAAACAACACATCATATCCTTGTAGCCACCCCAAACTTAGTTTCTTGCAACCATTCTCTTTGCTAAGCTCCCATGCTCTCCTAATCCTAAGATCGGGTTAACATGGTTTTCCAGATTTTGGGCTTATAACATAAGGTTATCAAGAATTAACAGTCTAATTAGGCTCAAGGGGGTTAACAAAGGAACATGCATTAGGAATTGGTTCTTTTTAGTCCAAGTGGTTTTTTACAAAGAAAATGCCTAAATCATTTGATGCAAACACATAAACATGCAAACCATGAAGAGATTCAAGCAAATTCGGGAAAGTGTAGCTCAAAAGTGATTCTCACACAGTTAAAAACATGTTGGAGGCTCAAATCCTCACCTGGATATTTTTGCAAATTGTTTGGCCGAGATTCAATCCCTAGTGTGTGCATCCTATCACCCCAAACTTATCATAAATCATGCAATCACAACAAAATATCTCAAAGTTCAGTTTTCAAAATTTTTCAAATGGGGATCAATTTTTCAAATTTCAAATCCTAGGGGGAAAACAGTCAACAAATAACAATATCATGCAATCAATCTATGCAAATTCAATTAAAATCCATCAAGCTAGCCGACACAAGACTCAACACACATACTCCTGATCTTCTCAAATTATTCAGGAGCTAAAAGAAAACAAAACAAAAATAAAGAAAGGCAAAGCAATTAAAAAGAGTAAGGTTTAGAGAAAACTCATTGAAGTGGTTCCACCGGGATCCCACTGTCTGTGATACAGCGGCCACGGAATGCCCAAATTGCAGTATGATCCTCCCGGATCCCATGGCCTACAGCATAATGCCCACGTGATAGACAAGGGACGGAAGCTTGTTCCATGGTCCCCTAACTTGCAGCCTCGATATGGAGGTGAGTGCTTGACAGTTATGATGACCTCGCCAAGTGCGGCGGACTTCTCACTCCCTCTAGGGTCAAGGTTGATCTCTTTCTCAATAAAGTCCTCCCAATAAAATCGGGGTTCAACCTCTTGGACTGGCCATGGTGCAAAATCCAGAGGCTTGAACTCCATCACCGGTGGTTCCACAGGGGAAGGTGACAAACAAGTAGAGAGTGTTACTAGTGCTGCTTCAACTTCTGCACGTTCTTCATTCACTGCACTGACAAATGCATCACCTGTTAAACCTGCAGAATTCTCAGCACACACCACAGAAAGGTTAGTGTTAGTACAGTTAGTAGATATGGTACAATAAACTGAATCAGAAAAAGCTGGAGTGTCTGGAAATTCAGCACACAATTCATCCATCCCATCACTTTCAACACATGCATCTAATTCCAAAGGTTCTTCATTATCCTCAAGCATGGTGCAGCAGATGTCCTCCTGATCCTCATTCTCTGTGTTTCTTGGCTGAACAGGGCCCTCAACCTCATATGCCTCATGTTCCATATGGATGTTGTGCTCTTCATACCTTTCAAAACATGCTACACACGAAACAAATTCATTACAATCAGCACATGAAGTATAATAGATAGAATCAGGGGAGGCGTGAATATCCGGAGATTCAACACACAGTTCATCAATAGAAGTACTCTTGACATCATTATCAAAATTATCTTCAGAGGTATTGTCAAGAACAACTATTTGTGAATCTGTATGTTCTTCAAAGGGATGTGGAGTTTGCAGTGTAGTCCCGCTGACTTGCTGAAAAGTATTAATGCTAGCATCTGTTTGCTGCTTAAACTGTCCAAATTGCTGCTGAAAAAGTGTAGTCATTTGTGCAGTCATTTGTGCAGTCATTTGCTTGAACAGGTCCTCTAGTGAAGGTCCAGAAGGTGCAGAGGTGGTCGCTTGTGGTAACATCAGTTGTGAGTCCCCATACCAAGGGTTTGGATGGTTTCCCCAGCTGGGGTGGTACTCATCAGTGGAAGGGTCAGGAATGTTGTGCCTGATTGATGCAGCTCTGAAGGCAGGAAAGTATCTCAACAAGAAGACTTCCTTCAAATCAAACCAGGTTGAGATGGAATTCGGCTCGAGACAATAAAACCAATCCTTCGCAGCACCTTCTAGTGAGAATGGGAAGGCTCTCATCTTGATGTGGTCTTCTGTCATTCCTTCAGGTGGCAGCATTGTAGAACAAACAAACTGGAATTCTTCCATATGCTTCAGCGGATTCTCACCTGCAAAACCACTAAACCTTGGCAACCAATGTATTAAACCAGGAGGGTCAGGATAATATATGCATGGTGGTTCATAATTAACATTGGGCATATAATCATGCATACAATTATCCATGGGATAGACATTAGGCATATAATTTTGCATATAGTTATCCATACTAAGGTTCACAATCAGACAAAGTAGCCAAGACTAATTCAGTAATGCAAAAGTTTTTTTATTTATTTATTTATTTTTAATTTCTGTTAATACAACAAGAGTCCCCGGCAACGGCGCCAATTTTTGAACATTTGTCGTGCACGCGCCAAAAAGCGAGCGGTTTGTAAAAATATGTAGTTTAGGGAGCGACAACTCGAGTATCGTCTCACAAGGACTCTTGGGTTGTTGTTAACAGAAAAAGTCAGAATTGGGGGGTTTTGGTATTTGAAATTAAATAAGAAACAAAACAGAAACAGAGCAATAAAAACAAAGCAGTTTAAGAGATTACCAAATAAACTAAAGCAGATTCTAATCCCCTTTCGGTTGTAGCAACAATTAATAAACGAAATCGCTACTACGAGATATATGTTCCTATTCCCGAATTAAACAAACGGGGTTAAGCCCTCATGAACTAAACGAACATGAATGAACACACGCGAATTAAACAAACGCGATTCAATATAGGAACATAACATCACCGAAATAAATCAACACAACACTATACACTCCTGAATTAAACAAACAGAAATATATAGCATAGTATTGAAAAGGGAAAAGCAAACAAAACAGGAATTACAGAACCTCAAGTGTGGTGGAAATCGATTACAGTAGACTAATCAAGGAGACTAGTTCTCCATTAAAAAGGAAAAACAAAGCATTAAACCTAATTCTACAGCCATCTAAACTAAAGAAAAAACAAAAAATTCTCTGTTATGTCCTAAAACAGACTTAAATACAGCTTCTGGATTCCGCGAGCTCGCGAGGCGAGCATACCTTCGCGAGGCGAATAATATGAAACAGTCTTCAGTGTTTGGCGAACTCGCGAGGCGAGCTTATCTTCGCGAGGCGAGACTCTTCAAATTCCAAACTGTCACAGCCGTGACCTTCAACACGCGTAAGCCGTGATGGCTTCTGGTCTTCCAGGGTTGGATTACTCGTGAGGCGAGTCAAGTATTCGCGGGGCGAGACAGAAAGGATTGCAATTTCTGGAACAGTCACGCTTCAGGTTCGCGAGGCGAATGCCTTCTAGCAGGGCGAAAAATCCCAGAGCTGCTTCTCTTTATTACCTGAAAACAAGGCTTAACAGTAAGTACTTTATTCGACTCTAAATCAACTAAATTAACCTAAAAATACTCTAGAGACTCAAAATGCTGCTTAAGGACAATCAAGTCTAATTTGGGCAAAAACGATATATAATTAGCACAAAACCACGGTCATACTAGCCATAAAACTATATGAGCCAGCGGCTGATCACAGGTCCTGTCATCTGAGCATTTTGAGCTAGCTGGCCCTTTCGGTAATTCTCATTCCAAAAGGGTGGATTGTGGTCATTGAACTTGTTTTTTCTAACCCATGTCTTCTTTTGTAACTCTGGATAACGAGCCGTGGCAGAATTCTTTCCCCATTGATCCACCATTACATTGGACGGGGGTTTCCTAGTCTTGACAGAATTGAATCTGCCATCGACAAAGCTGTTGTTTCCCACTGATCCTCAGATTGGCTCTTTAAGCCAACCTTCGGTGTGGTTTTGACTGGGTCTTGTCTGATGCATGTGTTGTTGACGGCTACTTGCCTGCCTGTTAACAACAGGTGCAACGCTTCTGTGTACACAGTTAGACCCAGCATGGCTGCTCGAGTGTGAAAATCTGCCTTGGTTACTATCATTGCGGGACTCAGTTCTGTCTTGTGGGCGGTAAGATGGCGCTTTCTGCCCTCTGGCCTTCTCGACAGCCACTTCATCATAAAATTTTTCACATCTTGGGCATACTTTAAGTATGCCACTAGATTTCTTGCGTGTCATAAAATCGACAAGCGGTTCTCCCGGCTGTGGATAAATATCAAATGAATCCGACAGATCCATCTGGATATTTTGCCCAGCTCTGATATTGACCATGCCTATTCCCATAGGGACTCGGCGGTCAGCCTCGTTAACTTCAGGACCAAATGGTTCTGTATCAACCTTCATGTCTTGTTTCTTGTCTGAAAATTTTAGTCTTCCTTCTGCCAAACCTTTCTGAATAATGTCCCTGAAATGCATACAATCATTAGTTACATGACCAAAGGTGTTGTGATATTTACAGTACTTCCGATCCTGAAGCTCATGGGCTCTTAAAAGCCTATGGTCATCTGACAATTTTAACTGTTTATCTTTGAGTAATATGTCAAATATTTGATTGGCCTTGGTCATATCAAATGTATACACTTTCTTATTAATGAAAGGAATCCTTTCTTTGGCCCTCGCAGACTTCAAAGCTTGGCATATATAAGGTGGACCATTTTTTAATTCAACGTAATCTACCTCATGTTCCTCAGAATCGTTGCCCTCCTCGTCGGATTCACTACATCCGACAAAGTTAATCTTTTCCCTTTTGAGGAATTTCTTCTACTTGAAAACCTTTTCGCCTTTCAATTGTTCAATTTGTCGGACTTTATCTCCTAACTAGATAAGATCAATTAGATGTTGGTTGACCAACTTCTTCCTAATATGATAATCTAGCCCCCAGCAGCAATCTTTACTATTTCTGCCTCAGGGATAGGGGTGAAGCAGCGACTCCTTATTTGACGGAATCGGGCAAGATAGTCATCGACAGACTCATTATTCATCCTCTTAATGCCAAATAAGTCTGTCAATCATATCTTTAGGTCACCCCTAAAGAATTGATCATGAAAACTTCTCTCTAATTGATTCCAGGAATGTATGGAATTAGGCCTTAGAGTTGAAAACCAAGAAAAACCATTCTTAGTCAACAAAATCGGAAAGAACTTCATATTTAAACCCTCCTCTAAAGCCAAATCTCCCAACTCGATTGTATATTTGGCAATATGCTCAACTGTTGACTCTCCACTTTCTCCTGAAAATTTTGACAACTTGGGTATTTTGTATCCTCGAGGCATTTCTGCCTGTTGGACCCAATCAGGAAATGCCGACGCAAAGAATGGTTGATTGGCATAACCTATGTTAAAACCGAACCTATTCAATGCTTGCTCGACGACTTGATTGATGTTTTGATTCAGAACGTTTTGGCGAAACGCTCCGACGGCACCCGGGTTTATGACAAAATCTTCGTCTTCCCCTGGTTGTAGAATATGTACATTTCCACGCCTCAAAGGAATCTGACGATGAGGTTGTGGCCGTTCGTCATCTTGTTCAGATCTGTTAAGGTGTATGACTTGTGGTTGCTCAACCTTTGGCTGATTATTCCTATTGACATTTCTATTGAGATTTTTACTGGTATTTTGGTTATCATCCGGGATTACCACGCCCAAGGCTCTATTCAACCTACGTATCTCATTTGCCATAGTCAAGCATGCATTATTCGTGCTTTCCATTAATGGCGTAATCACTGTACTCATCTGTTGAGTAAATGTATTCACCATGTCATGATTACTAGAGTCTATTTGTTGTCGAACGTTTGCTAATGTAGCCTCTGACAAACCAACAATATTTTGTGGGGGTTGTCTTAGTGGAGATATATGTGGCCTTACTACTGGTTGCTCTTGTCGAGAATGGGTTACTACCATTGACCCTGTTATCCCATTCGCATGACTGGGAATTTGCCCCCCCAGTCGATGGTCCTGCCTGTCCAGATGCATGGGCAGTCATCGTCATTCCATTTGGATATGGTATGTATGCAAATGGGGTATTTGGATTGACAGCGGTCGAACCATAAGGCATCCCATACAAAGGTTGTGACAGAGGTTGCGTAGTCCCTCTTGGGTTTGAATTCACAACGCTCCTGGAGACAATCCGGTAGTTAGTGGATTTATTTGTTGTAAAACCGGGGAAGTTGGTGACGGGAGTGTTCCTTGGTCAACTTCATCAAATCTATTGACAGCCTGAGCGTAAGAAACGCCTCTTCTCGTACCTAAACTATTAGTGCTATCAATCCCTGGATTAGTAGTGTTAGCCCTGGTCGCAGGAATATTGTCAACTGGTGCAATAGCGTCCACCGTTGACACAGCGGCGTTAGTGCCAACTATGCCTGCATCACTTGCACTACTCATATTCACAGAGTTTTGGGAAATAGATGATGTTTGAACCACCTTTCCACTACGTAGACGCATACAAGTAAGTTTGTATGTCAAATTCGTGACACTGTACGAGTTACTCTAAACTCGTCCCACCAGGCGTGCCAATTTGTTAACGTTGGTTTTTTGGTTTCTGACCAAAATTCCGACAGAACAAATAATTGAAGATCAAACGAGTGTGGGACATACGAGTTATGCGGTAATCTCGTCAGAATGTGTGTATGAATTGTCTACCAAGTATGAATTTGACAAGTTAGTCAAATCTAGTAATATAATGGCAAGATGCTATGACAAGTGTATAAGTTTTGAGAGAAAAAAAATGTACCGATGATTGTCAATAATGAAACTTGACAACGAAATTGTTTAATTTGAAATTCAAAAGGAGGAAGTAGTTTTATATGTAGAAAATAATTTTCCTGATTGAACTAAGTGTGCAATAAAAGAAGAAACATAAGTTTAAAAAGAAAGTTAAGTAGAGTATGATCTAAATGATACACCTTTCAAGAAGTAAATGAATTTAAAAGAAGAACATAAGAGAAATGCTGGAAATGAGTAAGAATAAATGAAGACATTGAACAGAAGAAATGAAAATGGCATTGAATTTTGCCATAATATTGAAATAGGAAGGATGGAGGGAATACTTGAGTGTAATCCGTCAATCTGCTGTGTGATCGAGATGTGTAGGATGTGTATCAAGTAACCCCTCCCCATTACATTATAATAACTAGTATTTATAGGCAAATAAAATAACTACCTAGTAGTAATTTCCTATCTAAATGACTGCCACATGTCATTGGCAGTTCTCTTAGGCTTTATATCTAAACTGCTTGTCAATATAACTCCAATAACCGCTCAATGTCTTGAACCGCTCCGTGTCAACTGGCTTGTTTTCGACGGGATTAACTGCTTAACAACTTATCTTGACTATATTGTCGATTTTGAGACTTAGTCATTTTTTTTTTCTTTTTCCATATCTTTGACAACCTTCCCCTGAATTTCGTCAAAAAGACTGCTTGTCAATCTATCTCCTTGTCGACATGTACACTTTAACTTTCTTTACTTCAGTTCCTTCGCCGTACTGTCGGACTTATTTCTATCAAGAGTTTGAAATTCTTCCACCAACACTTATCAATCTTTCTTTTTGTCGACACGTACAATTTGACTTTCTTTACTTCAGTTCTTTTCTCATCCTGTCAGAATTATTTGTCATAAGTTTGAAATTCTTCGACTAACAACTTCAGCATAGTTTTCCACTTGAGTTATACTTTCCCATAAGTGATTAATTGACTCGAAGGACCTAGTCGCCGACTTGTACATATACTTCATATTTTTTTGACAATTATACATACAATGATTATACCATTTCATATGTATCCTTTTGAACCGTTTTCTCTAATTGGTGTCGTTATTTTCAGTGCCAACATCATAGAGAATATTGATGGATGTCGCAATTATTTGACTCTTAAGCGCTCATAAATCATTGTTTTTTCTTGCCAAGTTCAAAGCTCGTTTGACAAAGAACAAAATTATAATAATATACAGTGTAAAAATTTGACGATATTGTCTAACTTTTTGCATGTGGACTTTTCCTAGGGGTATGACCACACTATACAAACAAAAGATAATATCTCCTAACAAATTCTCATACAGCCTCCCAATATCGGTCACGTTGCGTTTTTTCTTATTGCGGATATTGCAAAAAAAAATGCATTTGATATAATTGCAATTGTAATCGTGATGTGATTTCAGAGCTACAAAAATACAACGATCTTTAACCACAATTACGATTTGGGATCTCATTTTAACACCTTGGTTGAGGGGTTTCATTTTTAACTTTTAGTCATTTATATATATATATATATATATATATATATATATATATATAATATTCCTTTATTAGTTGTTGTGTGTGATGAAGACAAAAGCCTGATTCAAGGTCTTATGTAATTCCAAGATCATGCTCTGTAAAACTGGTTACTATTTAATATTTGCCAATACACGACGAACAATTTGAACAAAATATTTAACTACTTCTCTGTACATGTCGGTTAAATACCATTTCTTACAACAATGCATAAAAAAGATGGCAGAAAGAAGGAAAGAGAAGGGTTAGGACTTAGGAGAGTAAGAAGGAAAAAAGAGTTCAACAACTATTGCCATACACTGTATCCAATTTCTGCATTTAATGAACCTTCTAGATCCAAACAGTGTATATGAATTACAACTTACAAGTGTTTCCTTCGATAACATTGCAGATGGTGGCACTGGCACTGTGGCACACTGAATAAAACACCTTCATTAGTTTTGTTATCCACGGTGTCAGCAATTAAATTTAGGGGTTAGTTCCCGATATAAGAGTTAAGGATCCCATATTGTTTATAATAAATTATGATTATGATTATCTTTGATTTAGCCTAGGGTTTTGGAAACCCTAATGCACCCTCAACTTTGGTCAATGCTAAAGATTTTTTAATCATTCCAAGGGAGGACTGGGAAGTGCATAGTTTTCAAGTGTCAAAACCCAGAATTAGTTTATAATTTGTTTACTAAGGAAGGAACTAATCGGGAATATATTTGGAAAGAGTTATGCTTTTTATGGAATAAATTAGTTTTTAAAAAAAAAAGAGAAGTTAAGCGATTTAATTAATAATGGAGAACACAATATATTCGGTAACATCGTCACGAATTTGGAGAATGATAATATATGTAGCCGCCCCTAATAAAGAGTGAGCATCTATCTATATGAACTTTCCTCTTATCAAACTCCACCAAAGAATTGATAACATAAAATGATAAAAAACTCATACAATTTGAAATAAAGGTCCTATAATTAGCTTGGTCCTTTTGAAAGAGACCTAGGACTTCCTCTTTTTGCACCTGGAGTCTGGGAGAGTAACTATAAGATTTAGCTTTGAAGAAATATCCTCCCTCATCACGTAAATTGTGATCGAAGTCGATGTTTCGAGCTACCTACAAGAAATGCTCAATGCACTGCCAATTGTCTTCGACTTTATTTGCATAAACTAAAAAAACCAAAATTAAAAATAGAAAACGACAAAATGTGTCTGGCCAATAACACCGAACGAGGTATTTGTTGATAGAAACTGCACACGGCTTACCCATGCATCGGCAGTTCCAACTAAGGATACTTAACATGGCTTCTGGCAGGCCTGAGAACCAAAACCTGCCAATAAAAAATGGAGAGAAACAATTTATTTATCTTCTTCATCCAACAACGATAGACTCTCACAGATGGAGAGAAAAACATAGCTCTCACAAGCGGAGAGAAAAACATAATACTCCTGAAAAGCATAACTCTGACAAAAGGAGAGAAAAACAAAGGAAACCTAGAACCCTAGCGGCGCTGTTTTACCCAAAATTCTAGCGGCGCTGTTTTACCCATGGAATAAATTAGTTAGAACATGTAATACAGTATAGGGATGCTGCTAATAAGTGTTTTTAAGACACTGATTAATAAATAAAGAAGAGAAAAAAATTGATTGGAAAACTAAAACTACAACTTTTTACTATATAATATTAGCCAATACATATTAAAAACTTATTTTAAAAAAAAAAAAATCTTTGACTAATACACTTTTTTTTTTTGATGAATTCTTTGACTAATACACTTAGCGTAATATTTAGTATTTGCTTATATATGTAATATAATTAAACACGTGGAGGTCATTAATTTTTTAGCATTAGTTTCAGAGATGCATAGAAATGGTGAAGCAAACAAAAACCCTTTGTGCGGGTCTTTCTCACTCTCAGTTTGGTCAATGGGTTTTCCTGTTTTTTGTTTTTCATTTTTCATTTTCTTTCAAAACTAGTTGTGGTACCGGAACATTATACAAATCCAGTATGACATGAGAGTTTGAAATTTTTAAGAACAAAAAAGTATTGCCCTATACTATGCTTGCCATATATATATATATATATATATATATATATATTAAAACAATGAAGAGAGGAGATGATGGAATCACACATGAGGTTGTCTCTGTGTGTAATACGTTTGATTCTGTCGTCTCCGTGAAGGAAAATCCAAAGTCACCGTAGTTTATGGTACAATATAATTTTGTGTGTTTTGACTTGCTAGAGAGATATACAGAGAGACAGTAAGAACTTATGCCTAATTTCCCTCCCTAGCTAGCTGGTCTCTTGGATGGCTTGATGTGCATTTTTTTTTTTTTGGTAATGATGTGCATTTAATTAGCTTTAACATTTTAAAACACATAACTAGGTATTAGGATATTCATTCCGTGGGAGTATGTAATGCTGTTTGAAATTTGCAAAAAAAAAAACTTAAATTCCAATTACGGGTGTGAATAAGTTAGATCGAGCTAGACCCCGACATAAACGGGCCTGAACTTGTGTTTCAATCCTAAGGCTTGTTAGCTTTATATAGGTCAATTTTTAGTGGCGAAGTCTGGACTACGTCGAAGTTTGGCCTGACCTGAAAGTATATATAAAGACATACTTTTCAACAAGATCTTTAAATATGTCTTTACATATAAATAAATCAGAGTCATTTACTTGTAATTTGTAAATAGGCTTGTAAGCTTCTAATGTTAAAGATTCTGTTAGGCCTACACTTATAAATAAATCACTATGCATTCACGAATAAATAGACAAGTAGACATTTACATTTAATTAGATTTTTACTTTCAAATATTATAAATAATATATTATTATATTATAATATTATATATATATATATATATATATATATAATATGTGTGTGTTAAATAGATCAGGTTGATAGGCCTAATAGGCTTTTCTTAAAGCCTTAGTCCGGTCTCTTTAACTATATATGTTTTTTTTAAATACTGACCTGACATTTTTGTTAAATAGACTAGATCAAGCGAAGTCTTAAATAGGCTAGGCTATATATAGACTCCTAACGAGCGGCTTCATCTATTCTATTCCTAACATCAATGCACAAGACATGATTATTTTTTTAGTTTAGTTTTGATATGTTATTATTGTGAAAAAACTATAATATCAACCAATCATCCAGTTTATAATCGCACCGTTTATTTTTTTCTTCTGAAATTCACCTTTAAAATGAAAATATAGTATATAATAAATCTTAATCCATATAAGTTTAGATATCTAAAATATACCAATCATAAAATAAAATTTTAAAAAAAAACCTATGAACATTGCATAGGTTTAATCTCTCTTTGGCTAGATCAGAGTTTCCCCCCTTAAAACTATTTTCCATGATTTTTACACATAAAAAAAAATTTAATCTCCAACTACGGATACCCTTGGCACAAATATATATATATATATATATATATATATATATAAGTAAATCTAGGTCCAAATCTCAAAAGAACTATAACCCGAGACTAAATAAAAAACCTAATTCTAGGTATGCTTGATTCTCGTTTATTTTGAATGTGTTTTGGTTTTTGTCCCCCATGTTCTTGTTTTCTTTTTTCTTTTTTTTATTAATAAATTTATGATGACTTGTCACATTGCTTAAAAAAAAAAATCCAGGTCACTAAACCATAAATATGATCAAGATTAGAACTTGGTTACTGGACATGTGATCATTTAAAAAAATCACATGATTTTATATTCTATCTGATGGTCTAAATTTGTTTCTCTCACTCTCATATTAAAATAGTCATCTCACTTTATTTATATATATATATATATATATAATATTGCAAAAGATGCTTGCAGCCCTAATAAACTAAAAAATTGTGCCATGTAGCCATCTTATCCTCTAATGTCTCATTTGTAAATATTTTAAAATACTTGAACATTGAAAATGTTTGTGTATCATACGTCTCACTACTCACTAGTGTCATTTTCCGAGATATACTCTCGAGGAAAACAAAACGCAAATCCACCTGTTTTCCTTTCCATACCTTTCTGGATTTCTTTTCCCATTTTCTTTCCCTTTTTAAAATTATTTTCCCTTCTATCTATCTTCCTCACTGCTTCACATCAGTCCCCTATCTGTCTCTCTCTTCCTCTCTTCACAGTCTCTCTTCCGCTTTCTCTTGAGAGTATGTCTGTTTTTGTTCACTAAACATAATTTCTATCACTCATTCTCTTCCCTTGCTTCTTAGTTCTCTCTCTCTCTCTCTCCAAACTCTTGTCTTCTTTTTTCAAAAGCACAAGGTTTTCTTCTCAGATATCTAGAGTTAGCTTTCCAGATTCTTTTCAAGGGAAAGCCTAAAAAAGCAAAAGAGAGATACACACAAGGGAAAGAAAATAAAAACTCATTATTTATGTTGAAGGTGCTGAACAAAACAAAAGGGATTACACACAGTTTCCCTTGTTGCCTGTGATGTGAATATTGCACTTTAATTGCTTTGTGTCTATCAAAATCTGATTTTAATAAAGGAAAAGAAGCTCTTTCTCATATATATTCTGTAACCATATATCAAGCTACCCCTTCTTCTAAAGAAGATGCCCTTGGAAGGGATTTTCATTGAACCCACTTCAACATCTGCTACACCTGATCTTTCCCTTCACATAAGCCCTCCAACCATCTCTTCCTTCTCCCCTTCTTCTTTGATTTGCAACAACAACAACACAAGTACCCAAGTTGGTGGTGGCAGCACCAATTATGAAGTACTCCACAACTCATCAGCAGCAACCACTAATTTCCCTTCTAGGACTGTGTCTCAAGCTCACACTGAGCTCTCTCTTGGAAGGAATTTCAGTGAGGAAACAGTACCATCACACAACCCTTATTATCAAAGTAACCAAGGTCATTTCCATCATCTTCATCACAACTCTAACACTAGTAGTAGTAGTGCTGCTACTACTACAACAACAACAAGTACTAATTCCGCTCGCGTGAATCACATAACTTATGGGGTTTCATTGCTTGATGTGTCATCTGAAGGGTTGAGGCCAATCAAGGGGATTCCAGTTTATCACAACCGTTCATTCCCTTTTCTCCCTTTGGACCACTCAAGAGACAACAAGGATCATCATCATCCTAAGATGTGTTTATATCATCACATGCCTTCATACTCTTCCTTCTCCTCTTCTTGTTCCTCTCTCCGGTGCTCTTCTCCTTCTTCTTCTTCACCTTCACCCTACTTCGCCGCCGCGGCTCCCGGTCTAGATCCCATGTCCTTTTTGAACTCCGGCGGTGGCGCCAGTGGCCCCGCCGCGGCGGCGGCGTATAGGGCAGCCGCCAACACAATGTTTAATGGGGTTTCCGGTGAGGCTTTCAAATCTCATCATCCATTGCACCACCACTCACACTTTGGGGTTGGACCCTCTTCTCATGAGGCCTCTTCAGGGTTGATGAGATCAAGGTTTTTGCCTAAGCTGGCAACAAAGAGGAGCATGAGAGCACCTAGAATGCGTTGGACAACCACCCTCCATGCTAGATTTGTTCATGCTGTTGAGCTTCTTGGTGGCCATGAAAGTAAAGAAATCGTTTCTCTTTTTTATTTCCTCCCAAACTTTTTCTTTTTTAAAAAAATATTTTTTAACTTGACTTTGGTTTCATTTGCTATGTATCATGTTTCTTTTCTTTTCTTTTAATGAATAAATTATTGTGGGTTCCTTTTTTTTTTTTCTTTTTTGTTTTTCCTGTTTTAGGCTTTTGGCTAATGTATTTAGATGGTGAATTTTAGGAGCTACTCCAAAGTCCGTTCTTGAGCTCATGGATGTTAAGGATCTCACATTAGCTCATGTCAAAAGCCACTTGCAGGTATATTATATATGGTTTTGAATCCCTTTTTTTCTTCTCTCGCTCTATTATTTGTGTGTGTGGAGGAGGAAGGGGTGGTTTTGGTGTATCTATCCAAAGGGCACAGTAGCCGATGAAGAAAGCAGTGAATGTGGGAGTGGATGAATTTAAAGACTGTAGTGAGGCTAAGTAAGGAGGAGCCTTTAACGTCTGAAACGACCAGACAGACACAGCTTCTGCATAGAGAGAAAGAGAGAGAAACAAGAACAGACAAAAAAGTCATCATTTTCCAATAATACACTTCTCATTACAACCTCATCAAATATCAACCTCGTGATTAATGAGGAAAACCCAGAGACAGTCCCAGAAGAGAGAGAGACCGAATGAAAAAGGGATCTATATGGGAATCACCAGTTTTTATTTTTTCTTTCTTTAATTTTTATTTTATGAAAAGAATATCATGTTTTAATTAGTTTATATATGTTTATGTATATTATATAATATACTTGTAGTTCTCTTTCAACTGTAGAAATACCTTTGTAACTAAAATGCCTTGTTTTTATGGTTTCTTACCCAGATGTATCGAACTGTTAAGACTACTGACAAACCTGCAGCTTCTTCAGGTAATTCGTATTGCTCAAACTTCAAATATTTTTTTTTCCCCTAACATAGATTTATTTTACTGTCATATAAAAGCACAATGCCACTTACCTGTTATTTTCTCGGACTATGTTTTTCACTATTACTTTTAATTTTACCGCAAGTATTCCAAATGCAAGTGCAAAGCAAACCCTTAAAGGCTTTTTCTCTTAGATATATCAGAAATCCAACAAGTCTCCACATTACTTCAAATTATGTAACAATTATCAAGATGCATGCATGCACGCACACATGTATATACAAAATAATCTTGCAATTTCATTTGTGGAGTGATTAATATTTTTGGTGCAGGCCTTTCAGATGGATCTGGAGAAGATGACTTGTCTCCTATAGGCAGCAGCGGAAGCGGTGGTCTGCGACAATTTCCAGACCATAGAGGGCTGCCGGATCGGCCAGTGCAACAAGACATGGACTACACTTCCACCACCACTCTGTGGAGTAACTCTTCAAGGTACCATTACCAACTCCTCTTTCTCTAACTAATTAGAGACTACACTTTATAATTATTCATATTTTTTATGTATGATTATATAGAGGTACATTATATTTTTAATGATAAATTTGGGGTCCTGCGTTGATTGATTTGCTTTTACTTTTGCATGATATCTCTTGGAAATCAATGCAAACCCACGTCCACCATATACTCTTTTTTTATGAAGAATAAAAAGGGTTCTTGTGGCAGCTTTTGCTTTACTTGTGTTTGATTTTCTTCTTTCTTTTGTTTCCTTTATATATCTTTTGTACCTCGCAGAATTTTTTTTTGACTTAGATACATATGAGTAACCATTGCTAGGTATAACAAAGGAAAGCTAAAAGACATACTCAGACGTTAATTAGGATCAAAGGAAAGCAACCCCCAGCTCATTCACTTTTTCTTTCTTTTCTTTTCTCCCTTTAGAATTTTTTGTGTGTGCGTGTCCTACTAGCAAAAACTAACAACTTCAAATACAAAATTGATCTTAACTACGGACTACTGCAAAAAAAAAAATGTGGTTCTTATTCTCTCCAGCAGTATGTTTTGCACATAAAACCCAATTGTTAAATCCTTCATATTGAGTATCTTCTTTCAAGTATTATGAATTTATGATTATTTAATAATGTATATTGAAATATATTATATAGTATGGGGGAATGGGCATTTTCTACTTCTTAAGTAGTTTTTGCTCGCACCTCGAAAGTAGTCTTTCTTTGCTTTCTTGGAGTACATTGCACGAATTATATAGAATAACTAGGTGATGAAATTTTGCAAAGTCATATGATTCATAATGGGGAGAGAAAAAAAGGCAAAAGTGTTGCTGGTTAATGAAGCTTTGAGGTAAAGATAGCCTTAATGACAGCAATTCCCATCTTCGTTGGAAGTATATTTGTGATATGATAATATATCCAGAACCTATAGCTTCTAGTCCAGCAACTAAATTTGTTTGCACCTAATCCAGAGCTTCATATCCCTAATACCTCTATACCAAAGAGAGAAAGAACAAATTTTCTATCTCCTATTTAACTAGACGAAAGGTAATTTCAATGGTAGCCACTTGTCACATATAGAACCGGCACAACGTATGTGGAGGCCTGAAGTCAACTCAAGACAGAGAGTGTGTCTCTCTCTAGGTGAGGTCTCGGCTAATAATACGCTGAGACCTAAATCTATTACAATTGTTTAAATCTTGATTGCAATCCCTCTTAATTATGGGTCCTTCTGGATGAGGCCTAAAACAAGCGACCCTTGGGCTGGCCATGGTCAGACAAATATATTTTTAATTCACCTCCGCCCCAGTTCCTAGTGCAGCTGGATCTCCTCCGGGTCTGCTTGGCCTTCTTATAAAGCATGGTCGATGGTGCGGTGAGAATGGAGATACCTGCAAAAACACTCTAATACTTAAATTAGCTTGAGAATATGGAGAGTTTATGATAGTAAGATATGAGAATGAGATATGAAGGATGATGGTTCATGGGAAACTCCCTGATGCTTTGGTACTTATAGGCAAATGGTAAGGAGGATTCCCACCAATGGGAGGCACATCAATCATCAGTTGTTGGAGCTTATCAAAAGTTTCATCAGTTGTGTTTGCCTACTTACATTCAAAGGGGCGATGCATTGTCTTGTTAGTCTCTTTCACAACCAGCTTTTACAAGAATAGGGTGACAATTCTATAAGATCCACGTTTCTAGGGTAGTCCCATATTGGGCTACTACTCAACCCAACGAGTAGCGAATCCAAGAACATGGCCCAAAATATATACTATTGCTCCAAATGGAGAACATAGGATTAATTATGGTGTTGATAATTTTATAAAACATTCCATGTAAATCGTTAAACTATTTTAGATATGCATGTTAAGAGTGAAAACCCAAGCTATTTCACTTTCACCCAACAACACACAACGGAAAGTGGACTAACCAAAATTCCATGAGCCATTTACATACAAGTTTAATTAGCAGTTTCCACTCCTATTTACCAAACACGCACGCCCTTATATCATACTTATTTTGTGATTAAGATTAGTCTAGTTAATTTGTTGAAGAGTATATATAGTGGACTTTTGCAATGCATTGGCATTGGACAAATAAATAATGCAAAATTTGGGACCTCTTTTTTTGTGTTCTTATGATCATAATTAATGGAATGAATCAGCAGTAGAGAACCATGGCCACAAACTAGTGCTAGCGACATAGATGGTTTCAGACCACCTATCTTCCAGTCACAACCAATATCAGGAGGGCATCAAATTCAGGTACCAAAAGGGGTTATGTTTGTTTGTGAAGTACTTACGTTATATGTCAATATTCACGCGTAATTTTTCAAATTTCCATGCAGGAGTGTGATTCAACCCAACTGAAGAATAGTTTGTCATCAGGATCTAATTTAGAGTGCAAGAACCCAAGCTTGGAGTTCACATTAGGGAGACCAGATTGGAACGGCAAAGGACAAGCCTAATTTTAATTTATTTGTTCCTTTATTGTCTCTCATATATTTTGCTTTATAAACCATGGTCACAACTTCATCAATCTTTCCTGAATTGGAGAGCTAGCGGGTGGTATTAGATATATACATAAATTGGTGCCAGCCAAGGAGAAGAAGAAAAAGTTCTACATATATAGTTCTACCCAGTTCCTTTTGGAAGCTTTCTGAGAGTTCATGAACAATTTTGTTTACCCTTTTCTTTTATTTATTTTTTATTTATTTATTGGTGTGGGGGAGGCTATATGGAGAAGCTGAAGTACGTAGCAGCAAAGATAGAAGAACAAGGATGAGAGAAATAGAAAACTTATAAGTTTTGCTGAACCAGTTCTCTCTCAATATCCTCTCTCTTGCTGCAATTCAATATCCAATTTAATTCTCCCTCTTTTCACTTACTATAAAAGAGCAATCAAAACATTGAAGTCGTCAAAGTTTGTAAAAGTGTCTACATTTATTCCGTAGTGTAACTATCATCAAATAAGATGTGACATCGTTATAGTTATTAAAATTTTTGTTTATAGTTAAAAAAAAAATCAATTATTGTTGGGACTTGGGATGGTATATACTTCACTAATATTGTAATATTTTTTTGTAACATAGGAGTATTCATCAAAGGTAATTCCTTGCAAAATTAATTTGTTGCACAAGGCCGGAAAGATTAAGAGTGATGCTATTTATTACAAACAAATTTTCATGAAATTGACTACCAAAAGAGATAATATGTACAGAAATATTGGTGGTCAAATAATAAAAAATGTTTTAAAAGTAATGCAAACACCCATTATGCAATACTAACCGATCACGTCATTTCATACCATTTTCACGATAAGCTTTTCGTAAAAACTAGCATATATATCCCTAATATTAATTCCTTATGCTCTTGAAAAATAGGACTGCTACTAGTCATTAAGAATAAATTCAAAGAATTTCGCAGAGCTAAAGGGCAAATATAAGGAGAATTATTATTTGAAAAAGGTTATAATTAAAAGTATGCAAACACCCAAATATAATACTAACCAATTATTATCATTATTGCTAATGAATGGATTAGATGAATATCTTGGTCTTGATCAGTGATATCTCTATTTTTCTCTGAGTTGAGTATGCAACATGTGATAGACTATATTGATGAATGATAATCGATATAATTTTGAATTATAAAGTTTTCACACCTCAGAGATAAAAAAAATAACAAACAATTTTACAAGTTGACCCGTTTGGGCTTGCGTGTTTTTTTTTTTGAAACATTGGGCTTGCGTGTTAATGTTAATACAACGTGAGTTGTTTATGCTTTGCTATTAACACCTTACTTTTTGCTATTCACATCTTGTATAACCTTTTTTGTAAAAAAAATCCCCTAAAATACCCCCCTCTTTCACTTCCCAACTTAACCCATCCGGAAAACCCTACCTGTGCGTAGAAGACAGGGACGGCGGCAACGTCGCGTGCCGCACCTCCACGACAAAGGACTGCAAGCTCTGCCTCATCTTCTCTTCCTCTCCGCCTTCTCACTGGTCCGTGCATCCCACATGGCACCTCCGCACACCTCACCTCCGCACGCCGCCCCTCCACAAGCCGTCCGGATTTTCGTTTACTTGTGCTTTCCGGATTCGATTTTCCGGAAGCATTCCGGATTCTTTGTTTTCCAAATTCTTTGTCTGTACTATGCTTTCCGGATTTGATTTTTCGCATGATTTCCGGATTTGATTTTCTAGATTCTTTTGAGAATTAATTTTCTGGATGCTTCGGGTTTTGGTTAAAGAATGAAGAGAGAGTTTTTGGTTTGGTTGAAGTGTGGGAGGAAGAAGGCAGGTGTGGATGAGTGTTGTGTTGCGAGGCGGGGGGAGCGGCGTTGCCACCGTCCCTGTCTTCTGCGCGCAAGTAGGATTTTCTGGATAGGTTAAGTGGGGAAGAGAAAGAGGGGGGTATTTTAGGGAATTTTTTTTTACAAAAGGTGATTCAAGGTCTAAATAGCAAAAAGTAAGGCGTTAATAGCAAAGCCCAACTCATAAATATGACTAAATCAAGCTATTTTGATACGATCCATTAAACCTACGACCCGTTGTTGATGGACTTAATGGGCTGAGTGGGCCGCTTGACAACTATAATTAAAAAGGGAGCAAATCAACTCAGTAAATACACCAAAAGCCAAACAAACTATGAGTGCTGAAAATATAGGGAAAAAAGGTTATGGAACATCCTAAGAGTAAGTAATAGTCTGTCACAAGAAATAAGAGTAACTAATAGAACACGTGACCCACATTTTGAAAATTTCGATGCAACAATACAAAGGTGAATTGCAATAAAATTGCAACAACATGACCTTCCAATGATCCAGGAAGACAGGTGCCCTCACTTCTCTTGAGATCTCAATTTACAATATTTCTCCTCAATAAAAAATTTTATAAAATAGGAGCTTTCTAAAACCACTGACATCCTTCTAGTTAGCATTACTAAACCTTTTATCAATACACTTATGTTACTACATAAATTGGACCCTGGTCCAAGCCCGCTTTCCCTTAAAGCCCCTTCGCTGAATAATAGTATGGAGCTTGGGGACTTCTATTACTACATAAATTGGACTTCAGCCCAAGTCCGCTTTTCATTAAAGCCCCTTCGCTGAATAACAACTCGAAGCTTGGGGGACTTTGTTACTCCATAAGTTGGATCTTGGCCAAGGCCCATCCGACAACTCAATACTCATTGAATCGAGACCATTCCGATTAGCAGATAAGTTAGAGGAGACCAGAGGCCAAGAATCCTATGACATTAAGAGACAAAGTCATTCAAACAATGCAAACAAACATTCATAACGACATTGTAACTGCCCTCATTAATGACACCCATAATCACCATAATAGCTCATAATCACCATTGCTCTATATATACCAAGCCGCCATCATATAGGATCATCTTCTTTATACACTACTCATACATATTGGATACCCAATTGACTTGGGCGCTGGACAGGACGACAAAGCCGACTCCAAAGCCTAAGCCAAAATAACTTATTAGCGTCCATCTAGATTGCGAATTTTGTAGCTATTATGCCATTTTTCTTGTAGTGAAGGGTTTCAATTGTTGTTTCTTGCCCTGTTGATTGAAACTAGAGATGGCTAATTAATGTTCTAGAATAAGCATCAAGTCACTCACTAGTACATGATCACTCACACTTACATATAAACATACTCTTATACCAAAACAAACGTATAACATTCTAAATGTATATGCATATTTAATTGCTTCAGAAAAAATGTATATGCATTCAAGATATTCATCCATATATTACTCAACGTTTATCAAGTCAGACTCTAGCATTAATTCGTATTGTTGATCTGTTTTTCCTCAGCATCATCAATCATTTCGTTAATGGATAACAACCAAATTAATATTCAACTTGTCCAACATCTCCGCATGTTTGTTTTTTTTTTTTTCCGTGGGAAGTAATCCAATATATCATCAGAAGCCAGTCTATCAAATGAAACTTGAAGGAATGCAGAGAAAAGAGTACCACCAACCAATTCTCCAGCCATATCTGAACACACAAAATTGACACACCGGAGACATCTGCATCTGATATATTTATTTAAGCTTTTTTGTTCAAAGACTCTCACTATTTGAAGGGGTTAGGTAGCTCAACTATCTGAGTGGGAGTGGGGGCATCCTATTTTAGTGGTATAAAATCTATTTTCCTATGAAAATGCTTGTTACACATCTCAGAAATATTAATGTGATAGAATCATATGGAGTAGGTGTGAAAAAAAAGGTTTAATTACTCTGTAGGTCTCTAAACTATTTGGGAATTTTCAAATAGGTCCCTAAACTTTTAAAATTTGTAATTAGGTCCTTGGCATAAGAATTTTTTTAATTGGGTTCTTAGGCTATTTTCCATCGGTCTACCGTTAGGAAGCTGAGTTGGCATTTTTTTTTAAATTCCAAAATGTACTTTTTGGCTTATTATACCCCTCCTACATTGTCACTGTGGCTTGGAGTAAGGTTTGCTCCCGTATTGAGTCTGGTGGCTTGGGATTGAGATCCTAACTAAAATCCATCAATGATGCTGCCCTTTTAAAATTAGCTTGGGAAATGCTCTCATCTGAACAAGATTGGGCATGTTTGTTAAAAGCTAGATTTTTTAGGAATAACACCCCTATTGGTCATTATGTTAAATCTTCTATTTGGCCAGGCATTAGGCAATATATTGAAACTGTTACAAATGAGTCATGTTGGTTGATTGGCAGAGGTAAAAATGTTCACTTTTGGAATGATGTATGGTTGGACCAATCTTTATCTAATCTGCTACAAATTCCTGATCATGTAAGCAAAACACTTAATGCTAAGGTATCTGACTTTATTCTTGATAGGAGATGGGTTCTTCCCATTCAGCTTTCTTGCAAATTTCCCCACATTGCAGCCCAAATTAATGTTGTTATTCTTCCAATTATGCAAACAGATGACCGTCTAATTTGGAAAGAATCTGAAAATGGCTCTTTGTCATTTAAAGAATCTTATTCTTTTCTGAATAAACATGTTCAAGTAGTTCATTGGGGTAAGTTGATATGAAACTCATGTATTCCTCCTTCTAGGTCTTTCCTATTATGGAGGATCTTACATAACAAAGTCTCAACAGATGAAAATCTTAGGAAAAGAGGTGTTATCACTGTTTCTATTTGTAATTTGTGCTTACAGTATGAGGAACCACTTATTCTTTAGATGTAAATTTGCTATTGAGTTTTGGTCTTGACTAGCTTATGTCTTAGGAATGAATATTGATCTTTCTTCTCCTATTTCGGTTATTGCAACTTGTAAAACAAAATGGTCTTCTCAAGTATCTGATGTTATCTTATCTGCCATTATACATGCCTTTTGGTTTTTTGGGTTAGTAGAAATAGAGCTAGATTTGATAATTACTTGCACTCTATTATATCCATTAGACACTTGGCTTCTGCTGTTGTGGCCTTGTCTGGTTTTCTTTCTGCAAGGACCATGTCAAATTCTATGGAAGAATTCGCAATCCTGAAAGTTTTCAAGATCACAGGACATGTTTCCAGAGCACCAAGAATCACTCAAGTCTCTTGGTTTCCTCCTAATTGCGGCTGGGTGAAGTGCAACCCTGATGGAGTTTCAAGAGGGAATCTTGGTCATGCATCAGGTGCAGGGATCTTTAGAGGAAGCAGAGGTGAATTCATGGGATGCTTCTCCATGTATCTAGGGAATGAATCCTCCTTGTTTGCTGAAACTTCAGCTGCTATTCTAGCTATTGAATTGGCAAAGAAGAAGGGTCTGACAAATTTGTGGCTTGAGTGTGACTCACAAATGGTTGTGGCTGCATTCTCAAACTCAAGCTTGGTACCTTGGAAACTCAAAAATAGATGGATCAACTGTTTGGAATTGACTAAGACAATGGAATTTATTGTTTCACACATCTTCAGGGAGCGTAATTTATGCGCGGACAGATTAGTATCGTTTGAGATTTCTACTCGATGTAATTTTTGGCGGGACTTCCCTCCTAGTTTTATTTGGATAGATTTTAACCTTAATAGGTTTGGTTGTATATCTTATAGATTCCACTAAGACTTATCGTTCAAACATGGGTTATTGGTTTGGTCCCCTCATGTCACTTGTATTTCTTATTTTTTATTCTTTTTAATAAAGATACAAGGTGCTGCAAATGATAAATAGGGATTGGAGTGCCAAGATAGTTGAGATTTCAGTCTAGTATGGTGATGCCTAAATCACCTTAATCAGTCTCAAAAAAACATACCCCTCCTACGCTGCTGTAACCATGTCCCAACTCCCAATCGTCAAAAGGAGCTTCTGTGGATGCAGCAAAAATAGAAAATTAGGAGCTTAGAAAATACAAGTTGTTATTCTGGGTTTTCCCCCCTTTATTTAGTGTAATGACGTTGTTGTTTGCAATGGTCATATATGTAGAGTGTGAAGGTGTGTTGAGACTGTCTTAGATTTTAAGAAAATTAAAGTGTGGAGGTTACTGTGATGTAATGGCATTGTGATAATTGATTGATGAACACATTTCTCTCTTTTGTTTACTATTTGTCTCTGTTTTGTTTGACAAAAATGGTCTGTCACAGTGCTAACCAGTAAAGCAAAATAATTCCCTTTGCTGTCTTCAGTGCTAACTTTGGTCTTCCTCTCCCTATTCCCCCTCTACCTCTTGCAGCCACAGTTGCAGTAACAGAGACAGATGCAGTAAAATGATGAGCAGAACCCTAATCAAAAACGAACAAAGAAATGGTGGATACGGCGGAAACACGACGGAATCACAGGGTAGAACCACAGGAGAAACACGAGTGAAGGAATTGATTGGTCACGGGGCGGAACCACGGCGGATGCACTGCGCACGATTAGGGATTTTGACTTCTCTCTCAGGGACTTTGAACGACTCAAGTGGTAACTAAAATGGGCTTGAATATGAGTGATATGGCCATCCACCTAAGGGAATATACCGTCTAAGTTTAACGGAGGCTGAAAATGGTGTTAGGGACCTCCAACGACCAGGGACTCAATTAAAAACAATCCTTATGATCAGGATCTAATTACAAATTTTTAAAATTTAGTGACCTATTTAAAGATTGTCAGATAGCTAAGGGATATACAGAATAATTAAACCAAAAACAATAAAATAAAGGTGATTGATTTGTGTGTTTCTCTAGCAAATAATAAAGATGTACAGGTACGTGTAAGTTTATTTTCTAGCATTGTTCGCCTAATATATTCAAGTACAAGAAAACCAAAAGTAGCGTCTCACTAATTAATGAGAAATGAACTGGAATTGCTTAAAGACTTTCTGGTCATGTTCAGTTAAAATGGGTGTCTTTTCCATTGTCAAATTGAAAAGAGAGAGAAGGGTACTAATTTGTTTAAGTCTTGTTGAAGGTTTTATCATGGATACCCCACAACTCCAGCTGCAAGCATTATACAATGCCTTATAGTAGGTTGATTTTCGATTCACAACCTAACGAATTGGATGACATTCTGCTTACCCATAACAAAGCCAAAATCAATTGAGGAATGTTTTTTTAACACAAAATTGGGAACATCAAACGGTGTATGGTGTCCCTTTTGTTTTTGGATGTATTTTCGAGATACGTGTGTACAAAGATGATAAAAAGTAAGTGTGAGATAGAAAAACACATACGGTGTCTAAAATTTGTGTTCAAATAACACAACTCAAATCAATTCTAGCAACTGTGTCTTTGGCTTGTTACAATTGAAAGCTTACTGTTAACAACCTTTTGGTCATATTTTTTTCAGCTTTCATTAGTGTCTCTCTTTTGCTGTGGAGATGAAAATGAAAGTGACAAGGTCCAACTGTTCCTGAGTCAATCACATAAACCTTCAATTTCATTTATAGAGAAATTCTTGTTTAGGAAGTTCCTACTTTAAGCATTCAAACCAGCATATGGTATGTGTAGAGTGTGAGAGATTTTCAAATTAAAGTAGCAACTTATTTAAGGTTGCGTGTTAATGGTTAAATGAAAATAACGACTGTTTCCTTGTATCAATAATTGCCTTGGTTTAGTGGTATCAGCGCTTGCCTTGCATCTAAGGTGCACGCAGTTGCCATGTGAAGGTTCGAACTCGGTTCTACAAGAGAATGGGACGCGACCGCTGGCCACTAGGCTAACGGGTATATTGTGTCTATTCATCGTCGTTAATGATACTTAAGTGTAGGATTTGACCGTTGGCGAAACTTTTGGAGAGTTGTTTTCCTTCACCAAGAGGTATGATTTGGTCTATAAATAGAACTATCTGCATGCAGTAAAGACATATGAAAAAATCTCAGAATCTCTCAACTATTGTTCACTCCAAATCACCTTTTGTTCTCCCTTGTGCACAGAGAGAGTTAGGAAGACTATTGTTCTGTAAACTGTCATTGACGATACGCTTGGTTTAAGGTATGCAAACCAAACCAAGGTTACTCCATTGTATCCTGAAAGGGATTCATCGGTTTTACCTGTCGTATCCAATCTACGAGTAGAGATTGGTGGAGGCGAATCGAACCTAAAGCCTAGTGTTCCTACATGCCTTGGAGATTGTGCACTATCATTGTTTTCTTCTTCTTTGTTGCAGATCTATACCCCATTATCTAACATAGAGTTGTATTTTAAGACAAAAGAATAGTTTAAATATGACTGATGTAACTTTACATATGTCAAATATTGATATAAATCTGATATAGCCAGAGGAAATTTTTATTCAATAACTCTCATATATAAGGAAAGAAAGTGTATGTAAGTATTCAAAAGTAGAAATGGAGATACAAAACTTGGATTCAAGACGAAGCATTAGACAGCATAACTGGAATTGAAAAGACAGGTAATGCAATTTCACAATATGAGTGATGGTGTTGTGCTAAGTGAAAGAATTCCTGATTAAGAATTGGAAAATGGAAGAATTTATTTATAGAGAATAGACAAGAATTGACATGTTGTTCATTGAATCTGAGTGAGATGAAATTAACTAACTGATTAAGAAGATATAGAGTGTAAAACAAGCCATCAGCATGTTATTTAACCAACAACTACATATACAACTGCAGAATATAACATGTTTTGTCGACAGAATAAATAATGAGAAAATGCCGTTTTGTCACTTTAAAGCATTTAATTTTCTCCTTCAAAAGTACCCTTTTTTTCTTCTCACAGTATTTGGTTAACTTGTCTATTATCAGGAATTGCCCATAGCAGAAGGCATTATCGAATGGCAGTGTGTCTTTGAATGGTTTGACGGCTTCAACAAGAAACATTTGAAAGCAGGCTATTAACAACTTTTTGGTCTATCACAAGTACTGTAGTCTTACTGTGGTAATGAAAGTGACTCAAAGCAACTGTGAATCAATCAGAAGAGAAGATGAACTTTTTAATCTGAAATGTTTTATATATAAATCTAAACAAGGAGTGAACATATATACAACAAGTTTAAACTGTATTTGAGAAAGTTTATTGGAACTGAAAAATAAGTAAATAAAAAATGCACTAACAATGTGGAAGCAGTGATCTTCATATGAGATATTATGAACCAGAGTAAGAGTTGTTGCTTATACAGGGTAAACGAGATTGAGTGCTATCTTATTTTTATTTTGTTTGAAAACATAGTTTTTATTAGTCATATTGCACATGAGAGAGATGTAGAGTAATTCTAGTAACTAATACAGAAGGTAGTGTAATGAGATATCATCAGTATACATGTGAGTGAGCTATGATCAATTACATTCTACTTGGTCAAATTGAAATATTCCTCTTTATGTATGTTAAGCAATCAATGATGCTTACATTGTGTGTCAAAATTTTGAAATTTGAAGATAACTCAAAATATATCATGATCAAGGGATAGGAAATTTAGAGATAACCTTTGTTTATTCTAGTAGAACTTATTAGAACGTATAGATCTACGGGTTAATGATAGGAAGAACCATTAACAATACAAAATTAAAGGTGAAGAATCAATAATCATTCTTAAAACAAAGTCATATTTTCCTCTCTAGGTCTCTGTCAAGGGTTTGAGGTCATATTTTCTCATCCCCTTATCCCTCACTTAAGCCAAGTGGGAATTTGAATGAACATAGTAGAACTTGACAAATATATGCTTGAGAGGGAGGTTTAATCAGAAAGTTTGGTGCAAGAGAGCATGCTGGTGATGTAGTAACAGAAAAGAAAAATTTCAGATAGTTACCAACCTCCAAACTTCATCCCACTCTTTATATAGTCCCCTCAGCTCAATAACGGCTACATACACATTATACTTAAATAAACATGGAGAAAGCAAGCACTAAATCTGCTTTGAAGGTTAGGATGCTTAATTCTTTATGTTGTTATATGTTCCTTCTTAATTGGTAGTAGAATAATATGTACAAGTCCTAACTGTTTCATTTCTTTTGCAACTTCCTTATGTTTTGCATGACAAAAGTTTGTGAACAACACTTCACAGTCTGCAGCTCAATGGAGCAGTACTAATGCAAAAGGAATGGTGAGATAGAGCTTATTCTACCTTCACATATAATCATTCCAAAACCCTCTACTCCTTGTTTTCACTCTTATGTTGTTGCCTCATGAAAATTGAACTTCCATACTCTTGTTATGAAACTGTCAATTAAATCACATCATTGCTCTAACACACACAGATATATATATATATATATATATATATATATATATATATATATGAAATGATAATTTACAAACTACTCTTCCATCTTATTATACATGAATCATGAAAATTGCCACCTAAATAAACATAATTGGATGTTTGACAGACAAAAGTTGACCTCAATGACAAATTCAATGAAAGTTGTAGAGTAAGTATTTTGGTATAAGTTTATACTCAGTATACCAATTTATTATTTCAAATTTCGTGATACATTTCTGTCTAGGCTTCAAGGAAGTCTCTCCCCAAAGAAAATACTAAACCACAAGAATTCAAACTCCACACTCAAGAAAGAGCTGTCAAACGTGCAATGTTCAACTATGCAGTAAGATACTTTGATCAATGATTAGTGCTGAAGTTTGAAATAGACTTTCTGTGATTAATAAATGTGGTTTTGCATTTATGCACACAGGTCACAACAAAATTATATCTCATGGAGCTGCAAAAGAAACGGGAGGAGAAGTTACTAAAGGTAGGAACATTTATCAATGGAGATATGTGCCTCTAATTACAAGAATGAGAATAAGAGTAATATTTGAGAGCAGTTGAAATTTATATTTATAAAATTAATTAATTTAATTTTAGAGCAGATGATTGAAGAGGAAGAGACTCGTTTGCTAAGGAAGGAAATGATTCCAAGAGCTCAATTGATGCCTTATTTTGATAAGCCATTCTCCCCACAAAGGTAAGGAACGTAACAACTAGTGAAATTGCTTAGTACCAATATCTGGATAGAAATCAAATTGAAAAAATAAAATGAAAAAGTAGCTATAGGTAGGAACTGAGAAGGAAAAAAAATGCTATGTAGTGCTCAGAAATGTAAAATAGCAGTATAACAATTCTAATGACTAAAAAATAATAGTTAATAATAATGGAAAATTTGAACAACTAGATTTAAATTTTGACTGGCAGATCAAGCAGGACAGTTCCAAGAGAATCATGTCTCCACATGATGAGTAGCAAGTGCTGGAGCTGCAACTCTGGCCATGAATTCTACAGCTTGCATCACTGTGGTCACCAGGCTCTTAAGCCCATTAAGTAGAAGCTTTTATACACGGTTGTGGGAAAGAGCCTGTAAAATGTATTCATCCTTGTATTTCATCATGTTGTACACTAAGTCATATCAGAGTTTTGTACTATACCATGCGATAACCTAGTTCCACTCAATTAGGCAAGGAGATGTTTTGGTGCTTTCTTTGTCACAGTTAAAGGTTAATTGTGTTCTATAGTGATTGTAAAACAATCTTGTAAAATTTTATTACAAGTTTTATTACCAAGTTTTGCACTCAGGGACTAACCTGGGTCATTAATAATAATTTTAAGGAGTAACTTGTGCTACTTTTCTGGATTTGTTTCTTCAACTCTCACGCAACACACAAAACGACGTCATTATTTTGCTGTATTTTTTGCATTATTTTTATTTTATTTTTCATGGTGAAACCTTGGTCCCTGCCTTGCCACATAGGAGATGACCCTTGCCACCAAGGAGACATAACGAACATCCATGGACGGAAATGAATGGAGGGACTAACGTCCCACATTTCTAAGGAAGATTTTGATTATCTTATGTTTGTATTGATACACCATTTTCTCCCTATTGATATCACTATTGGCCAGCAATGAAGACTTGTTTAAAGAATTTAGAGTCGGTTTACGTTCTTTCAAGTTTCATGTTTTCATTAATAATAACAAAAATATCACCTTATTTTTATTATTTCATACTTTTAAATATTTGTACAAAAAATTGTGAAAACAACATATTGTTAAGAGATAATTATAAAATATGTGCATAATTAATTCAAAAAATAATTAAATTTGGAAATTAAAAAAATTAAGAATGACCTATGTCAAGCTTAGAAGGACAATAGAGTAAGAAGTTATAGCATTCCTATAATCTTTGGTTGGAGGGAATTGGAGGGGAGGGGAGGGATTTTTTAAAAATCTTTCATGTTTGGTTCAATTTTTGGAGGGGAGGGGAGTAAAATCCCTTCTTAAGTAAATTTTAGCTCCCCTCCAATATCGGGGGATTTGGAGAGGAGGATTTTAAAACATTTTAGATGTGTTGAATAAAATATCATCACTTGTTTATTTTGAAATAAATAATTATAAGAATTTAAAAGTAAATTTGTTTTAAATCCCTCTCCTCCCCTGAACCAAACATGAAAGTATTATTTCCCCTCCTCTCCCCTCTCATCCTCTCAACCAAATACAATGTCTAGTTAAAATCCCTCCTCCATTCCCCTCCCCTCCTTTGAACCAAACACACCCTAAGAGAATTTACTCTAATTTACTATATAAAGATGAATATTATAAATATTATGGGTCCGTTTGTTTTAGATTTTGGTAGAATTGATTTTGAAAAAATTGATTTTGAAAAAATCAAGGTTAAAAAGATTGATTTGTGTTTGGTAACAATATTTTAAAAGTAGGTTTAGAAGAATTGATTTTGTTTGGATGATAAAGTAAAATCACTTTTGTGGTGTAAATATATAGAATTTTGTGGATCCTACATCTAGAATCAATTATTTTCAACGGAAAAGTTAGAAATTTTTGTTTTCACAAAACTCAGTTTTACCCACCAAAAATCAATTATTTCCAATCGAGTTTCATACCCAAACACCCGAGTTACTGTTTGGGGATTGAAAGGGAGTTTCAAAAGAGAACCAAACAAGCATTATATAGATATTAGATGGCAGCGGCTATTATGGGCTTTATATGGGTTGATTCTCATTTATAAACCCTACGTCGCTTATAAAACACGCGGTTTTATTTTTAATACCCCATAAATGGATTTTGCCACCTCCCTCTCTTTTTATTTATTTTCCTTTATTCCGTAAATACCCTTATCTATTATTTTAGTATTTTACCCTACTTGAACCCCCTCAATCCATCACTCCACTCCTTCCTAACTCATCTCCCTGTTATTCTCCAACCTCCCACCTAATCACACAATACTCCAAACATGTTTGTCTCCTTTTCCTCCGGTCAAGACACTGTGAAAGGCACGGTGAGCGGTGAGCAGAAACATGCAGCAGACGGTGCCAAGTTTCAACTTTTTTTTACCTTTTCGTATGTATAAAAAAAAAATTAACCCATACAAAAACTTAGTTTCAAGTATAATAAAAACTTTTTTAATATTCTTGAAAACTAAGTTTCCATATACACTACAAAAATTAATACATGTGGAAACTAAGTTTCTGTATTTAATAAGAAATTTAACTACATGTACAAACCTAGTTTCCATGTGTATAAATTTCTTTAGAACATACGGAGTGTATCCCGGAAACTAAGTTTATAGAAACTTAATTTCAGTCACAACTTTTCTTACAATCATAAACTATCATCTGAAGTCACAAAACCCGAAGACTTGAAATCATTTTCCAACAACCCCATAAGGGTAAAGTGTATCAGAATCATGGAGGGGCTTAGCAGCAGTTTGAGAAAAAACTATACTATTAAGTGAAACAAACCCAGCAGGATGGAATGATGAGTTAAAAGTTAAAACAAAGGAGCCATGTCCTCTGAAGCCAAATAAACCGGGTAAAAGGCACACTAATCCCCTTGGCACCAGCACACACAGTAGTAGGCAACCGAAAAATTGAGGGAGGTAAGCATTACCCCACACTAAAGGAAGAGAAAATCTCAGCAGTGTATCACTTGATTAAAGAACAGAGGCGATTCTGGTTCCTGGGAGAATGGGACGCAGGGAGTGAGGGCCTGGGTCGGAGGAAGTAGGTGGAGTGAAGGGAAGGGGGCAGTTGTTCGGTCAGAGGATAGGGGGTGGGTGGGATTAGGGTATTTAGGGAAATTGAGGAAATTTTTCGAAATGGGGAGATGGGAGGATGATAAATGGGTGGTATGAAAAATAAGTCCCTATAACACAACATGCTTGTGATAGAGTAACAAATTCATTGACCCATCTCGGCCCTCTCGGTTACAAAGCATTAGGCCTCAATCAAAGCTTCCAAGAAGATCATGATATAAAACACAACATGCTTGTGATAGAGTAACAAATTCATTGACCCATCTCGGCCCTCTCGGTTACAAAGCATTAGGCCTCAATCAAAGCTCCCAAGAAGATCATGATATCAAGGTTTCAAACGGCCACTTTTTTAATGCCCTTAGCAATGGAAAAGATAACGCCCCCCTTCTCCTAATAAGTGTTAGGTGGGTCACTCCTAAGTGGGTCCCACATTAATTAGAAGGAAGAAAAAAAATAATAAAAGGAGTTACTAATGGGTCAAGCCCAAGTGGCATTTGAAAAAGGGTTTGAAATAAAAAGGAAAGAAAGGGTATGTGCTAAGTGTGTGTGTGCCTGACGTGAAAGAAAAAATAAAAGGAGAAACAGAGGTTGCGACGGCGAGAAGAAAAGAGAAGAAGAAAGAGAGTTCAGGTGGTGGAAGGTGGTACAGCAAACTTGCTCCGTTTTTGCTGAAATTTTAGTATGTTATTCCTAACAATGAGCTCGTCAGTTTGACATATTTTATTGGTTATTTTGCCTTCTCTTTGAGCTGAGTTGTTATACTCATTGTTGTGGGGTTTCTCTCTTGTTGCTTGCTTGTATCCACCTTTTGGGTGATGTGTTGCTGATTTGGTGTTCCCTAGTATTTCTAGGAAGACTTGGTGTACCCATTATTATTTATAGTGGAAGTTTTTGCTGGACTTGGTCCCGTGGTTTTTATCCCTACACTGGGGAGTTTTCCACGTTAAAAATTGTGGTGTCATTGCTATTTATTTTCTGTCATTGATATTATCCTGTGGAAGAATATTTTTGTTGTGCCTATTTATTTGCACAGGTGAAGGGAAAAATATTTGCTTCATTAGAGATTGCTATCTCTGGCTTTTCCCAACAAAGTGGTATCTAGAGCTTATGTTGTTCTGTACTGTGCATTTAAATGGAGGAAAATCAAGGGCCAAATATGATTAAGCTGAACTCTACAAATTATACACTTTGGAAGACCCTCATGGAAGATATGTTATACAGCAAAGACTTGTATGATCCCATTGAGGGGGACACTGCTCGACCCAAGGATAAAAATGAAAGTGATTGGAAGAAGATGAATAGAAAGGCAGTGACTGGATTTGAGTGTATATCCTCATGTAGACACAGAAACAGATGCCTAGAAAATGTGGAAGAAGTTGGCCGAGCTGTATGAGCGGAAGAATGTGCAAAATAAAGCATTTGTGATCCGGAAGCTGGTGAATATGAAATACAAAGAAGGGGATTCAATGGCAGAGCATATGAGTATTTTTCGAATCTTTGTGAATCGAGTTGACAACGTGAGATATTAAATTATATAATGAGTTGCAAGCCTTGTTGTTGCTTAGTTCCTTGCCTGACACTTGGGAAGTTCTGGTTGTGACATTGACTAACTCAGCTCCTAATGGGAAGTTGACAATGTCAATGGTAAAAGAGAGCATGTTGAATGAAGAAGTTAAAATAAAGGAGCGTGGTTTGAATGGTACCTCCACTCGATCGGAAGCACTAGTTGCGAGTCACGGGGAGAAGTCAAACCGGATATTTCCATAAGCATGAAAAATCGTGATCGTAGCAAGTCAAGAAGCAAGTCCAGGACTAGTAAAGAAGTGAAATGTTATCATTGTGGCAAGGTGGGACACATCAAAAGACAATGCAGGTTCCTAAAGAGAGAGAAGTCAAGAGAAAGAGATGAAGACAAAGAGAAGAAAAATGATAAAGACACAACTGCATTTGCATCGATAGTGATGTTTACATTGTATGCGTGATGATAATTCTATAAATCTAGCATGCCATGATTCCAGTTGGATTGTTGATTACGGAGCCTCATACCATGTCACTCCTAGGCGTGATTTCTTCTCATCTTATCTCTTTGGTGATTTTTGGCACGATTAAAATGGGAAATGAAGGGGTATGTAAAATTGTTGGTATGAGAGATGTTTGGATTGAAACCAGCATTGGGTGCAAGCTGCAATTGAAGAATGTCAGACATGTTCCAGATATCCGTCTCAACTTGATTTCTGTTAAAGCCTTGGACATTGAGGGTTATCATACTTACTTTGGTGGTGGCATATGCAAGCTCACCAAAGGGTCACTAGTGGTGGCAAAAGAAGAAAGCCTCACTACTCTCTACAGGATGCCTGGACAGTTAAGCAAGGAGGAAGTGAATGCAGTTGAAGATGCTTCTTCTGATTTGTGGCATATGCGCCTTGGTCACTTGAGTGAGAAAGGACTCAACATCCTTGCCAGGAAAAATTCTCTTCCTATGAAAGGTACACCTTTAAATACTTGCTCTCATTGTTTTGTTGGAAAACAACATAGAATTTCATTTCGTAGTTCTGGTCCTCATAGGAGGCCAAATGTTCTTGATTTAGTTCATACTGATGTTTGCACTATGGATTGTAAGTCTCTTGGTGGTGCTTCATACTTTGTTACTTTTATTGATGATCACTCTAGAAAAGTGTGGGCTTTTGCTTTGAAATCTAAAGACCAGGTACTTTGTGTCTTCAAGCACTTTCATGCAAGTGTTGAAAGAGAAAAAGGAAGCAAGTTGAAATGTGTCCGAGCAGATAATGGTGGTGAATACAGGGGTTCGTTTGAAGAATATTGCAAAGAACATGGAATCAGGCTTGAGAAGACAGTTCCAAAGACGCATCAACATAATGGAGTTGCAGAGAGAATGAACCGTACCATTAATGACAGAATCAGGTGTATGCTCTCTCATGCAAAATTACCCAAATCCTTTTGGGGTGAAGCAATGAGAACTGCAGTGGATTTGATCAACCTTTCTCCTTCTGTGCCACTAGACGGTGATGTTCCAAACAGAGTATGGACAGGGAAAGATGTCTCTTATAGTCATTTGAGAGTGTTTGGCGGTAGGACCTTTGTTCACATTCCAAGAGATGAGAGGTCAAAGCTTGATGGAAAATCCAAACAATGTGTCTTCTTGGGTTATGGTCATGAAGAGTTTGGTTATAGACTCTGGGATCCAGCTGACAGAAAAATTATCAAAAGCTGGGATGTGATATTTCTTGAAGACCAAACCATTGAAGATTTTGAGAAAGCTGAGAAACAGAAACTGGTTGTCAGAAGCTACATTGATGTTGTGCTTAAACCTCCTACTGGAACTCTTGTTGAAGGGGGAGATATACAGGTAGATGATGGGAATGCAAATGACGACCCTACACCTCACCATGATGAACCAGTTGAAGAGGTTCCATTTGAGCCACCAGTTGAGCCTCACTTGAGAAGATCTACTAGAGAGCGTCATGCTTCCCAAAGATACACTCCACATGAGTATGTGATGATCACTGATGGTGGAGAGCCAGAAAGTTATGAAGAGGCTATTGTAAATGTGCACAAGGAAGAGTGGTTGAAGGCCATGCAAGAAGAAATGAATTCCTTGCATGAGAATCACACATTTGAATTGGTGAAGTTGCCTAAGGGTAGGAAAGCACTTAAGAACAAGTGGGTGTTCAAGCTGAAATCAGAAGAGAATAGCTCCCAACCAAGGTACAAAGCAAGATTGGTTGTGAAAGGCTTCAATCAGAGGAAAGGTATTGACTTTGAAGAAATTTTCTCACCTGTGGTGAAGATGTCCTCTATTCGAGTTGTGCTTGGATTAGCAGCTAGCTTGAACCTAGAGGTTGAACAACTTGATGTGAAGACAGCATTCCTTCATGGTGATTTGGAGGAGGAAATTTATATGGAGCAACCCGAAGGCTTCAAGGTCAAAGGAAAAGAGCAGCTTGTGTCCAAGTTGAAGAAAAGTTTGTATGGACTCAAGCAAGCACCAAGGCAATAGTACAAGAAATTTGATTCTTTCATGGAGAAACATGGTTATAGTAAAACCACTTCAGATCATTGTGTGTTTGTGAAGAAATTCCTTGATGATGATTTTATTATCCTCTTGCTATATGTGGATGACATGTTGATTGTTGGTCATGACACAAAGAAGATTGATTGTCTGAAGAAAGATTTGAGCAAGGCCTTTGCTATGAAGGATTTGGGTCCTGCAAAGCAAATCCTTGGCATGAGAACTACTCGTGATAGGAAGAATGGTAAATTGTGGTTGTCTCATTGTCTCAACATAAGTATATTGAGAAGGTATTAGAGAGGTTTAACATGAGCAATTCCAAACCTGTTAGTACTCCACTTGCAAGTCATTTCAAGTTGAGCTCTCAACAATGCCCTACAAGTGAGAAAGACAAAGAAGAGATGAAGAAGGTTCCTTATGCATCCGCGGTTGGTAGTTTGATGTATGCTATGGTATGCACAAGGCTAGGATATTGCCCATCTTTGTTGGAGTTGTTAATCGTTTTCTCTCTAATCCTGGTAGAGACCACTGGCAAGCAGTGAAGTGGATTTTCAGGTATCTCAGAGGCACTTCCAGAGTATGTTTATGCTTTGGGGGTGGTCAACCTGTGTTAGACGGCTACACAGATTCGGATATGGCCGGTGATGTTGATTCTAGAAAATCTACTTCTGGATATTTGATGACTTTTGCAGGGGGAGCGGTGTCTTGGCAATCAAGATTACAAAAATGTGTTGCTTTGTCTACCACTGAGGCTGAGTATATTGCCATTACTGAAGCTTCTAAAGAACTTTTGTGGATGCAGAAATTCCTACAAGAGTTGGGCTTCAAGCAAGAGAAGTTTATGTTATTTTGTGACAGTCAGAGTGCTATCCATCTCAGCAAGAATCCAACTTTTCATTCCAGGTCAAAGCACATTGAGGTGCGGTATCATTGGATACGAGATGCGCTAGAGATGAAGACATTTTCACCTGAGAAGATCCATACTGATGGAAATGGTTCAGATATGATGACAAAGACCTTGCCTATGACAAAGTTGATTTGCTGTAGAAAGAAGGCGGGCTTGGTCGAGCAGCATCTTCCCACTTGAGTCGTGAGGGGGAGATTTGTTGGGTGGGTCACTCATAAGTGGGTCCCACATTAATTAGAAGGAAGAAAAAAAATAATAAAAGGAGTTACTAATGGACCAAGCCCAAGTGACATTTGAAAAAGGGTTTGAAATAAAAAAGGAAAGAAAGGGTATGTGCTAAGTATGTGTGGGCCTGACGTGAAAGAAAAATAAAAAGAGAAACAGAGGCTGCGACGGCGAGAAGAAAAGAGAAGAAAGAGAGTTCAGGTGGTGGAAGGTGGTACAGCAAACTTGCTCCGTTTTTGCTGAAATTTCAGTATGTTATTCCTACCAATGAGCTCGTCAGTTTGATATATTTTATTAGTTATTTTACCTTCTCTTTGAGCTGAGTTGTTATACCCATTGTTGTGGGGTTTCTCTCTTGTTGCTTGCTTGTATCCACCTTTTGGGTGATGTGTTGCTGATTTGGTGTTCCCTAATATTTCTAGGAAGACTTGGTGTACTCATTATTATTTATAGTGGAAGTTTTTGCTGGGTTTGGTCCCATGGTTTTTATCCCTACACTGGGGAGTTTTCCACGTTAAAAATTGTGGTGTCATTGCTATTTATTTTCTGCCATTGATATTATCCTATAGAAGAATATTTTTGTTGTGCCTATTTATTTGCACAAGTGAAGAGAAAAATATTTTGCTTCGGCTTTTTCCCAACAATAAGGACCAACAAGCGAGTGTTTATCAGCTTTCTTTCTAGCTGCATTTCACATTTGGTTTGGGTAAAGATAAGGCAGAAACTACTAATCAGATGTCTAGCCTTAATGATGTGACCACTGGCCTAATCACTTTTGAGGTTATAACGCCTTTACAAGTTTTCTAGGTTCTGCTTCTCAAAAGCCTGTTTTGGTTATATCTGTGAGGTGGGTTGATACCCCTTTTCTTTGATTGAAAAAAAAAAAGGTGTGTGTGTGTGTGGTGTGGGTGGGGTGTGGGGGGGAGTAACATGGGAATTCTGTACTCTAGCTTTATAACTAAATTTATGTTGTGTAGCTGCACAAGTAATGCGTATACATTCATGTTTCACACAAAAGCAGGAATTCTATCTCGTTTCAAAATTACATCATTTACACACACACTAGTGTAATTTCATAACTGCTCTAAGTTGTACAGCACCAGGTAACTAGGTAGGCAGTAAAAAAAAACCACTGATTTATATTAACATCAAACTTCAAACACCACACACAGTAACCAGGATTTTTTATCAACACCACATTCAGTTAAGTACAAAACAAAAGATAGACATGGAAACCAAACCGTGTAACATCTAGGAACAAGATATCATACCGGCTGACAGAAGCTTGGGTCATTTCAAAACATGCATATGTAACTTAAGATATGTATATAAGCTTCTATTTGTGATCATCCCTTAATCTGAATCTCTGTGTATTAGGTGGCGGGTGTGCCGAGCAGTAGTGTAAGTTGAAATTGCGGAGCCAGTCACACTCAATGAGTGTTTAGCAAATCTGAAGCTCTTTCTAGCTACCAGCCACACAGCATAAAAGAATCCAATCCAGCCTGGCTCACATTGATTTCCATGTCCAGGAAACATTACATTGTTAACCCGCAGAAAAATATATAAAAAAGGAAGGGAAAAAAAGAGAAACGTTATAGAAATCCACCATGGAAACGTCGAAAGCAATCTTATATTTTAAAATGGAAAGGAGAAAATCAGTTGCAGTTTTGAAGTTAGAGACGGCACCAAACCTCCCTGTTGTCACCCATACACGAGTCTATGATTTGTGGAAATCCTAACGGAGGAATCCCACTACACCAAACAATGCTGGTCTATGGGAACTGTTTTGACTGAGGCTAAGTGCAGCAACATTCAAACATTGGACATATATAACCCATTACATCACCTATGCCCATTAGGAATTAAGTAGGTGGTCTTTTTCACCAAGAAAAAAAAAAACTAGTACCAGTGCAATTATATGCAAAATTGTAGACATCCATTTTATCATCTATACTGCTGGTTGCCTTTATGCACTGGGAAGGACAGCAAACTAGTACAATCTGACATATGTCTAACTAAAAGGATGCAGTTTATATTATTTCAATCTTATTTAGAGGCTCATTTTGTTGAAGATATATATCTATGGTTCTACTCAAACTATATGACAGTTTACACAATTGATGAAAGTTTTCATAACAATGTAATAACTAACAATATCAACCAAGGACCAACTCCCCCAAAAGCTTAAAATTGTAAGGTGTTCGCTCATGAATGGTTTTTATATTTAAGACACCTCTCACACAAGAACTCTATGGGCTTGATGCGTGGACAAAGCACAGGCCAACCTATCTTGTGTTAAGAAATTCAACTTTCATTTAGAGTTCTAGACCACTTGGTCATTGAGATTCTCATACCATGTCAAAGACCAATTCTCCCAAAAACTTTCAGGTGAATGCTCATGAATGCTTTTATATCTAACAAATCTAGAACACGATATCTGGACGATAAAGAGAACAGGATGAGGTGGCCAAACAGCTTGTTACCTGTAGTTATCAGAATGGCCACAGTTGCCCAAAATGTAGTAACAGAGATTGCAAACACGGCTACTGATAATGCTCCAATGTAAATAGCCGTGACAAAGGCGAAAAAAAGAGCCAAGAATCCTCCAGCTGCTGCCAAAGACATGAGAAGTGATATGATGATGGCGTTTATGGTTGCAGCCAGAAAGAAAAGGATGAACACACACAGTCCAGTAAGAGCAACCAAAGTGACCGTCCCAACCTGCGGCAATAAGGGAAAAAAATCATAGACATTCAAATTGGTGTTTCTGGATTAGCTTATTTTCTCTAAACAGCTTATGATTAAAATCTTACTTGAGAGAACTTTAAGAAAACAATTTTTCTACCAAAAGTAACCAAAGTTAAATATTGTAAAAGATAAAATTGTTATATACCTTTTCCTTGATAAGAATAATATACAGAAATCAAAAGACTGTGCTGACCAACCCTATTTTTCTGGAAAGTTACAGAAAATCGTTCTGGATGATCAAATTAGGAGAAATCACAATGACTCCCCTTCCCGTTGATGTTTGACTTAATTACCCTCGGCACCCCTCTTGCTTTGAAAATTACACCATACATCTCAAAAGGAAGGTTGTTGTAATTTCTAAAACAAGAGGCGTGCCGAGTTTAATTAAATCAAACCTTAGGGGAGCTCAATTTAATTTCCCCTAATTTCCCTGACTGAAAAGGGAAAAAAAGATTAAATGACATCAAAACTGGCAATCATGCATGAGCGTCTGACTTTTCCCAGGGTCAAAAACATGAAAAGAAAACTATCTCAGCATCATGATTTTAATTCCAATGATCCAATCCTGCATGTGAACCAATCTATTAGAAGCCATCTATAAGCATCTGCATATTACAGCTTCTCCTAACTTCAATTTCAAAGTTGGAACAAGATGTTGTTGCAATATGCTACTCCTCTGACAATCTTCTGAATTTTAAACAGAAACCAAGCAGTCTAATAGAGGAAAATTGCATCAACAGGACTCAAAAGACACAGTGCCAAGCATCAAGTGTGAATCAATAAACGCTTTTATCTTGCAAAGATACTTGATTTAAAAACATGAAGAAACTAATAGGGTTTTGGATTGTCTTCCGCATCTCTCTCTAGTGCAGCGAATTTTTAACCATTAGATGTATGTATTGATTGATCTAAACCATCAAATGCATGTGAAGATCCCAATACCCATGGCTACCGCATGGGATAGCTGTACATAATTTTTGGCTGCAGCACAGGAGAGAATCCAAATCCAACTGCTAGTCCATTTGTTTAAGATTTTTTTCTTAAAAAAAAAACTTTTTATTAAATCATTTTTTAATATCCCAAGCTATAGTCACTAACTTTTGAGGAGAAATATAATCAACAAAGTGGATATTATTTCAGAATATGAATTTGTGTTTTGGGGAAGACGCTACTTACGGAGATGACGAGGAGGGCACGGAGGGGGCTGCCGCGGCGAGTCCAGAGAAGAACATCGCAGGCGGAGTTTCTAGAAGCTTCTGGAAGGAGAGGAGCGTTCTCGAGTACGGAGATCTTGATCCGGTTTAGTAGGGAACCGCTGTTTCCCGGTTCGGGGAACAGAATTGCTGAAGCGAGCCGGTTCAGGACAACCGGCAAGGTCTCTCTTGTTCCGCTACCCTTTCTCTGCTTTAACTTGGAGCTCTCTTCTTCTTCTCCGTTGTCCTCCACGTAAACACCCTTGTCGTTGGGCTCCGCCGCCATTTTCAGTTGCAGTGAGTGACTGTGTGATTCGCTCTATTTTATGATCATGACTTCAATTTTGATGGCTTTAATAATGTGGACACGTTCTTCTGCAACTACTACAGATTTGCAATGTTCTACTACACTGCCACAAATATGAATGTAACACGTATGTTGTTAGAATTAATTTTTTTTATTTATATATTTTAAATTAAGATTTCTCTAATTTAGAGATAGCAACATTCCAACATGTCACAGCTTATTACATCTTTACCGTCCACGTCAACGAGGGATCTCACTGATTTAGTTCTGCGACGATTGATTATTATTTATTACAAGCTTGACTTGCTTAACTAGTTTGTCCATGGGTTGCATCATTAGAACATGTTGTTTAGAGCATCCATAAAATAATTTGAGAGAAAAAAATAATAGAGTCCATCATCTTAAAATTGAAAAAGAAATAATAAATGTAAATAAAGATATGTGAATTTTGCAACACCCATTTAATGAAATATTGAGCCTAGACTTGTATATGATATGCTTCGAATTACATCCAGGGGACGTGACGGGGAAGCGTCTCCTTTGAGCTTTCTCCTTTGACGCCAAAAAGATTGTAAAATGCTATTGTGGACATGACTTCAATAGTGCGAACTCTATGTGTGATATTTTTTTTTGACATTAAATGCGGGATCTTTGTATTTTAGAGTATTTTTGATACATGTATATATAAAAGATGATAAAAAGTAAGTGAAAGATATAAATAAATATATATGATATCATATATGATTTCTATATATAATTTTTTGTTCAGATAATACAATTCTTAATAGTGGACGTGATTTCCAAACTTGATTCCAAAGATGCATGTAAATTAGTATATAGTGAAAATGGTGAAGTGACACGATAGATTCATAAGATGAATAAGTTCAATGAGTTGCAGGTTTATGCTCCAATGAGGTGGCATGGAGATACTCTAACAAGTCTCTCATGTGTAGCCAAGTCCAAATCACATGTTTTTTGCCTTGATTTTTGCCTTTTTCAAATGGATAATATTTCTTTAAAGGGATATTAATATGTAAAGTAAGAAATTAAGAGCATATCCATCCATGATTAATTAAAATATAATGAGATCCCAATCAACTAAATAATCTAAAGATGGATTACCATTTATTTTTTCACTTTATACACAACCTCATTTTGAAAGACTTTTTTTTCCAAAACTATAAGTCTAAAATTGATTTCAAAAGCATAACTTTTCTCAAACGCAGTTAACTTTGGGAATATGTGATAATCTAAGGATAAGGAATTCCCCTAATGAATTGAATTTTGATTTACATTTATTTAAATTTTAGTAAGTATTCTTTTTTGGTTTCTCAGAGTATCCTCTCACCCGATAGGTGCCTCTCGGAATGTTGTCGAGTGCCCAAGTAGGAACCCCTCTCAATAGTGTTTTTTTTTTCATACACATGAATTCATGAATCAAACCTGAGATCACATGCTTAAGAGAAGTCCCCTTCACTTAGACGAACACACTGATAAATTTTTGTAGGTACTCTTAGATAAATCTAGGCAAAATAGGTTGATTCATCACATACGTTTTTTTTTTTACACTGGTGCTATAAGTTTTATTTTTGTCAAATAGGACTTATAATGTCATGTTATGTTGACACGTTAGCTCTTTCCATCAACCCGTACACGAGGGTATCAATTTTAGTAAAAACATGAAAGATGAAAAATAATATATAACACCGAAACATAACATAATGATATAATTTAAACTTTAAAATGTAAATTTTCTAATTCTAATATATATTGAAAATTGAAAATATAATATATATAATCGATTATTAAAATAATTATTTTCACAATTAATTAAAACACGTTTGTATGCAAATTGGTTTGGTAGTTTTTTTTTTGGTAAGCAAAATTTAGGATGAGGGATGGTGTCTCAATTCAAGGCACGGAAAACCTTCCGGCTCTATGAGCACATAGAACGAGATTTATATTTACCTCATCCTAAAAAGACTAGTGAGGACTCCAACCCGCAATCAGATACGAGACCATGTCATGTTCCACTAGAGTAACTCCTTTAAGATTTGGTTTGGTAGTTTTAGACTTTAGTGACCCAAACCTTTTGTTCTACACCAATTAACCAAAGTGTTTTAAAACATGCAATCAGTTGGGTTATAAAAACCACTTTTAATAAAATGAATTCAATGCAACTCGATTCTTAAAAATGAATTGGTCTTGGAACTCACGTAAACCATTATCTACAATAGTGCTTAAATAATTTTGTTCATATTGACCATTTTATCCCCATCTCCCTTTCTGTTTTCCCCAACCAAACACTACAATACCGGATGTCGTTATATATAGTTGGAGGGAGCAACCGCTCCCCTCCAAAAATTTGTAACCAGTTTTTTTACTATAATATTTTTTTTTTTTATTTTCTTCTATTCTTCTCCTCCATAACACCCCATGCCAGATCCGATCAACACCCCGCGCTCCTCTGCAGTTCCTACGACGCTATACGTGCAATCTAACCAATCTCACCTGCAAGTTGCGACCCGCGTCATAATCTCTCATCTGCGTCTCTTTGCTTCCAGATGAACGTCTTTTGTGTCTTTTGTTTGTTTCTTATTATTATATTATTTTTTTAATATTATTGTTCTTAGCTTATTATTTGAAGATTAGGCGTGTTAGAGCATCCACGTGTCATCACCTTATTTTGGAGTTCTTAAATATGTCTCACTATTATACATAACTCATTTTTACATTTTATAACTTAAAACATATCTCTCCAGTTCAACAACTTCTAAAAAGTTATTAAATGGATCCCACCAGTAATCCCACGTCCTCATATTTCATCGATAATTTATTCATCACATCATAAATATTGCACAATTCAATTTGTTTTAAAAAAAAAAAACCTGTCTGTCGAAAATGCACAAGCAACGAGTGCTTCTGAATCACTCCCCACTTTTGGGGTGCTTATTAAGCAGCCGCTGCATCGCCAAAAATTTTACAGGTACCGATTCTTAAATGTTAAGCACCCCAATATATCCACCGAAAAAGGTGCTCTTGGACTCTTGGCTTATACTGCATTTTGGGCTTAGAGTGTCAATGGGCCAGCGAGTGTAAAAGATCTATATCTAACCCTCCTGACTTTTAAATTAGAGTCTAGCTCCTTTATTTTAAAATATAAAAATAACAAATCTGAAAAAAAAAATGCATTAAGAGTTGTTGCGTTTTTTCGTAGAATTAGGTTTGTTTTAAAAGATAAAAATACCAAAAATTCATAAATAAAAATAATAATTCGAATGGATGTACATGTATTCTTTTGAACAAATTCAGAAATTCTATTATAAGGATTTTAGTGACCAAGAGAAAATTAAAGTCTTTATTGAAGATCAACACTTTAAATGCAGGTAAATAGTTATTTTATATTTTTTATTATTATTTTAATAAGTGACTTTGAAATTTTGATAAAATTAAATATCATTCATTTGAATTTTAATTACATCCCCCAAAATTGTAGGCAAAATCTGCCACTTTATAATACTATGTTAGTTGTCTTTTGGTTTCTGACGTACAAAAAGCACATAGGTACATTAAAATTGCAAATACATGATACTGTTGGATCTTTCGAGGTTTCTGATAATTTTATTTTGGTTTTGCAACTTTTACTTTATATTAAAACGTAAATGTTTATAAATGTGTTTGGTTTTTCGTTGAGAAGAGTAAAATATGTGTTAATAGCTTTTGATCGTTGGTGCATTTGGCTCCTCCGCAATTGAAAATCAAACACACTATATCTATGTCATGATTCAGCCATATTTCTATTTATTAGACAAGATACATTTCTGATTTAAAGGAAACAATCACCGGAGGTATTTGCTTTCAAGTCTCCAACAGTCAACTCTTGGAATGGTCCTTACCATTCTATCTAATTTTTTTTTCTTTTTTCATTTTAAATCAACGTTAGTGGTTAGCCTTGGAAAGGATGTTGTGTAACAATCATCAGATTTGCTTAATTCAATGACGAATGATTTTATTATCTTCAGATTGAAATCAACTACACATTTTTTCTTCTATAAAAAACACTAAGAGGAAACCAAAGGCAACAATAATTCCCGTTGCTGGTCATTCAAAGACAACAAAATTGTATTAAACGCACTACGAGGAATGTGCCGCCAGAACTGCCTCAGCAAATTAATCATCTGCTTGACTGTTTGTGGTGTAGCTAATTTTTCACCCTTTGCAATTACCTGTGACAAAAATATATTCCACGGATATAAAGGAACACATAAGCTGATCCGTTTTCAATATAATTGAAGAATATTTGTTTTAATCATGTGATTATGTGGAGGAGAAAAATAGACACAAACATATTTTATTAGCATTTTCGATCAAGATTTGTGAAGTTTTTGTTATAACAGTTGTATCGATATCTCTCCTCCATATGAATACATGACAAAAAGCCACACAAGGAGATTCATTTCCGAGTATGTAAGTCAAATATAAATAAATAGCCTTACGCCCGTGAGTATTTGTCTGCCTAAGAATGTAACTGCAATCTATGTAAACTTCTTCCTTGGTGGATCTATGTAATTGTACTCATCCAAAGACTATACATTGATATAATCTAATTTATTCGGCATAAAAAATGATTCATCTTCGCTTTATATGGAGGTTATATGTTTAGAAAACAACAACACTAGGGTGTTATATATCTAAACCGATCTAAAAAATAATCGAAAACCGATTAAAAAAATCGAAAACCGAATAAAACCGATGTATTTTGGATTTTTTTAGATCTTGTTTTGTGAAAACAGATCGGATAGAATTTTGGATCCTTTTTTCAAAACCGAACCAATCCAAACCAAACCACATACATAAAATTGAATATATATATTTATTATTCTATTTTTTGTACTATTAATTTTTTAGTTGTTGTTTTTTCTTAATAATGCTTACTAATTCGATTTGATGTAATTTTTTTTATTTCTAATGTTCTAAACATAAATAAAATATGTTTTAAAACTAGATGTTGATGATATTTTTTTTATTTTATACATATTTTATTAAATGTTGTTACATAAATGTATTAACAAGTATATAAATGTTTAAGATTTTGTTCAATTTAGCTTGTAATCTTGATTCTTTGATGTATTATAAATATGTAACGATGTGTCGGTAAAAACCGAATCAACCGATCCAATCCAAACCGCATTTAATCGGAACGGATTGGATTTTTTTAAGAGAGCAATTCAAACCGAACCGCATGTCTATTTAATCTTTGGATCGGATTACTTTTTGCCTCAAAACCGATCCAAACCGATCCACGAACACCCCTAATAATAACCCCCACCTAGATTTCCAAAATCATATATACTAGTATTTTTGAACCCGTGCGATGTATGGGTCATCAATTATTATTATTATTATTGATAACATTATTATCATTAATAACCTGAATTGTGTCTCTATATGTACGAAACTTTTTTTTTTCTTTATCTCAAATTAAGTGGACTATGTCAAATATTTTCTTGACTTATTTCACACATTACTTTCAATATTTCCTTCTCACCTATAATGGTGATACTCATTCATCTTCAAGGCTTTTTATTTATAGACAAAATTGATTAGCAAAAACCTTGAAATAATTTTATTTATGATTTGAGTGGAAAGAATTGAATATTATTTTTATTTTAAAATAATATTACAATACGTAATATAAAAAAATGACAGCTGTCGAGTGTTTTAACAAGTATGCCGCCAATATTGACAGCTGTCGAGTGTTTTAACATCTCTAAAATGACAGAAAAAGAGAAAGAAAGAAAATTAGACAAGTAGGTACATACATGTGGATTACTCACCTCAAGAAACACTTCAATTATCTTAATAAGGTTTTGATTACCAGCTCCTAAAAGGTCCTTATCAAATCTGAAAATATTAAACCATATCATTAACCAAACCCGCTTGTTGTATTGGAAAACATATAATTCAAAAGATCTTGTTAGGGCCTAAACTTCCTTACCTAGCAACCATTAAACAAAGCTGTTCATGCATAACTTTGGCCTCAATCAAATCATCTTTAAGTGGCAAGAAACTTAACCAGGCAGGAACAATCTGCAGGTATAAAAGGGGTAAAATATTGTACCACCTTCTTAATTATTTTGTAACTATATCACCAATTGAACATAGAAAACTTTTTTCAAACATCAATTGCTGGACATCATACGTTGACCTTGTATGAGAGATGCTATTTTTCAACATTGAAATGATGTGAGCAGAGAGAAAAATGTGAAAGCATGACAGTATAAAAATACTGCATTGATGTTCAATTTTGTTATACGGTGGATAAACTCTTACTTTATCATTTTATACAATTTTTCTTGCTTTACAGGAACTTTATGCAAATAATTTAGCATGTTTCAAAGGGACTACATATGAAATGTTGAATGTAGTCTCATGCTTAGTCAGTAAAAAGAAACGTTAGGCTCTATGTGAACAATAAAATTAGAACTGGGGTTTTAAAATTTGCATCATGCGTCTAGATTGCAAGTAGAATTATTAATTAATAAATAATAAAAAAGTAAAGTTCAATTCTACGTAGAGATTACAAGTTTACAACTGAACATTTTTTTGTTTGGGACAGAGTTGAGCAAATTAGAAATAATGCAAATACTGTAAGCCCGTAAACTGCAATGATTAGATGAAAATAGACAGAAGAAGGAAAATATCACCTTAGAACCATCAATGCTATCACGATGAAATTCACAAATTCTTCCTAGAACAGAAACTGCAATATCATGCACTTTTGCATTCTCAAGTGATTGATTCCGAGCTTGCATCAAAATATTGATTTCTGACAATATCCCTAAAAAGGACGGAAAACGAATCTTACTTGTTAAATTATAATAAAAAATAGATTCAGAGATTATGGAACAAACAAGATACTATTGACAAAAGGCTTCAACTGCGGTGTTCCAAACTCTGCACAGACTCGAATTCCCCGTGTTGCTTCCTGAAAGAGGGAAAAAATAATTATTTGGATACAGAACAACGGAAATAAGAATGAAACCAAGCTGGCACAAGGCAGAAAAACCTCTTTAATTTCAGAATTCTTGTCATTACATGTTTCCAGTAAGATTGGAAGATAATTTGCACAGTACCTACCAAGAAAAACATAAAGAAACTTCTGTAATGTATCAACATTATGGCAAATGTATGGAACAGACAAGAAGGAAATAAAGAAGATCAGAAAAACACCTGTGAGCTATTTCATGACACCGCTGTGCAACAATGTTAAAACTTAACAAAGCAATACTTCTTTGCTTAGCACTTTCTTTACCCTGCAAGCAGAAGGCTGAAAAACATCAAATAAGAGGATTATAATGATGCGGATTAATGTAAAACTCAAAAATAAATTCTTGCAAGGAAAATGTAGGAATTACAAGATTCCTACTAAATTAGTAATAATAAATTATGTGGTAACTCTTCCTCAGACACTGAAATCCAGCATAATGTAAAACTATGACTTTTACCTGAACCAATGACAACAATTTGCCCACTACAGCATCCGCATTCTTGTACAATGTTAAACTCTCTGGAAGAGTGTTCTTTAGAAAGAGTAACATTGCTGAGGCAGCTTGCTCCTAGAAAAGCCACATAAGATGAGTAACTTAAAAGACATGCTTGAAACGAGATACAGAAGACACACATGTTGATGTGGTTAGACACTATTCATGCTTCCAAGCATTGCCAATGTTCACACCCCTAGTATTCATTTTAAAGAAAAACTATCGAAAGATAAATTGCTACCTAAAATATTCAACATGAACAGGGAACATTCATAATTTAAACTGCTATAATCTATGAGAAGTTATATATCAGAATCAGAAGCAATAAAACAAGTTTTCCTAGAAGGCATAAGAGTACAATTTCTTTACAAAAGAAGTTTTTCCAAAGAAATAGAAAACGAGATCGCTGCCCTTAGATTAAATCAACATTCCATCATGCATCATCAGGGACATTATTTCTGGAATTATTTATTTCTAACTTTCACAAAGATTTGAAAACTTGCTTAAATTATTATTAGTAGTAATAGAAATCTAAAAAATCAAAAGTGAAAAAGACTTTTAACTAATTTCCCAAAGCTAATGAAACACACAAAAATAGTTATAATTAAACAAAGCAAATTAGGAGTTCTCTTCAAAAGTAAAGCAGCATTGGGTTTTATGTAATAACTTGTCAAAATAGAAGAGTATGTATTCTTGATCATAATGAGAAGAGGTACCTTTTAGCTACTAGTGATGATACATATGTTTATTAAGTTATGATTAGCATACCAAAATATTACTAGAAATTCATTAAGATCTTCATGTATATGCCAGCATTTCTGATGTAATGAATCTAAAACAAAATTAATCCAGCAGTTAAACAGTCAGTAGATATACTTCTGAGCTGTTTCCCCTGCATTTTTTGTTTCACAGCGATGAAGTAACTATCTATGGATTATGGAGGTTGTAGACCATATTAAACAGCTTTACTGCTTTAGCAAGATATAAGTCAACATAAGTCAACTGCATCTACCATACCTTCACTTTATCATTGTGATCATTGTCAAGTGCAATGGCAAAAGCATGCACAAGCCTATGGTGATAAAGGATTTGCGCCACTTGGACAAAGTTTGAAGGCGTCTCCATAAAAGTAAAAGCTGCCAATCGAACTTGAACATGGGAGTCTTGGAATGACTTCAAAACTTTTGTTACCACTTCCGCTAGAAAATTTTCCATCAATACCTACAGGAATGCAAGTAAATAAATAAATGGCGGACAGTAAGAAAGAAATCATCATAAGCATGCATGTCAAACTGAACTATAACATGAAAGATACACTAATTGGCACAAAAGTTTTCTGATCAAGTCCATTGTATAGCTCATGGTCATGGACTAAGATGATTTATTTAAGAAAATGCTGAATCAGCTACAACACAATTAGTACGAAGTACATAAAATTAAGTTTACCTTAATAGAAAAAAAATATTCAATAGATTGTCAAACTTCTTCAAGCATCAATTCATAGTTAACTCATTGTTGCTTATGGAAAAAGTGTAATCAACTACTAGTCTGATTCCAATCCTCTGACATTTTAGTTTTATAAATCTAGGTTCCCTATATATAAGTTAAATTAAATCTATAAAGAAGTTATTTAGATATAAATTATATAATACTAAATAACATGGTGTAAAAATGTTTTATATCTATAGATGTGTAACATAGTCATTGTTTTCCAAGGATTTCATATGCTGCATCATTCAGTGATGCGCATAACTTCTAGCAACACCTAATAGCTAGTTGTACACACAAAATGATGCATTTAGAAGAATTTATAGAAAGTTTATTTGAGTTTATAAGAATAGCTTATGAAAATAAACTCATGTAAATATTTTATGAAAATAGTTTATCATCTTCACATTTAGCTTATTACAATAAACTTATCAAAAAAGAAAAAACTTATAAAAATAAGTCATTTTTAACTTATTTGAAAAAAACTTATGAAATTAACGCTTAATTTAGTTATTTATCAGGTATATACACGTAGTTAGCTCATAAACTATCTGGTGTCACAAGAAGTTGTTTGAATCATTTGTTCCAATCACATTTTCGTTTACAAATACATACATTAGACAATTTTAAATGAAATCAAGCAACAAAAATTTTGGTGTTTCACATGTGCATGCATCTCATGTATATGCATGTTAATAAAATTAAGAGTAAGGAGTAGCTAGAGAGTTGTTATGATGAAGTAACCATTTCATCGGAGAACTGTTTGGCAATGACAGTAAGCATTGTAATCCCCGCATGTCGCATCTTCCATTCCGGTGAATCCAAGTAAAACTGCATCACTTGATAAGCAATACACACAATTTTACTCCCTCCAAGTGTCACACAAAGTTTATTCAAACACTTCATTCCAAATTCATACACATCAATTTTACTCTCTTTCTCATCATCATGATATCCAACTTCACCATCACCATCACCATCACCTTTATCCTTATCCTCCTCTTCTAATTCAACACACATCAACATCTTCACCGGCACCAAGAACAACCTAACCAAAACCTGATAATTCATCTTCACCAAAACGCTCCCAACGAATTCCTTCGATTCCGTTATCGCCATAACCAATTCAAACGCCAAACAATGCGTTTCCTTACTCAAACCGTTACTCTCCGCGATCTGAAGCACGTCGAGAACCATATCACTCATATAAGGCCTCAACAACGAAGGTTCACGCGAAACCAAGTTAATCAACTCCTTAAACGCCTTGCGAAAATAGCTTCCTTCGTAACCATGCAACAAAGCGAAAACGCCAACCATCATCGCGCGCAAGAGCTCGTGGAACATCGAAGGATCGGAGAATAACCGAACCGAGTTCACCGCCGCGCTAAACGACGCCACCTGAACGTCCGGGTTGGTTGAACTCAGTGTCGTTAACAGATAACCATGAAGAGAACGGTTATGATGATGATTATCATGAGGAACGAGTAAACGACAATGCGTTGGTAAAGATGAGAGTATCAAGAGCGAAACCTCACGAAACTTATCGTCGTTTGAAGCGAGAGATGAAAAGATGAAATGGAGAATCTCTGGCCAGTGGTGACGGTTATCGTTACCGTTATCGTTATCGTTATCGTTATCGTTAGCATTATAGATGGAGGAAACGAGTTCGGCGGTTACGAGGGAAGCGAGTCTGAGGACGTGGAGTGAGGTTTCTTCGTGGAGGTATTGGAGAAAGTGGGCCTGGAGGCGGGATTGGGCTTGGGCTCGGAGTTTGGGCCAGAGGAGGGAGGGTTTGAGGAAGAGGAGGGCGCGTGCGGCGTGGGCGCGTGTGTCGGCGGTGGTGCCGCAACGGAGTAAGTAGAAGAGTTTGATGAAGAGGAGATCGGGGTGGTGTTTCTTGCAGCATTGGAGGAAAGTGAGGGCTTGAGATCGGTGGTGAGAGGGGGAGTTGAAGAAGTGAGAGAAAAGGGTTTCCATTGGTGTGCTGTCGTTGGAACTTAGAATGGTGAAGACTTGGGATTGTAATTCGGTTGGGAATTCTGTTGGTTCCATTGATTTTTGCGTTTTGGGGTTTTGAGGGTTTGGATTGGTGAGAATGAATGAATGTTGAGATTGAGAGTGAGTTTGTGAGTTGGGTGTGTGTGTGTTTGGTTTACGTTAACGCATGGGATGGGAGGGGTACTTGGCGTTGGCGAGTTGCCATATATTACTGGAGTGGAAACGGACAAAAGGGAAAAAAGGCTATGGCGGCTGAAACGGTAAAACAACTGCTCTACTTCAGAAGTGAGAATTTAAATATGATAATACAACTATGATAACTATTTAAAATGGGAGAATATAGCATCATAAGTGGTAAGGAATTTTGAACAGGTGGTTACGGTTGAAGTTCTGCTTCTTATGTATGGAGAAAATATGATTGAAAGGAAAGAATTTACCTCGTGTGTCCAATAGGTTCCACAGATATTAGTCACTGTTAACGACAGTGAATATTTTGTACCTATATCATAGTTACCCAAAAAAAAAAGAGAATTTTACCTATGAAGGATGGTTGAGTGGTAAGGATTTCGACGAATAAATCATGAGTTTGAATCCTTGTGGCGGACACTCTAGTTCGGAGGTTATAAAAATCAAGGGTTAATTCCCTTCTTAAGTAGCCAACTGAAGATTAGTATAGTAACTGGTTCAAAGGACTAAAACTTGTGGGGACATCTCAAAATGTCACTAGGGAGCCAAATACCTTAATTATAATGGGTTATAAAAAAAGAAGGGAGAACATTATGTACCAAAAGGGGAGAAAAGTTGGGCACCAATGTGATTGTGTAAGAAAAGTGAGCAACCATGTGATTGTCACGTTATTAAAAATGTTTTGTTCTTATCTTAACTACTTCAAAATTTACTTATATTATGAATTGTGATTAGTTGATAATATAAAAAATTTATACTGATAATGTAAAACAATTAAATTCTAAAAAATATAGTTTTAAATCTTAATAGTCTCTTATTATTAATTATTAGATATCTAAATTAATTGACCGCTGAAAATTTGTAATATATAATTGTAAGACGCTTTGTATAAGATAACAGGTTATCTCATTTACAATAAAATTATGATATTTTAAGAATGAGTAGTCTGAGTCAAAAAATAAATAAATGAGTAGTCAAAAAATCAAGTGTGTGTATAGGGTTTAAGTATGTTTTTGGCACCTAAAAATATGATAATTTTAGGGTTTAGTCCTTATTTAAACTTTATTCATTTATTATCCTTATTTTATAAAAAGATGTGCTTTTAACCCTTAAATGCCATATTTAATAGGAACATTCCCTCCCACACACACATACACACATTTTTATTTTTATTTTGATAAAAAGGGATAAAACCCCAAGCAACAACAATTAAAAACCATGCGGAAAATACGTGAAAAAAATATCCGCCAACAGAGAAGGAAATAAAACAAGGCATTACATCGAGGAAGGCACACATACACGCGTATATACACACAATTTACTTAGATAAGAACACTGTGTTATTGCAAGAAATAAAAACAATGAATTTTAATCATTAGATCTTAATTAAATAATTAAGATTAAAAGATAAATGTATATAATTTTTTTTAAAGAGTCAACACTAAATAAATTTTCATCACGACAATTTATGTATCGTTATATGATCTAAATTTATTGTTAAAACAATTTTGAAATATGAATTATTCTTACTATATGTGCCCCAATATACACCCACACACGCATATAAAAATTATAAAATCTATTTAATTTAATTTTTCAATTTTTTGTTTGAAAAATAAATTAAAACTGCATTGCCACTGCGCTATCCCACTTGTATATTTCACTCAATTTCATTTTCCATAAAAATTGTTACTCTCTTATTTAATTGAAAGATTTGGCTTTTAAATTAAATTTTTCCCGTTTTCGAAAAAGTTTGGGTGAGTTGGATCCTGGAGACTCATCAGGGTCGGAGCAAGCCTCTATAAAATTACATTTTTATTAAAATAGTATAAAGAAATGATATATATATATATATATATATATATATATATATATATATATATATATATAAATCTATCTAAATAAAGATAGAGATAAAAAAAATAAGAGTAGTTTTTTTTAAAGGAAAAAACAAGAGTAGTTAATCACCATTAATTTAAGTTTTGGATTCAATTGGTATATACACGTACGTACTGTAAAGATTTTTTTTTTATTTCCAAATAATTATAAATTGCATATTATTAAAAATGGTTGACTCCTTTCATAACTAGGGGTGTCCATGGATCAGTTTAGGTTGGGTTTAGTTTGTTTTAGGACTTAACCCAATCAAAGGTGAGTGGGTTGGGTTGGATTGAGTTTGCAAAAAAAAGTCTTGAAACCTAACCCGGCCACTTAAGGGTTGGGTTGGGTGGGTCGTTCTGTTTGAAGAAACACACATATTTTCACCTTTGGGTCGTGTTGGTTCGGGTCCACGTGTTTGTCAAGACAAAAAAGTGACAAAAATCACAAATAAACTCGTGTAAAACTTTAAATTACATCAACAAATTATGATAATATGATCTAAAAGTTTAAACCGTCAACTATCCACAACTAAAAAGAAGATCACGTTATCTTGAGTGGGTTGGTGTTAACGCTGGTTTTTGGTTGGTGTCCAAAATCCTTTGGTTAAAAATATTAATTAGAGATCAGACGAGTGTGGGACGAACGAGTTATGCGATAATCTCACCAGGATATGTGTGTTTGTCTGCCAAGTATGAATTTGACAAATTAGTCAAATCTAGTAAATACTGGCAAAGACTTGGTGTTGCGATAGAAGTGTAAATGTATTTCTGATTTGAAAAGAAAACATCAGTTTCTTAAACAAAAGATAATTTGTAGTTGCATGACTTTCTGAAAAGGGAATAATTTAAAGACAGGAATAAAAGTAATTTAAAAGGGCAATTTGTAAAAAGCGTGATTAAATGATTACTGAATGCAATAAAATAACAGAACTGAAAGTAAAGAGCATGAAAGGAATACTGAAAGTAAAGAGCATGAAAGGAATACTGAAAGTAAAGAAAAACATATAAAGAAATTAAAAATCAGTATTAAAGAGCGAATAAAGTAATGGATAATAATGCTGAATTGAATTGAAAATGAAAAGGATGGAGGGAATACTTGAGTATAATCCTTCAATCTGCTGTGTGATTGAGATATGTAGGATATTGTATCAAGTAACCTCCTCTATTACATCGTGATTAACAGTATTTATAAGCAAATAAAATAACTACCTAAAGATAACTTCCTATCTTTAAAATTGCCACCTGTATGATAGTTTTGCTGTGTTCAAATTCAAACTATTTGACAAGCAAACTTCTCTAACTGCTCATTTCTTTGAACCGCTTTGTGCCAACTTGCTTGTTGTCCACGGTTTGGTTGTTTGACGGCTTATCTTGCTGATGCTTTGTCAGCCTTGAATTCTTGGCCATTTCCACACTTTTGTACGTTTGACAATTCTTATTATCACTTTGTCAAAAGCTGGGTTGTTAATTTACCTTTTTCTGTCATTACTTCGATTTCTTCGTCAGTCAGCTAAATATATCCGTAAGAAATTTTACTCTTGACGAATGTGTCCCTCGTTTTACTTTTCTTGACGGCCTTATCTGTCTGACATACCAACTCTTGTCAAATTTCCAAACCGTCAATTCTACTGAATTCGACTCTCCTTTATAGTGGTTATCTGACAATTCTTCCTTCAATTCTTCTGTCATCCTGTCGGAATTATTTCTGTCAAGATTTGAAATTCTTCTATTAACAGATGTCCCCCCAAATTTTGCTTTTCGACGGCTTTGCCCGAAAGAATAGCAAAATTTGAATTTCGAATTGCTAACAAGTCATCTTAATTTTGGGTTCTTATCCGTTAATTAAACCTTGCTTTAATTTCATCCCTACTTAATAGGGATAATCATAACTCCATGAGTTTCTTGGAATTCGAACCAAAAGCTTTCATTCTTCTTTAAATTGCAATCACATCAGTATTGACTTTCTTCTCTTTATCTTTCCTTCTTTCCTAGCAAAAACCTTTTCTAGAGAAAAAATCTTTTCTTCATCCCTCGCGAAAACCCTTTCTAAAGGAAAAAATCCTTTCTTCTTCCTCACTTCATTCAGTCTCTATGGCCACATCTTCCAGGATGTCGACCTCAGTACCTCACGCTACAGTCGTTCCTCCTAGGGCAGTGGTTCAAGACCCACTTTTGGAGGAATTTGAGTTATGGCAAGAATCCAAGGTAATTTACCCTATTCCTGATTCTTCTGTTGCTTTAAGTCCCCCTGCTGCATTCTTGGGTCCTTTCGTAGCCAAAAATGAAATTTCTGAGGGTTTACGCGGTTCCTTTCCTTCTGCTAATTCAAATGAAGCTATTTTATCCTCTTTCACTCCTATCCCTATCCATATCTTTAAAAAGAGCAATAGGATTTTCAGAATGCCCCCTGCCACTTGGTTCGATGCTTACATTAGTTGGCTTGACCGAGTTCAGGCTGAAAAATGCAATGTGTGGGAGGAAGCTGGAATCTTTGAGTTCATTCAACTTTCTCGTCACGTTAAGCTAGTAGACTTTTCTTTAATAGGAGCATCAGTCTTTTTTTGGAATAGAACAACAAATAATTTTAACTTTCCTTATGGGATGATGGGTTCGACTTTATTTGACATGTCGGCTATTACTGGCCTTCGTCCAGATGGCCCCACCATGCATTCTGATGTAGAAATATAAAATCAAATTGATGTCTATGTGCCAAAGTGCTCTTTCTCTAAGTACATAGCATATTTTAGAGGAGGAGCTCATGATCCTGTGACGGATACTGAGCACGTAGCCTTTTTGTTTCTTTGGCTATGTGCTTATGTCTTTTGTAGCAAATCTGCTTCTTTGATTGCTTCGTATGTTCCTCTAGCCAATCTTTTGTCAACTGGTAAAAGAGTAGCATTGGGACAATGTGTTTTAGCTAATCTTTATGACAGTATGAGTATGCTAGTTGATACTGTCAGGTCTAAACAAAAGAAAACCAATATAGGAGGGCCTCTTTTGCTTCTCCAACTATGGTTAAATGCTGTCTTAGAGCGTCAATTTTCATACAAAGCTCCTGCAGATTTGTCAATTGACACTTATGGTTTCTATCTCTGTTATGTGTCAGCCGAGTCTTTGTCAAGAGATGAAACTGCAAACTTCAAGTTTTACTTCAAAATCTTTCATTCGCTTTCATCTACCTCTTCAAAGATCAACTTCTCTCCTTTTCTTGTAGGAAATACGGTCCAGAATGGTTTACGAAACTAAGCACCACTATTTCTAAATCCAATAAATCCATTTGGACCAAATTTCTTTGCCAGAAAATTCTTTTTGTTGATGGTCCTAGCTTCAAAACCCATAGGATCTATCTCCATTTGCCCGATACCGTTGCTTGTCAGCTCGGCTTCTGTCAAGTTATCCATGCTCCTTATTCGTCAGAGCCTGACGAGAATTTTATTGGTGCCAAAGCCCCAACATATGAGCATATTGTCGCCATCAGTGATGAGGACAAAGTTCGTGGGACTTTCTTACAACCTATTTCATTTTCTGTCTTCCACGGAGTTACTCAAAGCTTTCTTGACTGGTGGGATGAATACTACTCCAACCACCATCTGAGTTTAAAGACTTGCTTGAGTTGTATTGAAGACACCGTGGGTAACAGTGATGATTCTCCCCTGCAAAAACAGGATCCGGCAACCAAAACTCGAGGTGAACTTCAAAAATAAATTCAAGCCTTTGAAAAATTTTATAAAATCAAGTGGAATCCCTTGAGACCATTTGATATGGTTCGTCATGTCAATAGTGTTTTAGTTTAAGCCAAAATGAAGCATGATAATAAGGAATCTGAAAGGCTTGCCATGTATAGGAGTATTCCCAATATGACCAGGGAATACTTTGACAGTTTGAAGTCCCCTTTTCCTAAGCCACTTCCTATTCCTTGTGCCCCTTTTGGTTTAGCTGATTCACACCCAGGAAAGCCGTCGAAAGGAGGTAACTTTTTATTTTTGGATAGCGTGAGTGTTTACGTTGACCCTTTTGAGAAACCAAATCCAGTTACCTTCGCTCGTCGGTTTCTTCAACCTGTTGACGACTAAGGATTCCATTCGAGAATTCTAACTTGTAATTCAGGTATTCATTTGTCGAATAACTTATTTTTCTTTTCCTTTCGGCTGACAATCAACTTATTTACGTTTCTATTGACAGCTATTCCCCTTGACAAGCCTCTCCCTGGTAAGTCCAAGTCTGATGTACTGTCGGGAGAAGCTCCTGAAGATGACGATGAAGATGAACCCGTAATCCCTTTGGTGGCCAAAACTGTCAAAAAGAGCTCACGGCCAGCCAAAGCTTCTGTTTCTGATCCTCAGACAAAAGGATCCAAAAAGAGAAAAGAGAAAACGGCTCCTTCTGTCCTCTCCAAGAAATCAAAATCTACCAAGAGTTTTTCAATTTTGGCAGCGTCTGATGCCGCCAAAGTCTCTACTGGCTCCAAAGTCCAAGATGTTATGACTAGTTCCTCCAACACTTCGCCCTCCAACCAATCCAAGGTAACAGTTTTAAGTTAATCTGTCAAGTTACATCCTTTTGTTCACATGCCTTCTATTCTTGACAGATGATGTCGACTATTCTGGTTACCGAGAAGGCAAGTGTTGATGTCGACTTGATGTCTTCAGATTCTAATCTGGTATTTCCACTGACCTTGTCATTTTCTTTTATATACATGTATATATCTTCTTATCTATCTTTCATGTCAGGAAAAATCTCCTCAGTTTGATGATTCGATGACCATTCAGGAGATTCTCACAACTGTCGAGCCAGTAAATGTATCTGATTCGGAGCTGCATCTTTGTGAAATTCAGGAGGTATTCTTGTCGATACTAGGAGTTTGACAAGTGATCTTCAGGTTCTCGAATCTCATCCGGAAATGCCTCTCAGCCCTCATCATCCGACTTCAATCACTCCAATTCCAATAGCTGATAAACCAGTAGGAACTGTTGTCATGATTGAAATTCTGGATGAAGATATTTACATGGAGACCCTGCTAGCTGAAACAACTCCTGTCATTCCTTCTCCACCTGCTATCAGACCTCCTACTATGAAGTCTCCTGACCCCAAACCGGCCCTACACTTCAACACGTGGATTAATATGCTGTCAGAAGTAAGCCGGAAAAAGTCATCCCTCTCCGCCACCTCTTCATCGACTCAACATGACTCCAGTGATTCTCGAGTCATCACCCTCATGCATGATCTCCAAGCTCTTCTGGTCAATCCTTTTGATGAACTTTTGTCTCATGTCAGGATTCAAAAAGAACTGTCTCGACTTATCAAGGAAATCACTCCTCTTCATTCTAATCTTCCCTTATCGAGCCGTACGCTTTTTATCTCTATTCAGACATTTTGGGAACGGCTCTCCAGTAAGTTAGAAAGGATGACTTATGTCATTCCTTCTTACGAAGAGGAAGAAAAAACTAAGGATGATCTCTTAGTTCGATTTCAAGATCTTGAATCCTCTAAACAAAAGGAACTTGATCTTATCTCCATCGGGACTCAAACTAAAGAGAGCTTACTGGAGTATCGGAAGAAACTGTTGGCAGAGGTTGAATTGACGGATCAAAAATGTGCCAAGTTTGACAAAGCGTTAGAAAAGAGCAAGGACAAAGTCAAAGCTATTGACAATGAATCTGTCCGACTTGGCCAGAAAGCTGAAAGTGTAGTCAGTAAACTTCGTGCGTTGCAGCCTGAATATGAAGCTGCTAGTGCCGACAAAACTAACCTTTCCCTTGCATGGGATCAATTATCTTCTATTTAGGCCAAAACTGACAATTGTAACTCTTGTCCTTGTCAACCTTTAACCTGGTCATTTTTTGACAGTCATTGATTAATAATAAATGTTTCTTTTCTTGCACGTTTATTTATTATTTGATTTGACTGCATGTTTCCAACCAACTTCGTAACTCATGCTTTATCAAATCACCGTAAATATCATGATAAATTTCGAGACTTCGGTAAACCAAACCACAATAAATGTCTTTCGAAATCAGCTATAAATAATGAGATCTATAAATCCACGATTTCGTAGTTGAACCTTTCACATAACATGCTTTCTCCTACAAAAGGCCTCCACCTATTCTTCTTTCCTCCTTCATGGGAATCTGACCTTATTCATCTTAAAGTTTCAAACCATGGTTTCTGTCTTAATGGTCATATCCTCAGTGAAGGTAAATAACCAATGTAAAACATGTAGTGAAGGTCAGTAACCAATGTAACATTAAGAGCTGACCTTACTGCACATCTGGGGAAAAGCTGATCTTGATACAGAATGTGTGCATCTCGTTCTAGTTCCATCATCTTCATACTAGAAGGTAGTGGTTTTTCTTTGGTGTCATCTTTACTACACCATAGCAACAACAACCTTCTAAGTGGAATGATGGTGAGATCTGCTTGTGCTCATCCCCTTCTTGATGCATCTTCGACAAATGAGGCAACTGAAACCTCGTCAAATGGGGAATGAAGTCCCAACAAATTGAGTTATACCTCTACATTGTTGAAGGAAAATAAAATGTTACTGACGCACTGCCTTGTATTCTAGGATTAGATTAACTTTAATCGACAACTTTGATTTCTACTAGCAAATGACAATATTTCATTGTATTGCCAGTTTAGTGAATATGCTCATTTTCTTCACTTGTTGTCAATTCTTACTTCCAACATTGTCGGTTTATATTCTTTCAAGTACTTGCCATTAATTGACTTGATTATCGAGCCAGTATTAATATTGACAAGTGCATAGGCATTTCCAGAAAATACTTCATCAATTCTAAATGGCCCTTCCCATTTAGGTGACCATTTTCCATATTCTCGACAACTTTTATCCATGGGCAATATGACTTTCCACACTAGATCATCTACCTTAAATGCTTTGAACTTAACTCGGCTATCCTAAAACCTTGCAATTCTTTCTTTTTGCCAAATCAAATTTTCCAACGCAATCAATCTTTCATCACTTAACTCATCCAATTCGTCTAGCATTGCATTCCAATACTGGTCAGTAGGCAGGTCATTTTGCCTTTGAATGCGAGTGGATTGGGGATTGATTTCAACAGGTAGTACAGGATCGTGCCCATAAGTTAGTCGATATGGCGAGGTTCCTGTCGACTATCTGGGTGAATTTCTATATGCCCATAATATTTGATCAAGGGTATTATGCCAACTCTTAGGTTGTCGGACCACATGCTTTTTAATAAGATTAATAATGAATTTCTATACGCCCATCGAGATTCCTGTCGACTATCTGGGTGAATTTCTATACACCCATAATATTTGATCAAGGGTATTATGCCAACTCTTAGGTTGTCGGACCACATGCTTTTTAATAAGATTAATAATGAACTTATTTATGGCCTCAACTTGGCCATTTGCTTGTGCATAATATGGTGTAGATGTGAGCATTTTTATATGCCTAGAACTAGCATATTCCACAAATTTCTTGCCGACAAATACTGACCCTTGATCTATTGTCAGAGTCTGGGGTATGCCAAACCGACAGATGATGTGATTTTCAATGAAATCAATTACGTCTTGTAGGGTGACTGCTTTGAGGCAAATTGCCTCTACCCATTTGGTAAAATAGTCAACTCCAACTAAAATGAATTGATATCTTTTTGACGAAGAGGGATGTATCTGGCCAATTAAATCTAGAGCCCATCCTCTAAATGGCCAAGGCTTGACAATAGAATGTAACTCGCCAGCCGGCACGTTTTGTATATGACCATGTTTCTGACATTGTTCACAAGACTTGGAAAATAAAATACAATCTTTAACCATAGTTGGCCAATAATAGAAACTTCTTCGTAGAACCCATTTCATTTTATCACCTGCCTGATGGGCTCCACATATGCCCTCATGGACTTCTGATAGAGCCAAATAAGCATCTTGCTCACTCAGGCACTTGTGTAGAGTCCCGTCAACATATCTCCTGTATAATAGTCCTCCTTGCATTGTGTAATTCAATGCTTTATACTTTATTTTTCTATCTACATTCTGACTTGGATTTTCCAAATATTCGATTATTGGTAACCTCCAGTCATTAGGTAAAATTACATCATTAACCAAAATATCTCTTTCTTCTAATGGATACAACAATTATCTGAATTCCATTAGTGTTGACAAAGTCTTTTGAGATATTTTATATCCCGAGGCTATCTGAGCCAACTCATTAGCCTCTTGATTTAAATTTCTGGGAATATATTCAACAATTACGTCATCGTATTTTTTCATCAACTTGCTAGCTATGATACAATACTTTGCCAAATTGTAGCTGACACACTTGTATTCTTGAGTAAGTTGTTTGATGACTAATTGAGAATCCCCAAAAATATGCACATTTTGTGCTTTTATCTCTATCAAAATTTCCAACCCGACAATCAAAGCTTCGTATTCAGCTTCATTGTTGGAACATGGATACTTAAGTTCAAACATGAACTTAGTAGGAGTTCCTTGTGGAGTCACGATTAAAACTCCTACTCCACTACCTCCTTGATGCCTTGATCCGTCAAAATAGAGTTTCCAGGGTTGTAAATTGACAACATTTATTTCCGACACATCCAGTCTTGGATGTTCTACCAAAAATTCAGCCACTACCTGTCCTTTGACAGCTTTAGCTGCCACGTATTGTAAAGAATACTCTGATAAAGCAATGGTCCATTTACCAATACGTCCATTAAGGACTGGTTTTGACAACATATACTTTATCACATCAGTTTTGGAAATAACTAATACATGACATGGCATCATATAATATTTAAGTTTTGTACAAGAAAAATATAATGCTAGACATAACTTCTCTATTGCACTATATCTTCTTTCAGCATCATTTAGGACTCTACTTAGATAATACACAGCCCTTTCAACATTGTCATCATCATCCTGGGCTAATAAACACCCTATAGTGTCCTCAGATGCCGATATGTACAACTTCAACGGTCGACAAGGTACTGCAGGCATCATGATCGGTGGATTGACTAGATATTGCTTGATCTGGTCAAAAGCCTCTTGGTGACAAGGCTCCCATATGAAGCTTTGTTCCGATTTCAACTTGACCAGTGGTGCAAATACTCTTGTCCTCCCTGACAGATTCAATATGAATCTTCTTAGAAAGTTAACCTTCCCTAAAAAGGATTGTAGTTCCTTCTTATTTGTCAGTGCCGAGGCTTCCATGACTGCTTTGGCTTTATTCTTGTCTACCTCAATTCCTTTTTTGTAGACCAAGAATCCTAGGAATTTGGCAGCCGACACTCCGAAGCTACACTTCTCTGGGTTCATTTTGAGGTTATGCTTTCTCATTCTCTCAAATCCTTGCTTCAGATGCTCCAAATGGTTATCTTTGGTTTTGGACTTAACGACCACATCATCAATATATACTTCTACAAATTTTCCAATAACATCATGGAAAATTGTATTCATTGCTCGTTGATAGGTGGCCCCTGCATTCTTTAAACCGAAAGGCATTACAATCCATTCATACATCCCAATTGCTCCTGGACATTTGAAGGCAGTCTTTGACACATCTTCTTCGGCTATAAAGATTTGATTATACCCTGCATGGCCATCCATACAACTTAAAATCTCATTTCCTGATGCTGAGTCGACAAGCATGTTGGCTATTGGCATCAGATATTCATCTTTGGGGGTAGCCATATTTAAATTTCTGAAGTCTATGCATACCCTCATTTTGCCATTCTTTTTAATGATGGGGACTACATTAGAGAGCCAATCGACATACCTGGTTGTTCGAATGAACTTTGCTTTAAGCAGTCTTTGTACTTCCTCCTTGATTTTATGTACCACCTCTGGAGCAAACCTTATACTTGCTTGCTTAACAGGCTTGCGATCCTCCCTAAGTGGCAGCCGGTGTTCAACAAGATCCCTTCTTAAACCAGGCATTTCATCGTGACCCATGCAAAGCAATCTTTGTACTCTGCTATTAATCTGACAAGTTCCTGTTTATAATCCTCTGGCAGAAAAGCACTGACAAAAATGGGCCTTTTCTTTTCTTCTGTCCCCAAATTTATCTCTTCTAGAGGATCCTCTACTTTCACTTTTTGCTTGGCTTCGGTTCCTTTTTCAAAACCCAAAGGGCCGTCATCAATTATACAATCCGTCAACACACTCTCTTGAGTGTGTACTTATCTGTCGGCCAGATAAGCCGACAATCTTCTCAAGTGGGTTTCAAGGCTCATTGTCGGATTCTGGCCGAGTCTTATCGGCCTCGCCCTTTATCTTAACTCCAAATTGGTTGAGAAGGCTTGCTTCCAAGGTGTCCTTGTCAATAACCCCTTCATTGGCAGTTATAGGCCTGACATTTGGAGAATACACCCGGAAGTCAACATGTGATTGCTGAGCATAGCAAGCACTGTCATTTGCCTCCATAATCTCTACTTGATCCTGTTCATTACATAAAATCACCTTTTGATGCACTATTGGCGGAACTGCTCCTACAGCGTGAATCCAATCCCTGCCAAGCAAAATGTTGTAGCTTGACTTAGCTGGAATTATTACGAACAGTGTCATCATTTCAACAGTGCCAACTTGTATGTTTAATAAAGTGATGCCATCTGACGGAGAAGTTTTGCCACTGAAGTTAGTGACAATCATATCTGTCGGAATTAGATCTGACTGGTCCTTTCCTAATTTTTTGAACATCGCTCTTGGCATCAGGTTTACAGCAGCTCCTCCGTCAATTAAGACCCTGTTGGTAGGTCTTCCATCTATTATGGCCTTCACATGTAAAGGCCTTAAATGGTTTTTCTGCTCGTCGATGGGCTTCTCCAACTGAGCTATGTTGTCAAATACGGTAACTAAATTCTCCTGAACACACATCCAGCAATCACCTGGGTCTCCTATATTACTGACGACATCATCCTCGCCGTCAGAGATATTAATCTCAAGATATCCCTCGTATTCTTCTGGAATGAATGAAATCAATCCTATCTTCATTCTCATCCCAGGCTCTAATATCACTTCATTGTCTCGATCCTCATCCAAGAATGCACCTCCGACTGTTCTGCCGTGATTTCTTTTTAAATCACTCTCGTCATCTGACCCTGACCTATCTGACAGAGGTCGGGCAATCCCTGCGCCATAGTTTTCTAGTGCCTCTATGATGTCGGCCCAATCCTCATTCTGGTCGTCCGTGTCCATGGATCCGCTGATGTTCATATCATCATTCGGATCATTCAGTTCTTCAATGACAGCATCGAATGACAAATCCTCTTTGGTTAAATCGCATTCAGGCTTGAACGTTGTCAGTTGTTGTTTTTCTATTCTGGCCTCAACCTTTTTCTCGAGTCCTGCAACCTTCTCCATTTCTGTCAGTCCGACAGGCCATTTGCCAGTGGGCTTTACTGGTGAGGATGCTTGGCCTGAAACCTTCTTTTCTATGAAAACCTGGGATGCAGGTTTATTTTGCATGGTTTGATTACTGGGTCTCTTCACATCAGCTTCCATGGGGTGGTTCACTATTACGCTCTTCATCTTGGTATCTCCTCTCTTGTCAACTTTGTTGTCAGCTGTAGCAACCAAGCAACCAGTATCATGGGAAGGCATCTCTTTTATGATGACACCTCCTTGCCTGGCAAGCTTCTTTTTATGAGCCTGTCGGAGCCTCTGCAGCCTCCTCTTTTGGCTCTTTGAGATAGCCAATTGATTCGAGGGTCCTGACAGACCAGGTCCTGCCATTTGAGCATTTTGAGCCAATTGGCCCCTTCGGTAATTTTCATTCCAAAAGGGTGGGCCACGATCACTGAACTTGTTTTTCCTAGTCCATGTCTGCTTTTGCAATTCTGGATACTGTGCCATGACCGAATTCCTCACCCATTGATCCACCATTACGTTGGATGGGGGTGTCCTGGTCTTGACAGGATTAAATCTGCCACTGACAGAGTTACCTACTGCTGATCCTCTGATTGGCTCTTTAAGCCAACCTCCAGTATGGTGTTGTCCGGGTCTTGCCTGGTACACGTGTTGTTGACGGCTATTGGATGCAACACTTCTATGTATACTGTTGGACCCAGCATGGCTATTTGAGTGTGAAAACCTGCCTTGGTTACCACCATCGCGAGGCTCAGTCCTGCCTTGTGGATGATACGGTGGTGGTTTCTGCCCCCTGGATTTCTTGGCGACTTCATCATAAAATGCTTCACATCTTGGGCAAACTTTAATTATGCCCTCAGATTTCTTGCGTGCCATGTAGTTGACAAGTGGTTCTCCTGGCTTCGGATAAATATCGAATGGATCTGACAATTCCATTTGGATATTCTGTCCGGCTGTGATGTTGACCATGCCTACTCCCATAGGGACTTGGCGGTCTGCCTTGTTAGCTTCAGGACCAAAGGGTTCTGTGTCAATCTTCATTTCTGGTTTCTTGTCTGAAAACTTCAATCTTCCGTCCGTCAAACCTTTTTGAATGATATCCCTGAAATGCATACAATCCTTTGTCACATGACCAAAAGTATTATGATACTTACAGTATTTCCGATCTTTAATCTCACGGGATTTCAAAAGCCTATGATCATCTGACAATTTTAATTGCTTATCTTTAAGTAATATGTCAAATATTTGATCGGTCTTGGTCACATCAAATGTATACACTTTCTTATTAATAAAAGAGATTATTACTTTGTCCCTCGCAGGCTTCAAATCTTGGCATATATAAGGTGGACCATTTTTTAGTTCGACATAATCTACCTCATACTCCTCAGAATCATTACTCTCTTCGTCGGATTCATTGCATCCGACAAAGTTAATCCTTTCTCTCTTAATGAAACTCTTTTGCTTGAAAACCTTTTCAGCTTTCAATTGTTCAATTTGACGGACCTTATCCCCTAACTGGGCAAGATCTATCAGATGTTGGTTGATCAATTTCTTTTTAATATGGTAGTCTAAACCTCCGGCAGCAATTTTTACTATTTCTGCCTCTGGGATATGAGTGAAGCACCGACTCCTCATTTGACGGAATCGAGCAAGGTAGTCATCAACAGATTCGTTATTCATTCTTTTAATTCCAAATAAATCTGTCAACCCTATTTTCAAGTCACCCCTGAAGAATTGGTCATGAAAACTTCTTTCTAATTGATTCCAGGAGTGTATAGAATTAGGCCTTAGGGTTGAAAACCAAGAAAAAGCATTCTTAGTTAACGAACTAGGGAAGAACTTCATTTTTAATCCTTCCTCTAAAGCTAAGTCTCCCAACTCAATGGTATATCGGGCGATATGCTCGACTGTCGACTCTCCACTTTCTCCTGAGAATTTTGACAACTTGGGTATTTTATATCCTCGAGGCATTTCTTCCTGTTGGACCCAATCAGGAAATGCTGAAGCAAAAAATGGTTGGTTGGCATAACCTATGTTAAAACCAAACCTATTTAATGCTTGCTCGACAACTTGATTGACGTTTTGATTTAGAACGTTTTCACAAAATGCTCCAAAAGCACCCTGGTTTATAACCAAATATTCGTCTTCCTCTGGTCGTAGAATATGTACATTTACACGTCTCAAAGGAATCCGACGATGGGGCTGTTGCCGCTCGTCATCTTGTTCAAATCCGTCAAGTTGTATAACTTGTGGTTCAACCTGTGGTTGATTATTCCTGTTGACATTGGTATTGAGATTTCTACCAGTATTTTGGTTTTCACCTGGGGTTACAACACCCAAGGCTTTATTTAACCTACGTATCTCATTTGCCAACGCCAAACATGCATTGTTTGTACTTTCCATTAATGGCGTAATTACTGTACTCATTTGTTGAGTAAATGTATTCACCATGTCATGGTTACTAGAATCAATCTGTTGTCGGACATTGGCTAATGTAGCCTCCGACAGACCAACAATACTTTGTGGGAGTTGTCTCAATGGGGATATATGTGGCCTTTCTACCGGTTGTTCTTGTCGAGAATGGGTAATTATCATTGACCCCGTTATCCCATTCGCATGACTGGGGATTTTCCCCTCAGTCGATGGCCCTGCTTGTCCAGATGTATGGGCAACCATCGTCATTCCATTTGGATATGGTATGTATGCAAATGGGGTATTTGGATTGACGGTTGTTGACCCATAAGGCATCCCATACAAAGGTTGTGAGAGAGGCTGTGTAGTCCCTCTTGGGTTTGAATTGACAACACTTCGTGACGACAATCCAGTAGTTAATGTATTTACTTGTTGTAAAACTGGGGAAGTTGGTGACGGGAGTGTTCCTTGACCAACTTCGTCAAATCTATTGACCACTTGGGCGTAAGACACTACAAAAAAAAAACCTATTTAGCGACCGAATATTTCGGTCGCTAAACTTGATAATTCGGTTGCTATACTGTATAGCGACCGAATTAGTGACCGAATTAAAGGGGTAGCAGAAACCCTGGTCGCTAAATGTTTAGCGACCGAGCTTATATTTCGGTCGCGGATCTGCGACCGATATTTCGGTCGCAAAATTATATATTTCGATCGCCGTATAGTTGGTCGCATGCCCAGCTCGCCTAATTTGGTGACCGATATTCGGTCGCAAATTTTGATTTTCTTTTTTTTTTTTAATTTTCCTGTAACTTAATCCTGCCGACCAAATATTGTTTTTCAACTATTACCCCATTGATTTTTAATTTCTAATATAAAAAAAATACACTAATATTTTTTTTAAATAAATAGAAAACGTAAATATAATGTACTAACGATCCAAAACACCACAGTCAATATGATCAAGAAAACATATACATTAATTAACGCAAGTTTAATAATGGTTTATAAAAAAAGTTTAATAAGTACTAATTAACGATCAAAACATAAAAATACACCACAGTCAATAAGTACTAATCAAAATATCAAAACTCATCAATCTTCCAAAGGGATGAACATGTAGAAGCGAGAACCCCCAAGGTACTTAAACTTTACCAATGCACCAGTGGACAACAAATACAACTCCCTGATACCATTTGTATGTGTTGCAAAATATGGGCGATCCTCATGGATTACTATATTCCCATTGAACAGATTTCCGCTTTTGTCTTCAATAGTCACAACACGCGGTATTTGTTGTCCCCAACGACGGTAGAATGATCGCGGGATTGAAATCAAATCCTGCAAATACACAAGAACAATTTAGTAAATGATTAGTTTATGCCTTAACCATCATTACGTGAATCCGATCGTTATTCTTAAGTTGATGAGATCATGCCTGGTCTATATGGATGGCTGTCTCAAAACATTTAGTCGGATCCATTTTCTGATAAAACGATAAGGAAAACAAGTCATATGTATAAACTTCATCAAGTGATAATAAGAAAAGATGGAAAGATCCATGTAGCATACTAGCATGTTAAAATAGAACAAAGAAATGCAACTTCACATGCAACTTTACAGATTAGCAAACATAGTAGTTTTCAGGAAAGCAGATGCTTTTGCGTCGTTTTGAAGGATGGTCATAGAGAGGACTTTTCCTACCGGAAGTGCCTAGATAACCTAGTAAGGATGGTCATCAACAACTATTTCTGGAAAGCTCCATTTCCTAGTGAAACAAATGAGTAGAAAACCAGAGTTGCTTTGATAATATTGTGTACAAAGTTGCTTTCTAATGTGAATAATGTTTGAATGATGACGGCACGTCATGCATGTGCCTGGCAAACTGTGCCCAGCCCTTCATTTTATCTAACCCTATACTTAATCCTTCATTATCTAAGAGACTCGCTTTTGTTGGCTTCAAGAAGAGACTTTCTTAAGCTCATGGACTTTAAATTAGTAAATGAATAATGATCTTATTAACAACAACAAAGTCATGCCATTTACGAACTAATAAAACTTTATCAATTCATTATAATGCTTATAATGTAAATATATACAAATATGATTCCATAATCATTTCCAAACAAGTTATCAATAAATACATATCAAATTATTCTAATTACATTGATTAATTGTTATTGAAAGATTTTTATTTTAAAGAGAATAAACTATTCTTCATAGCAATCCAAATGTATGAACATGCTCAGATATAAGTACCAGCCTTCAATAAATTTACATCATCAAACAGAAAAGAGATAAGTAGAATTACCAAATGAATCCGATTCAAAATGAGTGAAAAGCTCTCTTGGAATTACAGGCTACAATAATGTTTTTAGATCATTTCATACTCCAACAAAGAATATTTTTTTGTTTACAAAGAAGTGAACAAGAACTTGAAATCCCTAAAACCCTCTTTTGAAATTTTTGAAACAGATTCAGACAAGAACCAACAAATTCATGGATTCCAAACGAATCAAAATACAATACAATCAGAATGCATACACGTACAATACAATATGAAATTATTCACAGCAAGTAAACAGCTGCATCACAGAGGCTATAGATCATACTATTGTGAGATATTCCCTGAGGCAATATAACAGAACAATGAACAGCCTTCAAAGACATAAATTCATCCAAGATATGGAAAGATAAACAGACCAGAAATTACAAGTTCCATATTTAATAGAAAACACATCATTAACACAGGGACAATCTTGTTACTGGACATGTTAAACTAGAATGGTCTTCAAACAACTGCCTCAGTATTGGTCATTTGTTTGAACTATAGCCATGAACTATCCATGTTTGAAATTGTAGACACCTAGCATAAAACAAATTGAAAATCCATAGCACACATCCTCACTAACCAGTTTAGATGCATTTCACAAAGCAGAACTGAATCTAAATCAAAGACTAAGATGCTGAAATGGAAGGTAATTTCACAGCTAATTCAACAAGAAGCAAACCAGAAGGGTTCTCAGATTAAATTTTCCCGTTAAATTGGTACGTCAATAATCAACAAAAAACCAAAACCTGTTTATGTTTCGCAGTCTCACAGGCAGCAATGGCATTCTATGGCTCAAGTAAACATCAATTCTAATCTCACAGTCTTGACTTTTGACATTTCAATGCATTCAAAAAAAAGTTACAAAAACAGATTTATCGTGCTTTCTCAATGAGAGCTTCCTAATCCTAATAGGAGTGATTAAATAATGACACATGAAAACAAATGATCATCATAACTCACAACTCACATGAAATACACAAGTAGCTCTTCTCAGTAGTAAGCAATAAAGCAAGCAATGAAATACATACAATCCACAAAATTTTTGAAATGAAACAATGAAGCAAAATAAAAAATGATACATAGAGAGTCCATGGTTACCTCAAGGCAGAGTAGGGAATGCACAAAATGAGGAGAGAAGAGGGTAGGAAGAGCTCTGCGCGTGGTGACCGGAGGGCTGCGTGTTGGTAGCCGGAGTATTGGTTGGCGGCCTGAAACGTGGGGGGGGGGGAATTAAAAACAGAGCAGGAAGAGGGGAAAGGAAGAGAGGAGAGGAAGAGGGAAGAGATGGAAGAAGAGGAGGAGGATGACAGAGGCTTACCGGAGATGGCGGTGGTGGTGGTGCGCACTGCGCGGTGGTGGCGACGGTGACTGGCGGCCTGAACGCGAGGAAGAGAAAAGGGGTAAGGAAGGAAGAGATGGCAGAAATGAGGAAGAAGAGAAAGATTTCACGATTTTAGGGATTTATAATTTGGCGACCGAAATAAGCGGTCGCTAAATTCGGCCGCGGGATGAGTTAATTTGAAATTTGAATTCATAAATTTAGCGACGGAGTTTTAAATCGGTCTCTAACACGCGCGGTTTAAATTTTTTTACGCGCCGTTTAGCGACCGAATTAATATCGGTCGCAAATGTAAATAAAATTTAACCGTTGCATTTAATTCGGTCGCTATTTCGGTCGCTAAGAATACATAAAATTTATGACTTTTAACCGTTGCATTTAATTCTGTCGCTATTTCGGTCGCTAAGAAGGCATAAAATTTCTGACTTTTAAGTTCCTTTATTTAGCGACGGAAATAGCGACCGATAACCCTGCTACGCTCTATTTCGGTCGCTATTTCGGTCGCAGTATTATCTCTAATCAGTCTTTCATGTAGATCCTACAATCGGTCGCCATTTTGGTCGTAAAAAGCAACCGAAAAATTCGATCACTATTTTCGGTCGCTAAACAACCTTTTTTTGTAGTGAGAAACGCCTCTTCTTGTACCTAAACCATTAGTGCCATTTGCCTCGGCATTAGTAGCATTAGCCCCGCTTGCAGGAATATTGTCAACTGGTGCAATAGCATCCACTGTTGACACAGCGGTGTTAGTGTCTACTACGCCTGCATCACTTGCACTACTCATATTTACAGAGTTCTGGGAAATAGATGATGTTTGAACCACCTTTCCGCTCCGTAAACGCATACAAATAAATTTGTATGTCAAATTCGTGACACTGTACGAGTTACTCTAAACTCGTCTCACTGGGCGTGCCAATTTGTTAACGCTAGTTTTTGGTTGGTGTCCAAAATCCTTTGGTTACAAATAATAATTAGAGATCAGACGAGTGTGGGACGAACGAGTTATGCGGTAATCTCGCCAGGATATGTGTGTTTGTCTGCCAAGTATGAATTTGACAAATTAGTCAAATCTAGTAAATACTGACAAAGACTTGGTGTTGCGATAGAAGTGTAAATGTATTTCTAATTTGAAAAGAAAACATCAGTTTCTTAAACAAAAGATAATTTGTAGTTGCATGACTTTCTGAAAAGGGAATAATTTAAAGACAGGAATAAAAGTAATTTAAAAGGGCAATTTGTAAAAAGCGTGATTAAATGATTACTGAATGCAATAAAATAATATTACTTAAATAAAGAGTACGAAAATAATACTGAAAGTAAAGAGCATGAAAGGAATACTGAAAGTAAAGAGCATGAAAGGAATACTGAAAGTAAAGAAAAACATATAAAGAAATTAAAAATCAGTATTAAAGAGCGAATAAAGTACTGGATAATAATGCTGAATTGAATTGAAAATGAAAAGGATGGAGGGAATACTTGAGTATAATCCTTCAATCTGCTGTGTGATTGAGATATGTAGGATATTGTATCAAGTAACCTCCTCTATTACATCGTGATTAACAGTATTTATAAGCAAATAAAATAACTACCTAAAGATAACTTCCTATCTTTAAAATTGCCACATGTATGGTAGTTTTGCTATGTTCAAATTCAAACTATTTGACAAGCAAACTTCTCTAACTGCTCATTTCTTTGAACCACTTTGTGCCAACTTGCTTGTTGTCCACGGTTTGGTTGTTTGACGGCTTATCTTGCTGATGCTTTGTCAGCCTTGAAGACCTAGCCATTTCCACACTTTTGTACGTTTGACAATTCTTGTTATCACTTTGTCAAAAGTTGGGTTGTTAATTTACCTTTTTCTGTCATTACTTCGATTTCTTCGTCAGTCAGCTAAATATATCCGTCAGAAATTTTACTCTTGACGAATGTGTCCCTCGTTTTGCTTTCTTGACGGCCTTGTCTGTTTGACATACCAACTCTTGTCAAATTTCCAAACTGTCAATTCTGCTGAATTCGACTCTCCTTTATGGTGGTTATCTGACAATTCTTCCTTCAATTCTTTTGTCATCCTGTCGGAATTATTTCTGTCAAGAATTTGAAATTCTTCTATTAACAGTTGGGTTGAGTGGGTTTGCAATTTTGAAACCCATTACCCAACCCATACTCTATGGGTCTTCTTTGTTTTTACCCAACCCAACCCAATCACTCAAACCAACCCATAAAATCAGGGTTGGGTAGGGTCGGGTTGGTCGGGTTCGCGAGTCTACCTAAACCCATGGACACCCCTAATCATAACTGCTAACTTCCAAGTCATATATGAGATAATTTGTCATTAATTGACAATATAAAAACTTTATACTAATACTACATCAAAATTAATCTCTTAAGTTTTTGTAACTTATAAATATTTTCATATTGAAAATCTGTAAATGTTACTGTACTGTAGAGGATAGATGGGCCGAGAGATTACCGAGATAAGGTCCGAGAGGCATCCGAGATTGATCGGATCAACGCATATGAGAAAAAGACTTCCCTCCGGCACACAAAAGGGAGACAGTTAACTATTGTACTTAGAGGGGAAGTTGGGTGAGGCAGTTAACCGAGAGTGGGGGGTGGCCCGAGACAGTTGAGAACTCGGCATGTATTATATAGAACGAGGTATACGAAAGAAAGGAGGCTATTCTGTAACTCTTACTCTGCTAGTCAGAGATATTCTAATACAATGAGCATATTTGTTGACTAAGAGTATAAGCGATCGATAACGATATTGTTCTTTGGATTCTCGGATTAGCCTTGTCGGAAATTTGTAAGAATATTTGGCGCCCACCGTGGGGTCTAAACTTTCCTTGACCGCACATTCATTGTCATTCATCTACTGACTTTCCATTATGTGTTCGAGCCATGCAACCATCAGCATGATGATGGTGGAGACGTGAAGCGTACGGACACTGACGAGAAGGGTGTGAGTGATTGGAATTGGAGGAAAGAAGATGACATAATAAAAGGAGTACTTCTTGTCTTCCAGCTTGCAACCCAGAATCCGACGTACAAATTGACTGACTCATCACATAAATTGAGGGGAGTATGAATTGATCCATCTAATTTTATTATGTAGTACTAGATTCAGATCTCTCCTTGTTTCTTGTTCAACAACTCCACATGCACATCAGAAAAGTCCAACAAGGAAAAAAGGTATTGTTCTGTAGGTTATGCAGTAAGGAGTATTAATACCATCTCTTGACTTACCCTTAGTGCTTGCCCCGAAGGAAAATAATGGAGAAGAAAAAACAAAACTTCTTATTCTTGCAGTACTGCACATAGCATAAGATATTGTGTCATGACACTACCATTTAATTTTAAGATTAAAATTACAACCAAATTGGTTATCATTATTGGTTGGATTCTGGTTTAAGTTGCTAATTTTTTTTGGTTTGGTCGCCTATGGAGGGGTCAATTTATGAACAGTAGCTAAACTTTGTTAGTAGAATTTTGTAGTGTAAATTAAATATTCCTGCTTCCATTTCCTTTGCCTCGTTTCATGTTACTCTCTTGTATAATGGCAGCACCAAATAGTTCTCAGCAGATATATTTTTATGGGGATTCTTCAAGAATCTTCTTATTGGTTCAGATACGATCACACAGGTCCCAGATGGGGAAGAGGTTGCAACTGTACAGAGAGAAGCAAGTAATGCTTGTATGACTCATGCCATGAATTTCACAACTTCCTCTCTCCTGATTAGCCTACAATCACGGAGCCCACAACTGACTCTTGTTTACAGTTTTTTACACTGCAGGAAAATGTATTAAATGCCACTTTAAAAAGAAATATTATTTTTATCTTATTTTTTCCATTATGGAAATAACTGTTACCATGTAAATGTAGTATACTTTTTATGGGATGAGGGATGTCATGTACTCACCAATACTCAATTTTTCATGGTCGAAAATCTCAGGCAGTTGATATGTTCAAACAAACTCATTGTTGGAAATCCATGAGAAAATTTGGGAATCCAAGGAGAGAAGGACAAATTGTCAGTCTTTATCACAACCTTGATGTAGAGAAGCCTTTTTCAATGTTCCATGATTTCCACTGGATATTTTTTATTTGAAAACTGAAGCGTGAACCAGCAATGTCGGCAACCTATAAAACCCGAGTTTCTTCTTCGGGGTAGACATGGAGAAGCCGAGGCTGAGTATGTTGGGGTTGTAATAGTCGAGTCTCCGGTAAGAGTTGAAGAGTGGCTAACGAGTTTTATGCCGAGTCTCCGAGTTTGGGTCTCCGTGGTCGAGCTCCGGGGAGTGTTGAAGAGTTGCCGACGAGTCTGGTGAAAGGCAGGAGTAATAATGAATTATATATTCCATTAAGGCGATGGATCAAGAATGTTGATTGAGCAAATATCGTACTCGTAAGCCTTATTGCTATTGAACTTTGGGTACCAAGTGGTGAGTACTTGGAAAGAGAAGGAAGAGAGGATGGTCATGATAAGGGGGTCCAGGTGGATGAGTATGATGTGTATCCCCTCCTAGTAATGCTATACGAAGTTACATATAGCCATGCATGGCGGAGGAAATCTAAATGGTGGGGAACCTATTAAGCGGAGGAAAATTGCAGTTAGTACATAGTACTGAGCTCATTAAGCTTCAACATTGCAAACAAAGGCAAATAGTGTTGGCACGTGCACAACTCTCTATCAGAACAATCTGACATGCTCTTCATACTATTCTACACCTAATTTAACTATCTGGTTTAACAAGAATAATGTCATTATTTTGGTTTATTATTATCTTCAGCTAAACATTATATTATGGCTGAGTTTAGCACACAGGTTCAGGCGTTGGAATAAGCTGCATGTTCCATGGTGAAAATCATCAGCCCGTGATTCAAATGTTCCTTGGTGACTCTGTGGAGTCAACTTAGTCCCCTCCGAGTAAACGAGCTCTGCATGACTCCAGTGGTCTCAATGTCTACGGAGTAAGGAAGAAGCTGGCAGATCCTTTATAAAAATGGAAGAAGCACTTTTGTGTACGATGTGGATATGAACCAGATGATATTATTCCTTTAATTTTTGGCACTCTAGTAAAATATGATCTCATCTACCGAAGAAGTGATCAAATGATCTATGTTTGATGGCAAGGAAGCCTCTTCAAATTTGTTATTCTCGTCATAAACAGGATGATTTCTGCCCAGCAATATATGGCGAAATTCTATACAATTGGGTACTGCTGGAAGAAGGACATGGTGTTGATATATGTTCTCCACAGCCGTTCGAGAAATTTAACATCTTAGAAAACCGCCAGTTTCAAAGAGGAAGGGAATTGGTCAAAAGTGGCTTATGGGCCCCTTGAAAACTGAATGTGGGGCAAAAATAATGGCGGTAAATGGTGATGAGAAAAGGGTAGTTTTGGTTACCGAAAAATCCGATGGTGACAATGATGTCGGGATTCCCGGGAAGTTAGCTACGACTAACACCCTCTACATGCACAAGAACAAGAAAGTCAAATAGGCGCTTCAATGATAAACTTGAATTCTCAAGTAATTGAGATGAGGAAGTCGAGAATGATGGTCTCTGTGCTTAGTGGTGACTAATCAATAATTCAGGACAGAAGGTAAAGTTTAATCTCCAGTGGTCTGAATTTGCGCATCTTGAAATGCACCAAGTGTTCGATAAAATGCCCAGGTGATATTTTTGTTTTGCTATGACTATCTTTATGTGCTTAAAAACTTGGCAATAGTCACAAGTTGTTTTTAAGAATTTTAATTCCTTCTGTTGTTCATAAAAGCAGATAAATTCCCAAAAGATTAGTATGTGGTCAGTGTCTATACGTTTGTATGGCATCTTTGGTGGTTTAATTAGCTTGAAGTTATAAATAAATTAACATGTGCGCAATATGGTGGTGGCTAGCTATAATTGCATATTTTTAAAGTAACAAAAGGATGTTTGGTATGTTGAGGAGAAATTTGTGCCATATGAGAAAGCTTTCTATATTTATCTAGAGACGAATCTTGTGGCTTTATATGCTGAAGGGAATCTCTTGCATCTTTGTAAATAGCTATGACAGCTACAAAGCCTATGTCATTAGTTTGGATGATTTCTAGAACTAATTGTAGCTTGATGATATAAACTAAACCTTGGTAAGAAAAAGGGTTGGTAGCAAGTAAAAAGAAGGTTTTGAGATGATATATACGTGAGAGATGATGTGATGTAGATTACATTGTGGATGATAGATTGAAAAGTGGAGCTGCCTTACGTGCAAACAAAAATAGTTTAAAGGTCATTTGGTTATTATCGTCATTGAAATAATAATTAATGATCGAAACACTGTAGTCCATGTAAATAGTAGTTGACTTTCATTGAAGTTTGTGTTGTTTATGAATCAATGTTGCTTCTGGAACTATTATGGCATTCATACCTTTATCATATTATAATTAGAAAACACTAAGTTCTTATAAGTAAATCTATAAAGGCATTATTAAGTCCTTAATAATGAAATTGGAGGTGAAAGTGAGAATCCTCAAAAGAGAATGTTATGTTTTTATTTGGACTTTAAGTCTATGTTAATGTATAGTGATGCAGGTGGTGAATGTGATACGCGATTGTGGTACTGTCCAAGATGCCTTCTTTAATATTGGAGTCTGTTTGCATCAAATATGTCTTAAGCTCGATTTAATCGGGTCCTGTGTGGAAATAAGGAGCTGAATAAAAAAATATGAATGGAGTTATAAGGAAGCGAAAATCTCGGCAAGAGTTATGGTGATATAAAGTCCTTAAAGACGAGAAAGATCTCAGATAAAATGCAAATTCAAAGTCCTTAAAAACGAGCATGACTTCAAGTAAAAGGAGTTGAAGTCCTTAAAAACGAGCAAGATCTCGGGTAAAACGAGCATGACTTCGGGTAAAAGGCAACTGAAAGTCCTTAAAGACGAGTAAGATCTCGGATAAAAGGCAAAGTGAAAGTTCTTGATCATAGCATTATGTTTTGGCACAAACCCATGAATGTCGGTTGGGGGTAAAATTCAAATTTATTTTATATTTTTTATGGCAGCACATTTATATGCCTTGGAGTTTATATCATATGTTAGCATGGTTGATATCCTTGTTTATATCTGTGATGATGTTTTGTTGTTGTGCTATTTGAAGTTGTATTTGAACAGGTATATATAAATAAAAAGAAGAAAGGAAGAAAGAAAGATGCAGAAACAAAAAAAAGCAGAAACAGGAAGAAGAAAGCTCGATTTACTAAGAGGAAGACAAAACAAAAGAAGAAACAATAAGGAGAAGCAAGAAGAGGAAAGCTCGATTTACTAGGAAGAGTTAAAACATGTATGATCATCTCAGAGAAAGCTCGGCTCGGCTTACTTGAAGATGTCAATCAAAGTCCTTTCACGTGTGTACTCTTTTTCCTACCCCGGGCTTTTTTCCTGAAAGGGTTTTTCTCCGGGAAGGTTTTAACGAGGCACATTTGAAGACATCTCTTAAATCTCTTTCGCCTCTTTGAAGCTCAGAGCTTGGGGGGCTTATGTAGTATTGAAGACAATGAAACTGAGATAGACCGAGTTATCGAGATTGCTAAGACCTGAGCAAGCTAAAGCTATATCTCTCCTGAGTAGCTCATAGCTTGGGGGGCTTATGTACTTTAGGGGATAGATGGGCCGAGATATTACCGAGATAAGGTCCGAGAGGCATCCGAGATTAGCCGGGTCAACGCATATGAGAAGAAGACTTCCCTCTGGCACACAAAAGGGAGACAATTAACTATTGTACTTAGAGGGGAAGTGGGGTGAGGCAGTTAACCGAGAGTGGGGGGTGGACCGAGACAGTTGAGAACTCAGCATGTATTATATAGAGCGAGGTATATGAAAGAAAGGAGGCTATTCTGTAACTCTTACTCTGCTAGTCAGAGATATTCTAATACAAGGAGCATATTTCTTGACTAAGATTATATGTGAACGATAGTTATATTGTTCTTTGGATTCTCGGATTAGCCTTGCCGAAAATTTGTAAGAACAGTTACAAAAAAGGGATGCATAGTTGGAAAACTTGGCTTTTTTTTAAGCAAGAAGACTTATTTCATTTCGATAGTGAACTAGGACAAGAAAAAAGCTCGTGTACCAAAAAATAAGCAGTCCTATTGATTTGTCTCTTAGCAAAAGCAATAGAAAATTATGGCGAAACTGCCAATAAAATTTTACACTCCTACACTAAAATTTCAAACTCTGTATTATCCTCCTTATTTGAGAGAACTTGGTCTACAACTTGCATGCAATCCATCTCAAGGATAACTCTTTCCAGATCAAGAGCTTTAGTCCACACCAAAGCCAGCAATAAACCAACGGTCTCTCCCTCCTTCATAGGTAGTAGTTGGTTGTAAGAGGTTGAGTGAGCCGGAAAAAGGAGCTAGATACATCCTTATGACACCAACCGAACCCTGTCACGTTAGTTGAAATATTGAAGGTGTTGTCTTAGGTGCACCACCCACCAAAGTGGTGCAGTGGTGCACCACCCAAGTGACAAAATCTGGGCCATCCAGATTGCCACTTGGGTTTTTGACTTTTCAACCATCTAGAAAGGGTCAAGGCTAACATGAATCAATCAATTAGGTGGTATATGGATGAAGCATTACTTTTAGCCATTAGATTTATTTATTATATTACTAAATTAATCAATGGTTTAGCTTTGATGATAACAAATCTGACTATTACCTCTTTACCCTAATCTCATCTCGGCATCTCTACCTTCGATCAGCCTCGAATTGGGCCACCATTCTCAGCCTCACAACCTGCGAGCACAGCCTCAACCCTCCAACATCATTCGCAGCCTCGACCCTCTTTCAGGTTTGCCAATCTGCTTCTGAACGATAATTTTTTTCTTTATTTTGTTTTTTTAATTCATTTTCATTTTGTTAGGCAGCAAACTCCTCGTCATCTCTCTCTCTGTCAGTGTCGTTGAAGCTTGAAGAGTTGTGGGGCGGCAACGGTAGATATAGATCATCTGCATCGTGCGGAAGAGTGCAGAGGGATTCCAGATCTGATCGACCTCATCGGTCCACCCACAGATCTAGTTGAGGCGGAGTCAAGGCGGCTGCTAGAGGGAAGCGGAGGTGAGATCAGAACAATTATGATGGTAACAGTATTATTTAGGTTGGATTTCCACCATTTTAGACATAGGGTATTTTGTTTCTCTCAATGATCCTGAGCGTGGCAATTGGCTATAAATCCATTCTAGTAGCGATTCCATCTCATCTGCAAAATCGTGCATATGCCACTACAAAAGCAAAAGCTTAGGCATAATTATCTTGTTTGTGATACCCAATGAAGCTTCCAATTTCCAAGTACTTCACTTTGGCCCTCTCCAATTAGTTCACGACTTCGTTTGAGATGGTACCAGCAAATCTGGGTTGCGGTGAAAGGGGTAGGGATGTGGTGGTGGTGAAGGGGAAGGGTATGAATGGAATTTTAAAATAAAAAATTATAGTTACTTGTAATAATAGTTCATTTAGGTTAAAATGGTGGTTCACTCATGTATCACAGATTTGATGTTTTATGCTAGCCTTGGTCCCTCATAGAGGGTTGAAAAGTCAAAAACCCAAGTGGCAATCTGGATGGTCCATATTTTGCCACTTGGGTGGTGCACCACTGCACCACTTTGGTGGGTGGTATACCATAGACTTCACCAATATTGAAAGGCGCATCGATATTCAACTTCATAAAGCCATACTGAGGTTCCATCTGTACATTGTTACACATTTTCAACGCTTGGCTAACAAGCTCATCATGCTTTTGCTGAGCTTGTGAACGACCCTGTAACTCTGAACAAGAACGAGCAAAAACCTAAAAATTTGTCTCCTCTTTCTCCTCCCGCAACTTCTCATTTCTAGCTTTCCAAATGCTCCAAAGTAGCATAGCAAAAAGCTTATCTTGGCCCGGGTTCAACAGAGCAAACATATGGAACACCAAATCTTTGACGCTCTCACAATGAGTAAGAAAAAGGTTGTATTGTTCCCAAAACCTTGCAAGTTCCCAGCATACCACACTCTTTGAACAAGTCAGAAACATGTGTCAACCAGTCTCAAGGTCCCTGCTACAAGTCACATAGATTGTAGGGCATTGTACACCCTTTCTTTATAGGCTAGTTCTTATTGGGAGACATCCCTACAAGCTTTCCAGATCAAGACTTTAACCTTAGGAGGCACCTCAAGCTTCCAAATACTATTCCAACTCCCCTGGACGTTAAGATGATCTCTACTAGCAACCCTCTCGCAGTAAACTCTATAACCAAAATTGACTGTGTAGAGGTCATCCTCATTGAATGCCCAAATAATTTTATCATGATGGGCGCACTGCGTAAAGGGCACCTTCATCACTCTTGCACCATCTTCCAAAGGCAGCAAACCGTAAATCAACTCAGTATTCCATCTTCTTTCAATTGGGATCATAAGGTCTCTAACCTTTAAGGAAACCTTGCCCTGATGAGGTAAATTGTGAATTTCTGCTGGAGAGTTTCTCTAGCCACCCTGCAGCAAAGATCTGGGCCATTCATTTAATCCAACAGTCCATATGAAATCATAATTTAAACATTAAAAAAAATAAAACTAAAGAAAAAGCTGCACAACTCCTCTTCAAGTCTCTCAGAAACCTTGCTCCTCCGCCTCTTACGGTACCGCCGTTTATCCTCCGCCATTAACGACAACAAGATGTCGCCGCAATGTCACCTCGTACCCCTCCCTTCTCCCTCCCGTCATCACCACAAAGAGGGCAACACATCACATTCCGCCACCGCCGTCGCCGCCACAAGTGATTTGCATTCTTCCTTAAACACTTATTGGGTGTGTTCAGAATCAAAAGTATAGGATCTGGGTTCTTCTTGATGATTTTTGTTCAAAAACTTATTGGGTTCTTGTTGATTTTCTTGTTGATTCAAACACTCTCTTTTTGATTTTCGTTCAAACACTTACCGCTTGCGGCGGTGGAATGTAAAGCATTACCCTCTTCATAGAGGCGGAGGAGTGCGGTTTCTTTGTTGAGAATGAGAATACTGCTATTTTTCATGGTGAGGCAGAGGTGTGCTATGTCTTTGACGTTCCTTTCTCTATTCATCCTTCAATTCAAAACTGATTCATGACCCTCATTTTCATAGTGCTTAGTTTGTTGTTATTGTTTTTGTTACAAGCCAACTTATGATACAGACCGCCGTGGTGGGGTGGGGCTGGCCGTGAATGGCGGCGGGTAGGCAGTGGTAAAGGGTGTGCGCAGGGGGAAAAGGGGGACCAAACAGGGAAAAATATTGTGGCAATACAGGCTGACACTAAAATTGATTTTTTTTAAGGTTTTATAATTTTCTTATTTTTTGAACTGTTGGATCAGATTGGATGGCTTGGATCTTACTGCTGGAGACATGCAGGAGACAGCATACTGGAGAGAATCCAAATTGGGTTGACCCCACACCTCTATATTGCTACCATCACCAATCCTCCATCTATAGCCTTCATTTAGCAAAACCCGAGAACTCTAGATACCACGCCAATAATAGCTTGGATTATGACCCAAGGTAGATCCAAGAAAATCCCTAAGAGGGAAATATTTAGCTTTGAAGAGTGTACTAACCATAGAATCTGGGTTAGAAATAAATCTCCAACCTTGTTTCCCCAATAAATCCAACTTAAAGCTATAAATATCTCTAAAACCCATTCCACCATCATTTTTTCTAACAAAGATTCTCCCAAGACAACCAGTGGATTCCTTTTGAATTAGATGAAGTGGAACCCCACCAATGAGCATTTAGCATTTTCTGAATTTCATCTCCCAAAGAATGTGGCAACAGGAACACGTTCATGCAATAAGAAGGAATAGCTTAAGTCACAGATTCAACGATCACTTCTCTGGCAGCTTAGGATGATTTTTTACTACTCCAGGAATTAATTCTCTTCCAAGTTCTTTCCTTAATATAAGAAAAGATTGCTCTTTTGCTACACCCCGACATAGAAGGAACACCAAGATATTTTGCGGTGCCCATACAAACTTGGACGCCCAACAAACTAGCCAAGTGGTATTGCACCTACAAAGAAACAATCCTATTGAAAAAAGCCTCTGATTTTTGTAAGTTTATATTTTGACCCGAGGCTATTGCATACACTTCCAGAATATTCTTCATGGTTAGGCATTGATTATTTGTAGCCTGTAAAATTAAAAATCAATCATCAACAAAGAGAATATGATTTATTATAGGAGCCCCTCTAATATTTTTTGTGCCATCAATGTCCCCTCTACTCTCAACTGATTTTATCAAAGTGGAAAGACCGTCTGCATAGATAATGAAAAGATAGGGAAAAAGGGGATCACCTTGGCGAAGACCCCTTGAGGGTACCACCAGACCAGCACGATCATGATTAACCAAAGTAGAGTCATTAGCTGTTTTAACACACATCATCAGCCACTTCACCCATTGCTCATCAAACCCCATTTTAAGCATCATAAGACAATGATAGTGCCAATCAACCATGTCTTAAGTCATACTAATATCAACTTTCATAGCAACTTCTCCTACTTTACCTCTTTTCTTAGATTTCATAAAGTGCAACCCCTCACTTGTCATAAGGACATTATCAAAAATAGATCCACCTTGCATAAAAGCTGACTACTCAAGGAAAATACATTTATCCAGCACCTTCTTCATGCGAATGCCATGGACTTTAGAGAAGATCTTATGCACCATGTTACAAAGAGAGTCCGATATTAAGTTACGCACAGAATCAGGATTATCGCACTTAGGAACGAGAACAATATTTGTATCATTCAAAGAATTGGGAAACATGCCATCTTGCAACCACTTACACGCTACATTAAAGACATTCATGCCACACACATCCCAGAAACTCTGATAAAATGTTGGATTAAGACCATCTGGACCTACATATTATTCAGGATGCATTTGGAATAAAACATATCTAAACTCTTCTATATTAATTAAAGGCTCTAATAACACCACATTATCCTGAATAGACAACTTTTGAGAAACTAAATTAATAACAAGAGAGTAATTACCTTCATTGCCAAACTAAAGCTTCTCAAGATACACCTTAGCCACGGTACAAATCCCAGTCTGGTCAGAAACAATATGATTTTCATCATATCACAAAGAAATCAACTTTTTTCGCTTCTTCTCGTTGTAGCTGAGGCATAAAAATATTTAGTATTTTTATGTCCATCCTTAAGCCAATGAGCCTTAGCTCCTTCTTGGCAATAACACCCCTCCTCATGAGAAGAGTACCTAGATCTTTTAGATATTAAGCATCCAAAACAGTGGTTTTATCATTACTATCTTGCAAATCCTCCAACCTTCTCTTGCATTTGTTAATATATTCTTTGAAGCAAGATTTTATTTTCTTCCCCCACCTCCCAAGATCAATTGTGCAGCTTTGAATATTAGACAAGATATTAGCATCTCCAATACTAGCCCAACTCTGATTACAACATCATGAATATAAGGTTCACAAAGCCAACTATTTTCAAAGCGAAACCTATTTTGAAACATAAAATTACTAGTTACCTCACACTGCAAGACGATGGGCGTGTGATCAGACATAGGAGCCATCAAATTATGCAGAGAAGCGTTAGGGAATAACTGGCACCAAGATTCCATCACAAAAGCTCGGTCCAACTTATCTTCAACCTAGTTATTACTCCCTTTGCCACGCGACCACATATAAGGATAGCCCTCTAAGGGAATATCAACCAGACCACACTCGTATATGACTCTTTGGAACCCAGAAAACAACCAACTAGGGTTGTGTATAGTTTAGAACTTGAGAATGATAAGTATTCCTCCACAAAATAGCAAGGCCACGGTCCCTACCCAATCTATCAACCGCAAAGCTATAATCAAACCCCGCATTAATCCTTATTTCCTCCATCTTGTTTACTTGAACCAGAGTCTTAAACAGTTAAATAATATCTGACCTATATCATCGAATGAGGTCTTTAAGGATCAAACTACTCTCAGATTACCGAAGTCTCGATGATTCCAACTTATTATTTTCATGGTCCCAGGCCTCCCAATAAAATATGATGATTGGAGATTGAACTATAGTGGCCAGTAATATCTATATAGCTTTATAGTTGTTATTACCAGCACCCTCTCAATGTCGTTTTTTCTCGACCTATAATTCAAATTCATGCCCTTGAGTCATGCTAACCTCACTTATAGCTTGAAAGGCATTAATCACGAGAAAGGAAATATTTGGTGCAATAACTCTTGATTCATGCACGTGAGAATTATCAATAACCAATAGTTCCTTACCATTATCGTTATCATGATTTCCTGCCGCAAAGGAATTTGAAGCATTAATTGTGCAGTCATTTCCATTATTGCTGATTCCCTGATTATTTGTGCCTTGATTACTATCTCTTTCCTTTGCAGTAACGGTTGTCCTCTTCCTATCATCATGCAACCATCTGCTAACTCCCATTCCTCCAAACCGTCATTGGTCAGCTCGAAGCTCTGGACCCCATTCCCAAACACCTTCATCAACATCCATGTCAAACAACTTCTCACAATATTGCTCAACATGGCCTAATAAGCCACACAGGAAACAAAAAACTCCAAGTCTTTCATACTTAAATTTAACAACCTTCCGTTCTTCTTCTGATTTTTTAACCTTCTTGTATTTCTTCAATGGAACACGTATATCCACTCTAACCTTCATCCTCATATATGACCTTCAGCCATCCTTGTCATTATTTGCATCATATTCCTGGAACTCACTTATATAATTTCCAAGGTGTTGGGCTACTACTGGTGACAAAAACCCAAGAGGAAGGTCATAGATTTGAACCCAAAACACCACAAAAATCAGATGGACCTGACTTGGTATGTCACCTACATGCAGTCTTTCAAGTACTAACATGTAATTATCAAATGACCAAGTCCCTCCTGCATACACACGTTTCAAACCAATTCTGCGATAAAACTGGAAAACAAATAGCCCTTGCTCCACCTCCCTAATGGACACTTCTTTTCCCGGCCTCCATATGTCCCTTATCCGCTCTTTGGACCTACCAAGCATAGTTCCAGGTTCTCGATACCTTCACCAGAATTCTCCATGTGGAAAACTAGGCCATCGTCTTCCTCATCAACCAAGGACGGGTTCTCCATTTGTGGCTCCATGCAAACTAGGTTAAACAAACTCTCACGACAAAGATAAAACAAAACTCTCACCTAGGAGAGAGAACCTAAGACAAATCTCATCATCAATTAAAAATGTTACTCCTTAATAATCTCTCCTCTAATATATGAATATCATCACAATTCTGGACACACACACCAGTTTCTCTCAGGCCACTTGTAACACCCCGATTTTTTTCGCTGCTTTCAAATGTCGATAATAAATATATAAATGTTTATATTTTTATCCGAGACTCAAAATGAATTTGGGTAAACCACTTTCATTTTCATGTCATGCTTTATATCATAGAGTTACGATTAAATTTTGGTTCGAAAATTTAGACGGAACCCGGTTTGCATGTTCACTGACAGTAAAAGTTTACTACTCAGAATAAGTGTGTTTTTGTTTGATTTTGATTTATTTTGGTTGCAACTCGTTATGAAGTAACCAATCAGATTGAGTTGAACTAAGCCGACGGAGGAAACCGGATCAAAATCGGAAGATTGTTTGAGAACGTTAGTTTGAATCTCCAAGAGGTAAAGGGAGTATGCCTGATGAGTTTAAGATAATCACATGCTAGTTGTTGGAATTGTTTGTAAATTGTCTATAGTAATGTCTTGTGATTTTAAATTGTTTATTGTTAATTGTTGAATTGATTATATGCTTACTTGAGTAATTGAGTTTATGTGATATGTGGATTTACATGATTATGATTAAATTGTTAAATTATAATCGTGATGCATGCCATGAATTGGATGTATGTCATGCTATTCTATGATAAAATTATATGCTGTTGAGTGATGGATTGAGAAACCTGACATTAGTCAGTGTTCAATTTAATTTAAGGATAAAAGCTTAATAAGCTTGAATAATTAATCAACGTGATTAATTTGTGGGAATTTGAGAAAAAGCGGAAAAATATTATTTTAATAATATTTTTGTAGAAACTGTCAATAAGTGACAGCAAGGGGGGAACTGTGAAATTTTTCACAGGGGCTAGTTTTTTCAAAATAAATTCAATTTTATTATTATAAAATGTTATTTAAAGTGATTAAGTTCCAAAAATAACGTAATATAGTCGTCAGAACAATTACTTATGAAAGAAAAATCATTTAAGTTATAAAAAAAAGACTTTTTTTATTTATGAATTTTGAGAAAAAGGTTTTATTTTATTTTATTTTGAAATGACTTTTTAAAAGTTGACGTTTAGTGAGAACGATAATTTTCAAAAATGAAGTAATTAGAAAGAAAAGAATTTATCAATGATTTTCACGTTTTATCAACGTTTTAACATAAAAGAATTTATGTAAGAGAATTTTTATTCAGTGAAATTATTCCGTTAAACTTGGATAAGTTTTCGGAGGTTTGGTTTTTTTGTATTTGTTTTTCACTGAGCGAAATGTTTTCACAAAGGATAAACGAACCTAGTGACCGAGACGTCGGGGTTCTAGTGTTTTGTGGACACGTAGATCAGGGATCTGTGTCATTGGACTGAGTGTCCTGCAAAGGTTTTGTGGACTGTGTGTCCTAAATTTGATGTGAATAATGTGAGTTCCATATCCGTGAGCCTAAGACTGGTGCATCGGTTTAGGGCTTTGCGATTGAGCACTCGAACTGTGTGTCTTGTGTTGAGTTTAAAATATTTGGACTGTGTGCCCTATGTTTGTTTAAAGTGAAAAGGTATTAATATAAAATTAAGCATGGTTGTGAGCTTTGGGCTTCGACAAGGAAAAATTATAAGGACAAAGAAAATGAAACGAGAATAAAAGTTTTTCTCATGCATTTTTGGCAGACGTGTCATGTGTTATGATCATTTGAGTCCTGAGTGGATCAATGTATCTGTTATGGTTTATATTTCCATTTGATCATTGGGATTCTGAGTGAGCCAATGTATCTTTACTAGACTTTGTTTCCAATTTAATGCGATAACTATTGAGGTTCCGAGTGATGCAATAAGTTATGGACAAGAAACTCCATTGATTGCAGTAACTATTGTGTTCTGTGTCAATAACATTGGTGTACTGAGTAATGACCAGTGTGTTATGTGTTATTTTAGACATTGTTTTATTTCGTTTTACAATGGGCCATGTAAAGATCTTGATCTGCTCAAAAAGAAATAGAAAGTTGTGGGATCTCCGGAGATCTGGTATCAAAATAAAGCCTAAATATTGAAGTGTCATACATTTTTATAAAATGACGATGACTGTCGGGTATGAAACCCTTTGGATAAAATTATTCTACTGTTTAGATAATTTTTGTATGCTGTGAATACATGGTACATGCTGTTTGTGTGTGTGCATGGGGTTGTCTTATCAAAACTCATATATTGGTTACTCACCCTTGCATATCTGTTTGTTGTTTCCTCTTCTATGTGGAATGTATATATATCTGCGTTCAGATGAATCCGAAAGCAGTGGATCTGAACTACTCGAGGGTCCGAGCTCTGATGTTTGACAATGTTGCTCAAGGGAACGCCTGGGTGACCAACCCAGGGGCTCGGAGTGCTACCTACACTGGTCCGATGAGGACACTCCGAGGGACTGTAGCTGATGGGCCACAACAGCTTATTCATAGCAGAGAGACGATCGAGGTTTCACTACCTCCCGTTTGGACGATCCTACGGTATTTGGTACAACACAGGGACTTAGAGCATCAACCACCTCCGCACGTTCAGCCTTAACACCAGGTAGCCCCGGAGTCACCTCCTGGGCCTATAGTCTTGATCATCCTGGAGGAGGCACATGTGGAGATGGAGGAGGATCCTGAGGAGGATCTGATGGTTGATCCGGACTATGTTCCTCTTGAGGATGGTATAGTCCCGGATATTGGAGAGGGGGCTGAAGTATCCTCTCCAGATACACCTCCTGGAGGTGAGGGTGTCTATACTGGACTCCCCAATGGGTTTCATTAGTGGTGACCAGCTGTAGGGCTTAGTCTTTATGGGTAGAGTGAGATTTTTAGATAGTCCGACTTATTGGCTACTGAGAGCTATCTTTTTGAGTAGTGTTTTTCAGACTCCCACTGTGATATAGTTAAGTTATTTCAGTTTGATGTGATATATGTTTTGCAGTAGATGGTGACCTGGTAGGAAAAAGGTCTTATGTAAAACTTTGATGATGCATATGTATGATATATAGAGATGTATATTATGTAATGGTGTTTGGGTGTGTGTACAATAAAGAAAAATGAAAAAATTTAACACCATCTTGACAAGAATAAGTAATTAGTAAACCTATTTTGTTTCCGAAAGAAACCATCAAATTATTATTTTTGTTAGGTTTGATTTTTGCAACATGTTATGTAAATGTAATACCCTGGGAATGGGGTGTTGCATTAATGGTATCAGAGCTGGTCGAGTCTTTCGGCAAATCTTTGGGAATAGGTCTGTTGTGTGACCTCTGAAAGAGATTGTTTGAATTACTTCTTAGAAGTAATGTGTGATAGCTAGTAAATTCAAGTTTCATTTTCTGGTTGCCATTTAACTGATTGTGTCTTGTAGGTCAGTTATGGAACCAGAAGGTGCACTTGGACTTGGATGTGGACTTGGACGTGGACGTGGACGCGGACGCCGTCATGGAAGAGGTCGTAGAGGTGGTCGTGTTAATGGCCGAGGAAATTTTGAGGCAAAGTATGAGGAAGAGGGAGGTATGGATTTTACTGCACAAGCAATGGCGGATGTTGCCGCTGCTATTGCACAACAAACTGCTACAAAGGCTGCCCAGAATTTACAGGAACCACTACGAGCTGAACAGGCTGCTAAAGGCAGAAGTCTTACTGCTTTTAGATGCCAGAATCCTCCACAATTTCATGGAGATGTGAATCCTATAAAAGCCGACTTATGGATTCAGGAAGTGGAGAAGATCTTTGAGTTGATCAATAGTCCAGAAGGAGTGAAGGTGCCTTATGCTACTCATCTGCTGTTAGGGGAGAGGCACTAGGAAACTGCTGAAAGAAGAGAATCAGGTGATTACTTGGGTAATATTTAAGAACATGTTTCTGAGCAAGTATTTTCCACAGAGTGCTCGAGCATAAAAGGAGCAAGGATTTTTACATCTGTATCAGAGGGATTTATCTGTTGGGGAATAGGTAGCCAAGTTTGAGTCACTTGCAAAATACTTCCGCTTTTTCCAAAACAATCCAGATGAAGATTGGAAGTGTGAGCGTTTTGAAGCAGTATTGCGATTTGAGATTGAGGATGTTGGAACCAAAGTGGTCTTGGATTAAATAATCTATAAGTTTTGATGCTAACAAAAGGATTAAATTTGCTTGGCAAAGTGTTAGTTGAGATCTAACACGTGCTTTCAGTTATGCAAGAATATTTAAATATAAGTAAAAGAAACATGGGATAAGTTTTCATTGAAAGAATACGCGTCCACCATTGTAGACGGGCTGCTCAATATTTTGGTAAAGTTACTTATTTATTTAATTTAGTAGACTTGTTTTCTTAAGTGAACGAGGCTATAAACGTTTGCTAGACGAATACCAAAATAACTTGTTAGATACAGGAAGTCCAAAGACTTGATAATAAGCGTGTCCATCTTGCCACGTAAGCAGACGAAAGTAATTAATAAAATTGAATGAACTGAAAAATAAAGTAATCAGGTAGACAAGCTCTATCTGCCACGTCACTAGACGGAGATCTTTATAACTCATTGAGGAATAACAAGTCCAAACACTTGATAGACAAGAGGATATGCCACGTGAGACGCCTCGACGTCCCATTAAAGAAAACCCAAAATATTAAGACCAAATTTGGTTATTATTGTTAAGCGAGTATATTAAAACAGCGGAAAATTTAAAACATAACATACATACATAACATATACACCTCAAATCCTGATACAGTACAGTAGAGGGAATCCCATCAGTTGGATCCCAAAATGTACAAAACTGATAATCAAACAGAAAATAAAAACAACATCCTAATGAGATGAGACGCACTGGCCATAGACACTGTACTCAACTATGAGGATCCACTGCTTGTCCCCTAACGTCTGGCGCATACGAGGTCCCATCAAGTTCCTCCATAGCTGGCACCCCCGTAGGATCTTCTCATCACGATCACAAAACGAAACATATGCAATATAGAGAAGATAGGGATAAGAAACCATATAACATCAAACGTGGAAAGGGTTTAACAACATTTAATTAAATAACGGCACACTAAACATCCGTCTCCCCAGTATAAATATATATATAACATAATCATCCTCAATCCACATCTATAATCTTTCCTCTACCCTCCATCATGATGCAATGCAAATGCTGTATGAATAATCTCTTCAGGTATTGGCCATATCTGGATATCACAACAATATACTCGACACGTCCCAGAGTCCCCAGCGCACACCCTCGTCCGCGGCTGGAGGGTGCCCACGCAAAGCAATGGCACTATAGCCGCATAAATAATAATAATAATAATAATAATAATAATAATAATAATAATAATAATAATAATAATAATAATAATAATAATAATAATAATAATAAATAAAAACACTTCCAAATAATTACCACACTCATGATATTATATATCAAGTATCAAGTTCATATCAACCAGTCAAACAGGCAATCATCACGTAATAAAATAATCTATGTATGTAGCGTAATGACGATAAACGCACAATTTCTATATCATCATCGGTACCACTGAGTAGTTCCCAATGTAGTATAGACATTGTCCGTTACTCGCTCTCGTGTAGGGTTTGGGTTGCCCTACACCATTATCTAATTAAATGTAACCGCGCTATTTCCGACGTTAAATAGTTTCTTTCCCCCACCTGGAATGTCTTAGGTTAGCTCTGGGGCAACAAAATGGACACTCCCTATATTCCCTCAAATCTGCCACGCACAGTTCTACACCCTCCGGGGCTCCCAAAATTCACCTGAACACATCATTGTGAAGCACACGTTACGTGTAGTCCAAATCTGAAGACGAAATTGGAAACCGATAAATGAATTGAAAGATAACCTCAATACCGTCGTCGACGACATTTAGGCATAAAAAGGACATAGGCTTACCTTAGCCAAATCCAGAAAATAAAGATAGGATAATGTAGTAGACGTCGTAAGGATCACAACGGTATAATCAGAATTTTGATAGGACGAATGGATTGATCGGAAATCTCACTAGAATTTTCTCTCACTCTCACGATTTTCTCTCTCTCTCTCTCTCTCTCTCTCTCTTTCTCACGTTTTTTTTCTTTATATCCTCTCTCTGACTTACGGTTTTCTTTCCTTTTAACTAACTATATATATTTTTTCTTTTACATTAACTTAATAATAATAGCCAAAGTAAATCCTATAGTACACATGACTCACTAAGGCTATATTCATTAGGCTTCAAACCTGGCGTGGAATAAAAGAAAGAAAAGCAAGAGGTGGCGCCTTTTGCATGCTAATTGGATGATGGAGGTGTCAATATTTAGAACATTGCCGTGTACAAAACAATTTACTTGAGATAATTTAATTAGGTTAAAATGTGTAACTAGGGTATAATTAATTAAGACTAGTGCTATTTACTCATAATGAGTAACAATTGAGTAAATTAATTATAATCATCTAGATATGATTAAGATTTATATCTATGACTAATTATCTTTTAATATTGTTGTTGATAAACCACCTTAATTAATAATTTAAATCAAGGTGCTTCCAATAAGGGTTTTTGACGTACTTGCTTGAGATGTTTACCTACTGAAAAATTTTGGGTTGCTTGAATTTTATTTTGAACTTGCTTATGTGTTTGGATTCTTAAATAAATTTTTGATTTATCTAACCCTCACTCCCATCTAATTAAAATATTTAATTTCCCGAAAGATAGGATGTTACACTACTACCCCCCTTAAAAGAAATTCCGTCCTCGGAATTTACGTACCTCAGAAAAGATGTGGATACTGCTGCTGTATATCCGCCTCACGCTCCCACGTAGCATCTCCAGTAACCTCATCCCAAATGACCTTAACCAAAGGAATCTGTCTACCAAGGAGTTCTTTAATCCTTCTATCTGCGATCTTAATCGGTAAAGCCTCATATTCTAGATTCTCTCGGAGTTGTATAGATTCAGGCTCAAGTACATGAGAAGAATTAGGGTAATATTTTCTTAACTGGGAAACATGGAAGACATTGTGAAGGTTGGAAAGGTAAGGCGGTAAGGCTATCTGGTAAGCTACTGGACCAATTCGTCGAAGAATCTGAAACGGTCCAATGAATCGGGGAGTGAGTTTTCTAGACTTTATAGCTCTGCCAATTCCGGTCTTCGGAGTGACTCTCAAGAACACGTGATCACCTTCTTGGAACTCTAAGGGTCTCCTCCTCTTGTTACTATAGCTTCTCTGCCGATCCTGAGCTTCCTTCATTTTCTCTCTTATTTTCATAACTTGTTCTGTTGTTTGTTGTACCACATCAGGACCCAACACTTGGCTTTCGCCAGTCTCATACCAACATAATGGAGTCCTACATTTTCTCCCATACAGAGCTTCATACGGTGCCATCCCGATGTTGCTGTGGAAAATGTTATTGTATGTGAACTCAATCAATGGTAGGAATTCATCCCAACTGCCAATATGTTCCAACACACAAGCTCTTAAAAGATCCTCCAATGATTGAATTGTCCTCTCCGACTATCCAACCGTCTGAGGATGATAAGTAGAACTCATCCTCAACTTTGTTCCCAAAGCATCGTTTAACTGTCTCCAAAATCTAGATGTAAATCTAGGATCTCGGTCGGAGACAATACTCGACGGCACACCGTGCAATCTCACTACTTCCGTGATATAGATCTGGGTCAACCTTTCAAGACTATAACTTTCACCAATAGGCAAGAAGTGAGCACACTTCGTCAACCTATCAATGATAACCCAAATCGCATCAAACCTCTTCGGAGTTCGTGGTAATCCGACCACAAAGTCCATCGCTATACTATCCCATTTCCACTCTGGGATATCCAAGGACTGCAACAACCCAGCGGGCTTTTGATGTTCTATCTTAGCTTTCTGACATACCAAACATGACAGAACATATTCCGCCACTTCTTTCTTCATCCTTGGCCACCAAAATATCTTCTTCAAGTCTTGGTACATCTTGGTGGCTCCTGGGTGAAAACTCAGCTTACTTTTATGTGCCTCCTCTAAGATCGTCTTCCTAATCTCTAAGTTCTCTGGAACACATATCCGATCCTTAAACCTTAACACTCCATCTGATCCTCTCCTAAACTCTGAAACTTTACCCTCATCTATACCTCGATTCACATCCGCCAAATATTCATCCTGACCCTGCTTAATCTTAAGGTCTCTCAAAAACTCATTACTGATGGTGATCATACCTAAGCATATTCTATCCTCAATCAAATCCATACCTAGGTTCAAATCTCTAAACTGTTCAAGCAATTCCATCTCTTTCACCATCATTATACGTGCAAGGATTTCCGACTTAGCGCGTCTGCCACAACATTAGCCTTCCCTGGATGGTATTGAAGATCAAACTCATAGTCCTTAATGAATTCCATCCATCTACGTTGTCTCATGTTCAGCTCCTTCTGATCAAACAAATACTTTAAACTCTTGTGATCACTGAACACATTAAAATTAACTCCATAGAGATAGTGTCGCCATATATTCAATGCGAACACTATGGCTGCTGACTCCAGATCATGGGTTGGGTAATTCCTTTCATGAATTCTCAATTGTCGTGAAGCATAAGCCACAACTCTTCCCTCTTGCATCAAAACACAACCCAATCCTTGATACAACGCGTCACAATATACATCAAACTGTCCTAATGGATCTGGTAATGTCAGCACAGGAGATGTAGTCAACTTCTTCTTTAGCTTCTGAAAGCTCTCTTTACATTTATCTGTCCAAACGAACGCCGTACCTTTTCTCGTTAACTGCGTCGTAGGCAACACAATCTTCGAGAAACCCTCGATGAACCTCCTGTAATACCCGGCTAATCCTAAGAAACTCCTCACCTCACTCACTGACTTAGGCCTTTCCCATTTAATCACGGCCTTTACCTTAACTGGATCAACTGCTATCCCTTTCTTGTTGATTACATGCCCTAGAAACTGTACTTCCTCTAACCAAAATTCACACTTGGATAGCTTAGCATACAACTGCCTATCTCTCAACACCTGTAACACCACTCTCAGGTGTTCCTCGTGTTCTTCCCGACTACGGGAATAGATAAGAATATCATCTATAAACACCACAACAAACTTGTCAAGGAACGGTCTAAAAATCCTGTTCATGTAATCCATGAACACCGCTGGAGCAATAGTTAAACCAAAAGGCATAAATGGGTATTCATAGTGTCCATACCTTTTCCTAAAAGCGGTTTTAGGTACATTCTCCGTCTTCTCCCTAATCTGATGGTATCCTGATCTTAAATCTATCTTGGAAAACATCGAAGCTCCTTTCAACTGATCCATCAAATCATCTATCATAGGCAACGGATATTTGTTCTTGATTGTAACTTTATTCAACTGCCTATAATCCGTGCACAACCTAGAACTTCCGTCCTTTTTCTTGACAAACAATACCGGTGCTCCCCAAGGCGAAACACTGGCCTCGATGAATTCCTTCTTCATCATGTCATCCAGCTGTTTCTTCAACTCTGCCAACTCTACTGGTGACATCCGATAAGGAGCTACTGAAATAGGTCCAGCCCCTGGCATGAGATCTATAGCGAACTCCACCTCCCTCTCTGGTGGCAAACCTGGAACATCAGGAGGGAAAACCTCAGGAAACTCTCTCGCAATAGGCAGAGAATCTATACTCGAAGTCTCCTTAGCTTCCAAAGAAAACAGCATCACATATTGCTGAGAACCGCAACCCCTCATAGTTGCTCCTTCATTGGCAGATACTATGATAGAAGGCTCAATAAAAGATAAAGTCTTTCGGGCACAGTCTAGCACTACATGGTTAGCCGAAAGCCAATCCATGCCAAGAATAACGTCTATCTGCTGCATAGGCAAACAGATGAGATCTACAAGGAATGCCCTATTTTCAACGACTATAGGACACTGTAAGCAAACAGACATAGTGATCAAAGGATCACTGGTAGGGGTGGACACTGTCAAGGTATATGGTAGCTGAGAAACGGGCAAATGTAAATGATCTACGCACTCATGGGACACAAAAGAATGTGTAGCGCCTGAATCAAACAACACAGACGAGAGTCTGTCAGCTGTTAAACACATACCTTGAATAAGATCCGCAGATTGAGAGGACTCAGATCCTCTCACTGTAAACACTCTCCCTGTGTCCTGAGGTCTGGCCGTCTGTCGTCCCGCTGCCGGAACCCCTCTCCCAGCTCATTCTCTGAAACCACTGGCTCCTTTGAAACTACCAGCTCCTCTGCCAGCTACTGGCTGCTGCTGTATCGTTCTCTGTCTACAATCCCTAGCAAAATGACATGGTTTGCCACAGAAGTAGCAACCAGATCTATCTGTACAATCCCTGATATAATGTGGGCCTCCGCATCTGAAACACACTGGGGCCCTTTGCTGCTGGCCCTCTCTGGTAACTGGTGATGATGGTACAGATGTCTGAGTGCTCTGTCCTGGTCTAACGTATGGTCCTCTCCTCCACTGAGAACCTCCATCACCTCTCCTCTACTGACCTGCTCTGATAGGACCCCCCCTATGCTGCTGTCTCTACTCTGCAGCCTGCCTCCTGTCCATGCTCTCAATAGCACTGGCCCTCTCCACCAGCTCTGGGAAACTCAGGATATCCAAGGGCACTATAGCCCTCCTCAACTCATGCCGTAAACCCTCCTCGAATCTCCGGCACATCTAGTCCTCATCTGGAAACCTCTGGTAGTACTCAAAAAACTGTATCAGGGCCTCGAATCTAGCCGCGTAATCACCAACAGACTTGTCTCCCTGCTGGAGACTCATGAACTCTCTCTCCTTCTCGTGTCTAACCAATCGCGGGAAGTACTCCTCTTGCCTCTCCACCATGATTCAGCCCCTCTGATCATCATGAAGGCAACATAAGTCACCTTCCGATCATCTCTGCATTTCATAGTATCAAAGATCTTCTCGAGCTCCTGAATCCACCACTCTGCTCGCTCTGGATCATACTCTCCACCAAACTGTGGTGGCTTACCTTTGAGAAAGGTAGCCAATCCTGCATCCTCAGCATCGGCGGCTATCCTCCTATCATGTCGCTCCTGTAGCTCTGCCTCTCTCTGTAACCTCTGAGCATTCTGCTGCGCCTGCTGCAACAGAACGGATGCTAACTCGCGGATAGTCCGAAGAGTCTCGGCGAACTCTCCTCCACCTCCAATCCCTGCCTTTGGCCTATGAGGCTCATCCTCTACACCCTCTATCGCTCTACCACCGCCCCGTCTGCCACATCCTCGACCTCGGCCTCGAGCCATGATCCTGTAAAAAGAAATCATTAGCCCCCATCAATATGACATATAATACTACATAAAACTGGAATATAAAAACTACATGCCATAGAGATGTCGCATCGGACTCACTATCCAACTTCTAAGCATAGTTATTATCTGATGTGGATTCAACTAAATGGCCAGTTCACCCTAATCATAGTGCACACAGTCCGTTTCAGAACCGAACTACTCTAATACCACTAAATGAGACGCCCCGACGTCCCATTAAAGAAAACCCAAAATATTAAGACCTAATTTCGTTATTATTGTTAAGCGAGTATATTAAAACAGCGGAAAATTTAAAACGTAACATATATACATACATAACATATACACCTCAAATCCTGATACAGTACAGTAGAGGGAATCCCATCAGTTGGATCCCAAAATGTACAAAACTGATAATCAAACAGAAAATAAAAACAACATCCTAAAGAGATGAGACACACTGGCCATAGACTCTATACTCAACTATGAGGATCCACTGCTTGTCCCCCAACGTCTGGCGCATACGAGGTCCCATCAAGTACCTCCATAGCTGGCACCCCCGTAGGATCTTCTCATCACGATCACAAAACGAAACATATGCAATATAGAGAAGATAAGGATAAGAAACCATATAACATCAAACGTGGAAAGGGTTTAGCAACATTTAATTAAATAACGGCACACTAAACATCCGTCTCCCCAGTATAAATATATATATATAACATAATCATCCTCAATCCACATCTATAATCTTTCCTCTACCCTCCATCATGATACAATGCAAATGCTGTATGAATAATCTCTTCAGGTATCGGCCATATCCGGATATCACAACAATATACTCGACACGTCCTAGAGTCCCCGGCGCACACCCTCGTCCGCGGCTGGAGGGTGCCCACGCAAAGCAATGGCACTATAGCCGCACAACCCGGTGCACACCTCTGGACCACAATCCAGGATGCTCATGCAATGCATGAACTATAGCTGAGACTAAAATGAAATCATCTCTGGATGGTCTGCCGTTAGCCTATCCCCGGGAATTTTCCCTCCGAGGCATAGACCCCAATCGACCATGTTTCAGGTCCACTCGACCATGTTTCAGGTCCCTCAAATCACAGACCATGTTTCAGGTCACCCCCTAGTGCCCTAACCGGTCATCCTAAGCTCATAGATAACCTCAAACTAATCTCATCTCATTAATCTCAACCTCATCTCACGATAATTATCTCGGTTGGGCATTGCTATCACATATCGTATGCAATCCTCAAATACATCCTCGTATCTCAACATAACTTATGATTTACTCAATCCTCTAAGCGCAATCATTACACTCATCCTATCATCATAATCATCATCATATATCCTCATATTATAATATCATTTCCAAATGATAAATACCGAAATATAATGATAACAATAATAATCACAATAATAATAATAATGATGATGATGATGATGATGATGATGATGATGATGATAATACTCATAATAAATACTAATAATAATAATAATAATAATAATAATAATAATAATAATAATAATAAATAAAAACACTTCCAAATAATTACCACACTCATGATATTATATATCAAGTATCAAGTTCATATCAACCAGTCAAACAGGCAATCATCACGTAATAAAATAATCTATGTATGTAGCGTAATGACGATAAACACACAATTTCTATATCATCATCGGTACCACTGAGTAGTTCCCAATGTGGTATAGACATTGTCCGTTACTCGCTCTCGTGTAGGGTTTGGGTTGCCCTACACCATTATCTAATTAAATGTAACCGCGCCGTTTCCGATGTTAAATAGTTTCTTTCCCCCACTTTGAATGTTATAGGCTAGCTCTGGGGCAACGAAACGGACACTCCCTATATTCCCTCAAATCTGCCACGCACAGTTCTACACCCTCCGGGGCTCCAAAAATTCACCTGAACACATCATTGTGAAGCACACGTTACGTGTAGTCCAAATCTGAAGACGGAATTGGAAACCGATAAATGAATTGAAAGATAACCTCAATACCGTCGCCGACGGTATTTAGGCATAAAAAGGACATAGTCTTACCTTAGCCAAATCCAGAAAAGAAAGATAGGATAATGTAGTAGACGTCGTAAGGACCACAACGGAATTTTGGTAGGACGAACGGATTGATCGGAAATCTCTCTAGAATTTTCTCTCACTCTCACGGTTTTTTCTCTCTCTCTTTCTCACGTTTTTTTTCTTATATCCTCTCTTTGACTTACGGTTTTCTTTCCTTTTAACTAACTATATATTTCTTTTCTTTTACATTAACTTACTAATAATAGCCAAAGTAAATCCTATAGTACACATGACTCACTAAGGCTATATTCATTAGGCTTCAAACCTGGCGTGGAATAAAAGAAATAAAAGCAAGAGGTGACGTCTTTTGCATGCTAATTGGATGATGGAGGTGTCAATATTTAGAACATTGCCGTGTACAAAACAATTTACTTGAGATAATTTAATTAGGTTAAAATGTGTAACTAGGGTATAATTAATTAAGACTAGTGCTATTTACTCATAATGAGTAACAATTGAGTAAATTAATTATAATCATCTAGCTATGATTAAGATTTATATCTATGACTAATTATCTTTTAATATTGTTGATGATAAACCACCTTAATTAATAATTTAAATCGAGGTGCTTCCAATAAGGATTTTTGACGTACTTGCTTGAGATGTTTACCTACTGAAAAATTTTGGGTTGCTTGAATTTTATTTTGAAATTGATTATGTGTTTGGATTCATAAATAAATTTTTGATTTATCTAACCCTCACTCCCATCTAATTAAAATATTTAATTTCCCGAAAGATAGGATGTTACACCACGTCATCGGACGAGCAAAATAATATGTTGAAACAGACTTAGTCTCACATATAACCAAGTAGACGAGCTCCATCTTTGGAATAAATAAATGCTATCCGAATATCTTGAATTTATTTCAAATGGTTGATATTTATTTCAATAGAATATTTGTTTTTCACTTTTGTCTTATCTTCTTTAATATTTTACCTTGTTGTAATAGAAACATAGTACCATCAAAAAATGCAAAAAGCAGAATCGTACAATAAGATACTGCAAAACGATCTGTACGTTGACAACTTTATGACTGAAAAAGCTGGATTGTTCACAAAGGAGGAACAACAAGTTCTCAAGCTGCAAAACTCAGAACAGTAAGCCTCCTATTTCATGCTACCTCGATAACCAAAAGCACTATTTAGCTTACCACAATCAAGCTATCGGTCACAACGGATATCATGCTTTAAATGCTATCTCTAAACGGGATTATTCAAAGTAACCGTTGAAGAAATAAAAGTGAAGAAGAAGGTCACTATAAATAGAAGACCTAAGATACTGAAGAAGCACTCTTGACTGCACAACCTTACGAGCTCAACTTTTGTCAAACTACAATCACCCATACTCATACTTCTTTAAAGAGCAAGAGTCGGTATTTCTTAGTTTGAATATTGTGAAAATATTCATCTGATCTTAAACTGTCATATCCTCACACATAGTGAGTTAAGAAGATCAAACATTAAATCTCTTTTTTAGAGTTAGAGCCTGAAGAGGCTTGGTAAGAAAGAAATACTTGTAGCCTGGAGAAGTGTTGAATACTTGGCTGTAATCTATTTGAAAATAGTGGAGAGAATCCTTCAAGTAGAAGGAACTGGACGTAGCTCTTGGTTGGAAGAGAGTGAAACGAGATAAAACATCTTGTGTGATTCTTCTATCTCTTAACTCTTACAGCTTTATTTGTTTCTTACTAACCAAGGGGTTTTGATATTGCTTTTGTTAAAGTCTTTTAAAAAGGATCTATTTCTTTGTGCTTACTTCTATTTCTAATCTCATTGTGTACAAAAATTGTTTTAAAGGTTGTTTTCTAAAATTATTAACAAACACAATTCAACCCCCGCATCTTGTGTTTGCATGTGTCAACTTCAGAGGAGTCTGTATTACCATTGGAAATTAGGAATTTCCAAGCTTTGGTTGAGAAGTGTAGGAAAATAGAGAAAATGAGGAAGGGAAGAGATAACAGAGGAAATGTGGGAGGACCATCAAAATCTAAGAGTCAATTTCAGAACCAAAAGGGAAAGCAAGTCCAGAATAAACCTTATTACCGAGCACCGGGGAATAATCGAAATCAACAATCATACCGTCCTGTAGCTGCTGCATCAGGTGTTGGAGGTCAGAAGAATCAAAATCAAGGCCCAAACAGGAAGTGTTACAAGTGTGGAGATCCAAATCATTTAACAAACAATTGTCCAGTTAGAGGACCAAAATGTATCAATTATGGTCAGATGGGGCATTTAGCCAGAGACTGTGGTATGCCAAGGACTGCACCAGTTGTCAATACTGTAAAGACCAATAAGCCGACAGCTAAGAGGAGAGTTTACACCATGAGTGGTGCTGAGGCTTCTGAGTCTGATGATCTCATACAAGGTAGTTGCGACATAGCTGGTAATCTCTTAAATGTACTTTTTGATTCGGGTGCAACACATTCCTTTATTGCAATGGATTCTGTGAGACATTTGAAATTACCTGTTTCTTCTTTATCCTATGACTTAATTGTTTCAACCCCAACTGCCGAGCCAGTTACCCTAAATTATATATGTCTGAATTGTCCTATTATCATTCATGATAGACATTTTCTTGTTGATCTGATATGCCTGCCTTTAATACAGTTAGATGTAATTTTAGGCATGGATTGCTTATCTTCCAACCATATCCTGTTATATTGTGCTCATAAGAATTTTTCTTAATCCTGGGATTTGTGGATTTTTATCTACCAACAAAGTACGAACTTTTTAGAAAGAAAAAGATCAGGGATACATGCTTTTAACTAACTTAGAAGTCGAGAGGGAGATCGATTTGAGTACGATGCCTGTAGTAAGAAAATTTCCGGATGTGTTTCCTAATGACGTTCCCGGTTTGCTGCCAGTAAGAGAGATAGAATTCTCCATCGATTTAGTACCAGGAGCTGGACCAATTTCTATTGCTCCATATCGGATGGCGCCTACAGAGCTTGTTGAATTGAAAACTCAATTGGAGGACCTTTTGTCAAAACAGTTCATTCGACCAAGTGTTTCTCCGTGGGGAGCACCAGTTCTTCTAGTGAGAAAGAAAGACGGAGGTTCAAGGCTTTGCGTGGATTTTCGACAGCTGAACGAAGTGACGATTAAGAATAAGTTCCCTTTACCACGTATAGATGAGCTGACGGATCAACTGCGAGGAGCTGTTGTGTTCTCAAAGATTGACTTGAGGACAAGTTATCATCAAATTAGGGTAAAAACGGAAGATATACCAAAGACTGCGTTCAGAACTCGTTATGGACATTATGAATATCTCGTAATGCCGTTTGGAGTGATGAATGTGCCTGCTATCTTTATGGACTACATGAATCGGATTTTTCGTCCGTTTATTGATAAGTTCGTTGTCGTGTTCATTGATGATATTCTTATTTACTCTAAGAGTAATGAGGAACATGAAGAACACTTACGACAAGTTTTACAAATTCTGCATGAGAAAGTTTTGTATGCAAAACTATCTAAGTACAAATTTTGGCTCGAGGAAGTAAAGTTTTTGGGACATGTGATTATCTAAGAAGGAATTGATATCGATCCTACAAAAGTGGAAGCAGTACTTTCTTGGGAAAGACCAAAGACAGTAATGGAGATCAGAAGTTTTGTTGGTCTGGACGGTTACTATAGAATATTTATTGAAGGATTTTCTAAGATAGTTGCGCCGTTAACTTTGATTACGAGGAAAGATCAACCTTTTGTATGGACAGATAAGTACGAAGAGAGTTTTCAGAGGATTAAAGAACAGTTGACAACCTCGCCAGTGTTAATACTACCTGAACTAAATGAACCTTATGAGGTATATTGTGATGCTTCTCATCAAGGTTTAGGATGTGTGTTAATGTAACATCGTAAAGTCGTAGCTTACGCATCACATCAGTTAAAGACTCATGAAAGGAATTATCCGACACATGATCTAGAGTTAGTTGCGGTGGTTTTTGCACTAAAGATATGGAGACATTACTTGTACAGAGCAAAGTTCGATATCTTTAGTACCCACAAAAGTTTAAAGTATCTGTTTGATCAGAAGGAACTCAACATGAGATAGAGACGTTGATGGAATTTCTGAAAGAATAAGATTTTAAGTTACAGTATCATCCTGGAAAAGCTAACGTTGTAGCTGATGCACTTAGTCGAAAAGCCATTCATATCTCAGCTATGATGGTAAGGGAACTTGAGTTGATTGAGAAGTTTCGTGATCTCAATTTTATTATGGAATTAAATAAGGAAAAGATCAGTGTGGGAATGATCAAAATTTCTAGTGGATTAATGGAAGAAATCCGAGAACAACAAGATGCGGATGTTTATCTTCAAGAAAAGAAGGATTTAATGAAGCAAGGAAGAGATGCAGAATTGAGTTTGGGATCAAATCAAATTTTGAGGTGCAATGGACGAGTGTGCGTGCCTCATAATCTTGAGATGAAAAAGATGATTTTAGAGGAATCACACAAGAATAAGCTTAGTATTCATCCTAGATCAAAGAAGATGTATCAAGATCTGAAATAAAGATTTTGGTGGCTAGGCATGAAAAAGTAAGTAGCAGAGTATGTTGCATCATGTCTGACTTGTCAGAAAGCGAAGGCGGAACATCAAAGACCCGGGGGTATACTTACATCATTAGATATACCAGAATGGAAGTGGGATAACATATCAATGGATTTTGTTGTAAGTTTACCACAAACTTCCAAAGGTTTTGATTCAATTTAGGTGATAATCGACTGGCTAACGAAATCGGCACATTTCTTACCTGTTAAGATCAATTACACCGTGGAAAAATTGACTGATGTTTATATCAAGGAAGTGATCAGACTTCATGGAGTACTATCGAGTATTGTGTCAGATCGAGATCCGAAGGTTACTTCATGATAGTGTGATTTTACATGATGTTTCCTGTACATATTTGCATGCATTTTTCATATAGATTAGGCATTCTTTAGTTGATTTTAGTTAGATTTTCCCTTGGAACGGGTGAAGTGGTTTCTTGGTGTTGTTTTGCAGGAATTCAATGTAAAAATGATCAAAATCAGCCATGGTGGAGCTTGGATGAAATAGAGCTTGAAAAGTGAAGAATATGAGCCAAACAGAGCCCATCACGGCCTGGCCGTGATGACCATCACGGCCGTGATCAAGCAGAGCAGAAGGCAAAAGTCAGAGACTGTCACGGCCTACCCGTAATAGACATCACAGCCGTGGCCAACCAGAAAATTAGGGTTTCGCGTCGCGAAACCTAGTTCGCCTCGTGAGAGCTCAAAAGTGGAAAATGCGCCTACTCCAGAAAGCGTCACGGCCTGCCCGTGATGGCCATCACGGCCGTGACGCGCAACAGACCTATAAATAAGAACACAGCAAACAGTTTTGAGGGTCCAGAGGGAGGTATTTGAAGGCATTTGGAGGCTGCAGCTGGGCTAGGGTTTCAACCCTAGAAGGGAGCCAAGAGGGGTTGCTTTGAAGAAGAAGGAAAACTCACATGGAGCCTCTTCTCTCCTCTTCCTTCCTATTTCTCTGGTTTGGTTTTCTTTGTTTTATGAGTAGTTAAATCCCTGTGTTGGGATTAGATGTAGCCAAACTTATGTTTATGTATTTATCTTGACTGATTAATCTATGTTCATGTCTTCATATTAGTGATTAATTTTCTGTGCTTAATGCTTGTTGTGGCTAGCACCCCCATGACTTGATTTGTGTTTTGGTATGCAATGGGGACGTTCGTATCATAACCGGAATTGAATTTAATCACCTAGAACCCTTTCATCTAGGAATGGAGTTAGGTTTGCTAGTAATCGCGTAATCCCTAATCTTAATGCGAATTCATTAATCTAGGCCACCTAAGGAATTAGGGTCTATTAGTGGATTTAGGCTCTTGCCATCCGAGGAATCGGGGTTTGAGTAGTTTAGTGGATTGATTTTAATATCTGAAGCATGAATGGGAGGTATCTAGTCCTGATAGTGCATGAGTTAGAGGTTTGGTAAAGTCTAGTCCCAACATATCCTTTCTGCACTCCAAGTGTTTGTCAAAAGTCCCCAAAAAGACAAAAAGATTTTATTTCTTTTCTTTTGTTTGTTTTGATTTCTCTGTTTAGTCTAGATAGTTGCTGAGTTTGCGAATCGGTAGTTGACATCCAATCCCCGTGGATACGATAACCGGTCTTACCACCGTATTACTTGCACGACTGGGTATACTTGCCCAGATTCGTTCAACACTTCACGTTTCTGGGGAAGCTTGCATCAAGCTCTAGGAACCAAGTTAAGATTAAGTTCAGTATATCATCCTCAGACTAATGGACAAACAGAGAGAATGATTCAATCATTAGAAGATTTGCTGAGAGCATGTGTCTTAGACCATCGTGGAAGTTGGGATGACCTGTTACCGCTTATCGAATTCACGTATAACAATAGTTTTCATTCGATTATAGGGATGGCTCCCTGTGAGACTTTGTACAGAAGAAAGTGTCAAACACCTGTGTATTGGTATCAGGATGGAGAAAGCATGATTTTAGGTCCTGAAATCGTGCAGCATACAACAGAAAGGGTTAAACAAATCCTTGAAAAGATGAAAAGAGCACAAAGTAGGCAGAAGAGTTATTCGGATCGGAGAAGACGACCTCTCGAATTTCAAGAAGGTGAACATGTATTTATGAGAGTCACACCCACGACTGGGGTAGGTAGGGCTATGAAGTCCAGAAAACTCATTCCTAAATTCATTGGACATTACCAAATTCTTCGCCGTATTGGTCCAGCAGCTTATCAAATTTCTTTGCCGCCTTTTCTTTCAAACATTCATGATGTATTGCATGTCTCACAACTAAGGAAGTATATTCTTAATTCATCACATTTAATCGAACCCGACGAAGTACAATTAAAAGAAAACTTGTCTTATGATACTTCGCCTGTACGAATCGAAGATAAGTTGATTAAGCAACTCAGTGGTAAGCAAATTTCCTTAGTCAAAGTTATTTGGAATGAGACGACTGGAGAAGCAACGTGGGAAGCCGAAGACAAGATGAGATTACATTATCCTGAACTTTTTACAGGTAAGTAATTTCGAGGACGAAGTTTTTTTTAATGGGGTAGTAATGTAACACCCCGATTTTTTCGCTGCTTTCAAATGTCGGTAATAAATATATAAATGTTTATATTTTATTCGAGACTTAGTCAATGAATTTGGGTAAACCACTGTCATTTTCATGTCATGCTTTATATCATAGAGTTACGATTAAATTTTGGGTCGAAAATTCAGACGGAACCCGGTTTGCGTTTCCACTGACATTAAAAGTTTACTGCTTAGAAAACCTAATTTTAATTAGTGAACGAAATTAATAATGTTTTTATCGTATTTTCTACGATACTGGAAATTTTGAAAATTTTAGCGTAAAAATATAATATTATATTTGCTGCGGGCGAAAACGGCGAGATATCTCTAGGAAAACCTGAGTCAACGGAGCTGAGATGACTAATGTGACTGATGTGACGGACATTTATGACGATCCTATCCGATTCATAATGGCCATAATGACACATTAATGACATTAGATATTTTGTATAGAAAAGACTATTTTACCCTTACTTTCACTTGAAAATTTCAAGCCTTGCCATTGTGATTTTGGACCAAAATGCCCCCAAAACCCACGGCTCCCTTCACTTAACCACACTTAGGAAAAATTTTCTCATTTCATGTCATCTTCCTTATGAACAAAACCATAGTTTCTTAAGAACTTCAACAACACTTAGGTTGGATTTGTGAAGAACATCATCCAAATCATCCATTTATTTGAATTCCAAGAGGTAGCCTCTCTTAATCTTGCCTTTCTAAGTTCTTCTCTTCACAAATCATCATGTTCATCAATTTCTTCAAAGTTCATGAAGCTTTCTTCAAAAATTCATAAGAAATTGTAGAAAAATCCTTTTGACTTGAAACAAATTTCTGTGAACTCATCTTGATGCCTATATTCATCATCTAGAAGCATGTGATCAAAAGAAATTTCTTTCCTATTTTTCTAAGCTAGGCCGAACCTATGTAGGTTAGGTGTTCATGGATTTTGTTTCAACTTTAAGTCGTGATTCATGCTTTAATCTCTTAAGACCATCATAGCTATTGTATATAAGTGATTAGAAATCCAAAAATCAAACCCTAGCCTATTTTATTCAAAAGGCCGAAACCCTAACTTTGGTTGTTGGATTAATTTTTGATTCAAAGTTGTCTTGTGACACTTAAATCCAACTCTATACTATGTATATTTGTTAAATCCAAGAGATGAGAATCAAGTGAAATTTGTAATCTCACTTTTGTGATGAGGCCGAAACCCTAATTCATGGAGCTAGATGAGTTTTATTCAAAGCTCTTAGTTCATGATCTTGGATTAAGTGCTTAATCATGTTTAGGTTGCTTAAGGATCATAAATCCATAAGTTAGAAAAATTTTAACTTTCCTAACCTATAAATTTAGAAGAGGCTGAACCCTAACCCTCTTGAGTAAGTGTGTTTTTGTTTGATTTTGATTTATTTTGGTTGCAATTCGTTATGAAGGAACCAATCGGATTGAGTTGATCTAAGCCGACGGAGGAAACCGGATCAAAATTGGAAGGTTGTTCGAACGTTAGTTTGAATCTCCAATAGGTAAGGGGAGTATGCCTGAGGAGTTTAAGATAATCACATACTAGTTGTTGGAATTGTCTGTAAATTGTCTATAGTAATGTCTTGTGATTTTAAATTGTTAATTGTTAATTGTTGAATTGATTATATGCTTACTTGAATAATTGAGCTTATGTGATATGTGAATTTACATGATTATGATTAAATTGTTAAATTATAATCGTGATGCATGCCATGAATTGGATGTATGTCATGCTATTCTGTGATGAAATTATATGTTATTGAGTGATGGATTGAGAAACCTGATATTGGTCAGTGTTCAATTTAATTTAAGGATAAAAGCTTAATAAGCTTGAATAATTAATCAACGTGATTAATTTGTGGAAATTTGAGAAAAAGTGGAAAAATATTATTTTAATAATATTTTTGCAGAAACTGTGTCCATAAGTGACAGTAAGGGCGGAACTGTGAAAATTTTCACAGGGGCTAGTTTTTCTAAAATATATTCAATTTTATTATTATAAAATGTTATTTAAAGTGATTAAGTTCCGAAAATAACGTAATATAACCGTCAGAACAATTACTTATGACAGAAAAGTCATTTAAGTTATAAAAAAAGATTTTTTTTATTTATGAAATTTTTTGAGAAAAAGGTTTTATTTTATTTTATTTATAAAGGACTTTTTAAAATTTGACGTTTATTGAGAACGATTTTCAGAAATGATGTAATTGGAAAGAAAAGAATTTTTCAATGATTTTCACGTTTTATCAACGTTTTAACATAAAAGAATTTATGTAAGAGAATTTTTATTTAGTGAAATTATTCCATTAAACTTGGATAAGTTTTCCGAGCTTTGGTTTTTTGTATTTGTTTTTCACTAAGCGAAATGTTTTCACAAAGGATAAACGAACCTAGTGACTGAGACGTCGGGGTTCTAGTGTTTTGTGGACATGTAGATCAGGGATCTATGTCATTGGACTGAGTGTCTTGAAAAGGTTTTGTGGATTGTGTGTCCTAAATTTGATGTGGATAATGTGAGTTTCATATCCACGAGCCTAAGACTAATGCATCGGTTTAGGGCTTTGCGATTGAGCACTCGGACTCTGTGTCCTGTGTTGAGTTTAAAACATTTGGACTATGTGTCCTATGTTTGTTTAAAGTGAAAAAGTCTTAATATAAAATTAAGCCTGGTCGTGAGCTTTAGGCTTCGACAAGGAAAGATTATAACGACAAATAAAACGAACCAAGAATAAAAGTTTTTCTCATGCATTTTTGGCATATGTGTCATGTGTTATGATCATTGAGTCCTGAGTGGATCAATGTATCTGTTATGGACTATGTTTCCATTTGATCATTGGGATTCTGAGTGAGCCAATGTATCTTTACTGGACTTTGTTTCCAATTTAATGCGATAACTATTGAGGTTCTGAGTGATGCAATAGGTTATGGACAATAAACTCCATTGATCGCAGTAACTATTGTGTTCTGTGTGGACCAGTGAGTTACATTTTTGAACAATAACCTTGGTGTACTGAGTGATGACCAATGTGTTATGTGTTCTTTTGGACATTGTTTTATTTCGTTTTACAATGGGCCATGTAAAGAGCTTGATCTGCTCAAAACGAAACAGAAAGTTGTGGGATCTCTGAAGATTAGGTATCAAAATAGAGCCTAAATATTGAAGTGTCATGCATTTTTATAAAATGACGATGACTGTCGGGTATGAAACCCTTTGGATAAAATTATTCTACTGTTTAGATAATTTTTGTATGCTGTGAATACGTGGTACATGCTGTTTGTGTGTCGTGCATGGGGTTGTCTTATCAAAACTCATATATTGGTAACTCACCCTTGCATATATGTTTGTTGTTTCCTCTTCTATGTGGAATGTATATATATCTGCGTTCAGATGAATCCGGACGCAGTGGATCTGAACTACTCGAGGGTCCGAGCCCTGATGTTTGACAACGCTGATCAAGGGAATGCCTGGGTGATCAACCCAGGGGCTTGGAGTGCTACCTACACTGGTCCGATGAGGACACTCCGAGGAACTGTAGCTGACGGACCACATCAGCTTATTCATAGCAGAGAGAAGATCAAGGTTTCACTACCTCCCATTTGGATGATCCTACGGTATTTGGTACAACACAGGGACTTAGAGCATCAACCACTTCCGCACGTTGAGTCTTTACAACAGGTAGCCCCGGAGTCACCTCCTGGGCTTATAGTCTTGATCCTGGAGGAGGCACATGTGGAGATGGAGGAGGATCTGATGGTTGATCCGGACTATGTTCCTCTTGAGGATGGTATGGTCCCGGATATTGGAGAGGGGGCTGATGTATCCTCTCCAGATACACCTCATGGAGGTGGGGGTGTCTATACTGGACTTCCCAATGGGTTTCATTAGTGGTGACCAGCTGTAGTGCTTAGTCTTTATGGGTAGAGTGAGATTTTTAGATAGTCTGACTTATTGGCTACCGAGAGCCATATTTTTTAGTAGTGTCCTTCAAACTCTCACTATGATATAGTTAAGTTATTTCAGTTTGATGTGATATATGTTTCACAGTAGATGGTGAACTAGTAGGAAAAAGGTCTTATGTAAAACTTTAATGATGCATATGTGTGATATATAGAGATGTATATTATGTAATGGTGTTTGGGGGTGTATACAGTAAAGAAAAAGGAAAAAATTTTAACACTATTTTGACAAGAATAAGTAATTAGTAAACTTATTTTGTTTTCCGAAGGAAACCAACAAATTATTATTTTTGTTAAGTTTGATTTTTGCAACATGTTACGTAAATGTAATACCATGGGAATGGGGTGTCGCACCACTCATGGTCCTGTAAGGTGCTCTGTCGTATTTTAAATGGAAAACTTGGCTTAGAGTTAAAGATAATGGTGGGTAAATTGTGAAATAGTAAGTTTTTTTATGAAATAAGAGTTGAGGATGTATTCATCCCTAATTTAATCTAAAATATATTAAAATCTTAATTTGCCGGTAATTTAATTGTGAATATACCATTTTTATATAGATAATGGTGAATACACCTTAAATTACTCACTTTACACATAATTTTACTTTAAAAAAAGTCTTATCCCTACACTTATTCAGACCAGAGCTCATGTGATATTTGTATAAACATTTGGGATATATTAATACCATTTGAGTGTCCAAGAGTTGTTGATGTAGCCATTATATATAAAGAGTATAAAGATGTCGTTAAAGGAATTTCTTAACAACTTTGATCTGGTTAATTTACAATTCACACCCTAAATAACCCACTACATTCATGCTAACATCAGCTTCACCCACAACCCTTCATCACCTCCCAAAGACACTCCAAACTGTTAAATTTAATTACTTATGCCTATTGACATGCTTCTAACTCTTTAAATATTGTGTAGACAAAATCAATATCAATAAGAAACATGTTCTTTATCAAGCATAAATCCCATAACCAATTTGTGTTTATAATTTCATGCCAACTCAAGATGATAATTAATGAATGCGGAATCGTACTTGGAGGATCCATGAGATCTTGATGGATTTTGATCTTCCAATTATAAATTTTCCTTAGTTTTTCTTCTAATGGGATGAAAAGAATGTATATTGTTCTTTTCTACAATTGGAGACCATAACCCTTTATTTATAAGAAGCATATGAAAAGTAATGTTTCTTGTATTCATACATGTTCATGATAAGTCATGACTCTTAAACTTTTCTTATTTTTATTTCAATCCATAATAAAAATATCAATAAGATTTACATAATATTTTTCATGAAAATCATGCCTTTAGCTATAAACTTTATTTCAAATAAATCTTCGACTAATTAAAATAACAATCCTAACATATTTAAATATTATACTTGTGACCCAAAAATTTCTTCCACAAACAACACCACAACGCAGACCTATCTTCTTCTTCATCTTCTCTCCAAACCTATGTCCACCACCCAATGCAAAAATTAAAACAGCAATCCACCACCATGATACCATTAACAAATAATAACCAAATCTGAAACCGTCATCAATCTTGAAAATTGTACATTTGTATTTATATGAACGAATATTGTTGTTCCTTTACACATTGGAAGGTTGAAATCTTCAGTTATTGTCGCTTGTTTCAGAAATTAGTTTTGCTACCACCCTCACCCCCACTCAATTTATGAACTGTAGTAGCTACATGGAAATGGAAGCCGAATAGTTAGAGGAAGGGTGTAGCATGGGAATAGTGCTTGATATGCTGAATAACTTTAGAAGAGTGGATCATGTTTATCCAGGAAATCAATTATCTCTGTAAAAGTTTCCTCAGTTGCAAGTTCGTTATTCCGACATAAAATCTACAAGAAAACATTTTACCAAGATAGTTAACATAAATCCATATATCAGAAGAGAGGAGATGAAGATAAGTTTAACTCACGTCTCTTAAGACGGAAATAATCTTAGGAAGATTTTCTTTATTTGGCCCCAAAACGTCCGGATCTGACCTGATATGGTTTTCAACTTTTGCTTAGCTAAACATGTGTACCGATGCATGGATGTAATAATTTGAATATGATACAGCAAAAAGAGAATTAAGATTGATTTAACACCTTTTTAACATTTTAGAAAGTTGTCCATGTACTTCTTTGGCTTCATTGAGGTCAGTCGTTAATGGCAAGAAGTTTAACCAGCTCCGAATCACCTGCTTAACAGCCTTATAATTGAGAATAACGAAAAACTAAAAACTGTACACGTTGCAGATCAACAATAAACAATCATGCTGATAACAAATGTACCTTGGATCACGTATGAATGATTAAGATTAGAAGATGTGACCTTTTAAAGTAATCACATGACTACTTACAAACTTCTAATCTTGAACATCCATGTATAGTTTAATGGTCCAGTCTCTCACCTTTCACAATAAAACATTGCTCTCACTAAATACACCCCATATATGGGATATATCAAGTGAGAGATATATTTTTATGAGTGTGAGAGGGCCCACTCTCAACCTTTGGATCACACATAAATCGTCAAAATTAGAATATAAAGTCACGTGAAATATTGATCACATGATCACTAATTAATTTTTAATTTTAACCATTCATGTATGATTTAATGACCCATATTTGCTCCTCTCACTCTCAAATAAAAATACGTCTCTCACTAGATACTCAAAATATTCACTTTTCAATTTATTTTAATCTAATGACCTACATTAATTCATTGAAGAAGAAGCTATCCGACTTCCATTGGATTAGAATAGATTAAAGGGTGAAGATTTGGAGCAAGTCTTTTAATACTCTTGGAGTCAAAGGATCGACACTCATATAACACATATATCATGAATAGAATGAATAATTAAATAAAACACAAAATAGGCTAATATTATAACTGTAACATTCATGGTGGTTCTATCCAAGAAGAATGTATTTATACAATACATTCTAAAAGTATGACAATTTGCATCATGTTTTAGGCTCTGTGACAAAATTATAAATAGTAGATGGAAGTAAATGAGTAATGTAGATTCTTGGAAGTAAATGAGTAGTGTAACGTAAATTGTAGATTCGTGTGAGGAATTTGCTATCAATCAAATCGTACATTCTTATGAGGAATTATGTAATATTATACTTTTGAACAATTGTACAGAAATATTAATTTAGACCTGACATCTTATTCTTAATTTGTAAGATATAAAAGGAACTTACAGAACATCTTATAGAACCAATGTCCTGCTCCCGCAATCCTGCTTTGGAGTGCCAATCCAAGCGTGGAAGACTAATACTTGCATCAGCTTAAAAGCCAACGTATTATTGTCTGGAGACCACTTCAATGTCCTAATCTGATAAAGAGAACACCCAGATACATTTTGATATCGGGATCAAAATGTATATTTCATTTATTTTTTTTACTTAATCTTATGATAGTAATTTTCTTTTTCTTTTTCCATGACTTGTATCAGTTTAAGGATTTGAATCTCTTAAGTAGAATCCGACTATATACTGTGATTCTTTCATCTTAAATCCGCTGCCATATTTTTGTCCTCCAATAAGAAGTTAGGAAAAACAGCAGGGAGGGGGGTGTATTTAATTTAAGGAGATGAGATAAGTAAATCTTAATTATACAATCATATATAGATTATCAAGATTAAAAGTTGTTTAATAATTATATGATCACTTAAAAAGTCACATGCATTTATCATTTACTCTAGCTCATTTAAATAAGATCCAATAGTCAAGATTTGCTCCTCCCAACTCTCACTGTAATAAAGGGTTCTCATCTTATCTGACACCTATAAACATATATATCAAGAGAATAACATATTATTTTACACAGTCTTTTTAACACATTCTTTTTTATTGGGCCACATTTTATCCTCTCTCCTTTTTTTAAATCATACTTCAAAGGGAGTGTGAAATGTGGTTCCGACAAAAAAGAATGTCTAAAATAGTAATGTGATAAGGCTTGGTTGTTGTTGATAAGCAATATCCACCACATTTGCAGCTTCAAACTCAGATATGTAACAGTTTATTTTATATCTCTGCACAAAAATCCTCACACATATTATCATACACTTGTAATTACAGCTTACTTAGTTGGTTAACTTTCTATTGGTTGGTTATTAGTTGTACAGTCGATGATTTACATTTCATATACATTTCACAGCAGCTATATATGCTGCACTACAGTGTAATCTCAAATTCAGTTAATGAGAATGGAGTTTTACCATCACTCAGAGGTTGATACTCACATACCTTGGAATTTGGTCGTACCATAGGTTGTTATTTTCTTGTAACAGAAGTTCATACCTTAGCCATCAAGCCTTTGGCTTGGTGGTCACTCACTTGGTAATAAGTGAGCGTCACCCTACCCCACTAGGTTCAAGGTTCGAACCCTCCTCACACACGCACACAAAAAGTGCATACCTTGGGCCACTATGAATTATCCCTTAATAAAATCAATCAAATTATCCTCTTCCAATATGAATTGTGCTGCCAGAGATTTCAGCAGTGTAAGTAAATCCTCTGAAGCTTTCTTAAGAAAAGGACAGAGCCTTAAATGGCAATTCTTCTGGTTCTGTTATTAAAATTTTCCTCTTGGTTGGATATTATTGGTAAAAGGGTTCTTTTTGGTTTTTATATTTCTGATAGATGTTTTATATTTTATTGAAAAAAGGTAACTGCCCTCTTTCTTCCATTTTCAATTAAATTGAATTGGAAAATTCCATCCATAAACTTTTTTATTGCCTTACCTCTCTTTGCACACAAATAAATAGTAATCTTTCAGACAATGAACAATGCAGCCAATAAAACTATAAAACTATTTTCGGAATTGGTATTACCTCAGGGCCATCAATATTTCCACGGTGAAATTCACATATCTTCCCAAGAGCTGAAACTGCCATATCACATATCTTTGCGCCATCCTCAGATTCTTCTCCCCTTATTGAAAGTCCATATTCTATCATAGAGTATAACCAGGAGAGAGCCACTGCATAAAACCCATAACTAGTCAGTCATATTCAACAACGCAAGTATAGTTAAGGTTTAGTGTAGTTTTGTGCAAGAAGCTACCATTAACAATGGTTTTGAAATTTTGTCCTCCAAACTTAGCACATATACCAATCCCCCGCACAGTTTCCTGAAAGAATCAGCATCCAAAAAAACAAATATTGAAAAGTAGTCTAAATGAATGAGTAAGCAAAACAAAATTATTGGCGGATTTTTGCAAATACCAGTTGTGCATCGGGACTTTCATCCCTACGGGATTTCAAGAGGACGTAAGTATATAGGTCGAGATACCTGTTCAAATAGCATTCAGGAACGAGTAAATTATAGGAAACACTACAGCCATAATTTAAGAATCAAGACAAAACGGACAAAAGAAACTGGATTACGTCTGCAATTTATTCGGGAATTGTGGCACAATTGTGTTAAAAATGGACACTGCAATTACTTTCAATCTATCTGGGGAATGATTGCCCTGCCAAAGACCATGCAGAAGCAACAATGAAACTTATAAAAAGGTAACCGCCCAATATGTTAAGATTACATAAAACAGGTACCACTATTTGTAAATGACTACCATCCAATTTGAATGTGAATATTTCCTAATTTATAAGTGGTTGACATTCGAATGTACCAAAAGCTTCTTCTATATTTTTTTGGGACTCGTATTCTATTGTTAAATGAAAGCTATTCTAAGCTCTTGATAGAGGACTCCTGTCTTTCCGTTCATGTGCGTGTATCAGCGTTTGTTGGTTTATATTGTTCTGGTTTACACTTTAAAATTTATCTAAAGAATATATGACCATTTAAAAAAAATTACTAACTTTATGTCTTAATAATATTATAACCACAAATATGTCTTAATAGTCAAGATTCATTCCACTAATTATCATAATAAAATATTACTCTCACATGATGCTCCACTCCATACATATTCATTATATATAAAGTGAAGATTTACTTCTTGACGCTCCTTAATAATATACATGATATATCTTTAAAAATTTGACAAATTCTTCAAGTGTAGATAAATATTTTATAGATGGGTCTGGCTATGGTGCACCACCCACATTTTACACCACCCACTACACCACTCATGTGGCAAATTTTGGGGCAATCAAATTGCCACATAGGTTAGTCAAAATTTCAAACTTTCTAGTTGTATTATACTGTAGTCAAACTATATGAATACAGTATATTGTAGTATAGTATATGTATTTTTGTATTCGAAAATTTAACCCATATTAAAATAATGTTTTTTGATTAAAAAAACTGATTATATTACAAAATATTATTGACAACGAACATTATTTTAATTCATATTAAAATATTATTTTTTTTAATATAATCAGTTTTTTTAATCAAAAAATATTATTTTAATATGGGTTAAATTTGTGAATACAGAGAGTACATATACTATACTATAATATATTGTATTCATATATTTGACTACAGTAGAAATACAACTAAAAAGTTTGAAATTTTGACCAAACCCATGTGGCAATTTGATTGGTCCAAAATTTGCCATATATGAGTGGTGTAGTGGGTGGTGTAAAATATGGATGGTGCATCTTAGCCCAACCCTTTAGAGATAGAGGTTAATATTTTTACATTGGATCCAAATCAGCAATCACATGTATCAAATTCATGAGGATTTTAATAAAATTTCATAAATTATGGTTTGAAAGTAATAAAGAATCATTATGAAAGTTACATGGGAGTTATAAGGATTTAGCTTGATCTGAACCCACTCAGATAGTTTAATAGATTCATTCTCTTAGATTCGAATCTGACCCGGTTATGCACCAATAATAACCGAGAGAAATCAGGTCTATCTCATATGCTGACATAATATATAAAACTGAACATTAAACATAACTACATCAGGTACTTGTTGTGAAACAATATCAAGAAGAGTAAGGTTCAAATGCTTAGCATGGATACAATGTTCAAATTTTGATGTCAAATAATAGAACTCAAAGTAAAAAAGTAGTATTTACACAAGGAGTAGCTTATTGTGTGAGTGAAAAGAGCAAATTTTAACCATTAGATTTATTAAAACATAAAAATCATGCCAAATTTTTTTTTATGTGAAATTGAATAGTAACTTCTAATCCTAACCATTTATGTGATTTTTTTTTTTTAATGTGAAATTGAATAGTAAAGGCTGAATCATCTTAGATCTAATAATAAGATAGAGCTCCTACCTGTTATGTAATCAAAAATTTAAAAACAAGGGAATAAAATCATTACCAGTTATATTTAAACAAAAATATAGTAAACTTTTTTTATATAATCATCATGCCGGAAAAACATACATGAGCAAGTGTAACAAGATAAGCACTTATATGTTCAGTTTTACAGCTAGAGGGGAAAGAATACCAGAAGGAGAATATATATACTGACCCAAAGCAATGCAGCAGATGACAAAAGGTCATCAACATACGGCAATAATCGATCATTAAATGTTTCAGCCATTACTGTAATTAAGACCTTTGCACTCTGTAACAAGTAAAAAATTATTTAATTTATATTGTTCTTACTCGACATATCAATAGATGTAAGGGAAATATTAAGCTACTAATTAACTTTAGAAAGATACTCAGAATTACCACAAAAATGGAAAAGGATATATAGGAAACAATATGTTCAATATTTAAATATCAGAACGGAAGGAAAGAGGATCCGAAGACACAACTTGAATTATTTCTTCATCTAGTGAATATTCACTTCCCCCTTCAGAACTCCCATCTTCTTTTGCTCTCTCCCTTTCAATAATGTTGTGAGACCGCACACTTAGTATATGGTTTGTCTCATCAGCAATTATCTTGATTAGGTCAGATTGAAAAACTGGACCAGAGATCTGCATAAAGGCGTTCATCCTTTGTAAGAGAAAATATGGCCTAAATATATCACCAAGATCTGCATACTTTGCAGTGTAAAGTACTTCATTTAGATCAAGGACGAGAAAATGTTGATCAATAATGTACTAAGTTGATATACAGTTAATAAAACTCGTAAAATCTTTAAGGATATCTGACAAACCTGAATGCATTTTGGGAGTGTCTTTAACATTCTTATAAACACGTTATCATCAGTTTCCTGCATGCGGTAATTTGAACATCAAAGCACTAAACTAAACAAAATTGTCCTTCATGTATACCCACAATGGGAAGAAAGAGATCGATGCATGAAGTGATAACAATAACAAGTAAGCACCAAATACCTCGTGTAATGCTTCAACCAGAGATTGTACAATGGAGCCAGGCAAAATTCTTCGAGTCACTGCATTTTTGACACCTGAATTTACTGAGAGCAATAGGCTTGGAAGAGCTAGAAACAGAAAGTGAATTATTTTATCAAACAAGGGCTAACACAAATGATAGCTCGCAAATAATTTAGTATTATTATGATATATTCACCTGAAACAGAAGCCTTTTGAGTTTCAGAACAAGAACAATCAAGCCAGCGCGCAAAAATTTTAGAGACCTAAACATTGGAATACATGCGCAGTCACGTGATTATTTTAGGGGTAAATCAAAGCCTCTATGCAAATCACAATTATATGTATCTAACCAACCCTGCAAATATTAGGGGAAAATGCTTGCGATGCTCGAACAGCACAGTGTGACAGTACATTAAGAGCACAAACTCTCTCATTTTCGACTAAGCAGTTGTCTTCTAGGCTGCAACAACAAAAAAAATTGTCATCTAGGCAATAACTGCAAATGAGTGCATCCATTGCTTATGAACATAAAATTTATAACGGAAAAAAAATACTATATAATATATATTCAGGGCGCTCATAAATTATTTTACACATCAAAGCTTAATCAATGCCACAAAACAGTGATACATCGATGGAAAATGTTATTTGGATGTGTAAAATATTTACATTGTACTGAATTAAATAATGACTTATCGTTAAAAGAGTGTGATTTCGAAGCACAGCAAAACAATTACAATGAAAATTGAATCCTTTATCAATTTCAATGCTAATGGAAAATATTTGATCCCTGTAATACTAAAATGTAAAGGCAAACCTATCAATGGTTGGCATATTGGCCTTCAGGTCAATACCGAGTTGAGCAGACCGGAGCAACATAGGCATCAATTTATTGATAAATTTGTCGATATCCACTCCTGGAAATCGGCAGAATTGATCCAGTGCCTGTATACGTTTGCTGTTTGAGAATGAATTCTTGGACTTGCATAATAAATGGTCTACATATTATTGATTTCAAACGCATAAATATACCTTTAAAATGTGAATTCTCACTAAGGAATCTGTGCTGCTCAATTTTCCTTCGAGTGATATTAGAGAGTCCATGACCTTCAAAGTGTTAGAAGATAAATTATTTTATAAATATTTTAAAATGGATTCTGAATGATATGATCAAGATCACATGGTAGAGAAAAGTTATGCTTGAACAACTTCAAACGTTTCTGCATGAACTCAAAAAGCACACTTCATGTTTTCCTCTTTTAAAATCCTCATACTTTCAGATCATAACTTTTTCATTATTGTTTTCTATATAACCTGAACCAAGATTATCCATCAAATAAAGAGACTCAAAAAAATATTTAGAAAAAGAATATTCAAAAGTATATCTTGGGCTTCAATCCAACCCATCAACAACAATAATGTTTATAAAAAAAAAACAATAATCTCAAATACTTTTAGTTCTTGAGTTAAAGGAGAGAAGGCAACTCTTCTTTGCTATTTCATCCATGTAGTTATTTTAGAAACAGTGATCCCACAGATTTTTTTTAAATGCAACATTGTGATAAATTCTATCCTAATGATCCCATTTTAAAATTGCCAGATGAAACCACAAATCATAATCCTAACAATTCTCTTTCTATTGTGTCAAATTATGCTGCACTTTGAATCAAATTCTAACAGCCGTTTTACATTGAACAGACCTGTGTTGTATCCCTCAGCAAACAAGAAGCAAGCATTAGTCGGATTTTTTGTCAAGTATATATGTAAGTATAGAAAAAGGAAATATGTGAACATAAAGTTTGAGAATAAATATCTGTTAGATTGAACTGTAGCCAATAAAATTAAATAAGGTTTGAAACAACTTACAAGAACCAAACAACTGGAATTAGCAGAAATACTCACCTTAACAGCATCCTCTTTTGTGAACTTAAGAGATTCCATTCTCAAAAGAATACTACTCATGCATTCTAGAGATTTGGCACGGAGCGAGAATTTTGGTATGCTATAGTCATGAAACAGAATGGCTTTCAGTGATTCCATTGTTGTATCGTAGCATTTATGAAAATTGTTCTGCACGGAACAATTACACATCAATTCACAATGGACAAATAATTTACTGCAATCAAACCTACACCATGCTTGGACTTTATATATCAAGATATACCGGTATTAAAACCGCAACTGATTTCAGGGTTTCCACAGCTTCTTCCTGTAACTTCTGCTTGTCATTCTGAAAGCTCAAATAAACATCAGCTTATCACTTATAGTAATTACATACAACGTAAGAAACCACATAAAAATAAGTGGTGAGATTACATAAATACGGTGTGTAATATATAGAAACAATCATATAGATTATAAGGTCATATGTATGAAATATGATTAGATAAGCACAACAACGTGTATACATGAGAAGTTGATAGTGAAAATTGCAGGTAATATACCTTAAGAAGTTCAAGCATCACTGTCACAATTCCCTCCCCAAAAGATGCCATTCTGTCTAAGCGACAATTTGTCACCAAGGAACGAATAGTTCGTACAGCTTGCACCTGAAGAAAATATTTATAAAAAAAAAGCTACATAGTATAGGAATTAAACTACTGAAAAAGTAATGCTTCTCTGTATATAGGGAGAAAGTTCATTGGAATAAACTTCTAAGATAATTATTATGTCAGGATAAGTCATAATTGTACAGATATCCATATGAATAATAAGGTTTTTTACAAAGGTAAGCTTGAAGAGAGAAAGGAGAGAAAGAGGTGAACTTATAAAACATGGAAAACATGAGTTAAGTGTTGATCTCCCATGAAGCCCCACCTTAGTTTATTAATATTTTAGAGCCCCTATCCTCTTTAAACGAAAATTATTGTATAAATCTATCGCTAGCCATTGTGTGTTACTGTATACAAAGTAAGAAGAACAATCAATTGTAAGTTTGTGATGTCTATGCATGAAGACTGTTATGGAAGCAGCACCATAAGTGGGTCATTCATAATTAGGAGCCACTAACAGCAGAAGTATCAGGAAGCTGGGGTTGAGCTTCTGTTCTATGAACAATTTACTCCTTCAACTTTACAACACCGCTCAGGTAGTGACTAACCCCAAATAAAGACTGAATTTAGCTTAAAGCAAGTTAACTTAAAGCAATGAGCAGATGTAAGTAACAGAAAACAAGCAACTCTTTATTCACCTGTACTTGGGGGCAAAGGCTAGTATTAATGATGGCAATTAGTTTAGTCAAGAACTTCAAATGATATTGGACATGCGGTATTATTTTATATTCACTCAAAGACCTAATTGCATTCATAGCAGCCCAAAGCACACGGTCGTGCTGGTCATTCAGCAAAGCAGTGAGAAGTCTCTCAACCTCCTCAAAGTGCTTAATAATGTCCTGCACCAGCGACCAAGAGAGAATGTCAAATAATTTAGATAAAAAGCAGATACTCTATAAAACAAGTTGACTACATGAATCAAAAGGCGATATTATGCTCTATCAAAGAAAGATAAAGCATCACATTACCTTTTGGTGTCCATCTCCAAACGCAGAAATGACAATCGCTCCCTCGTGACGTTTCCTCCAATCCGTAGAAACTGCATATGTTGTTTTTATCAACTCAATTGCCATGGGAACTACTACATTCCCATCGCCTTCAAAAGAGAGCCAATTCAGCAAGAACTTTCCAAGTCTGAAACACTCTGAGACCCCAGCCTCAATACTCTCTTTTTTATCCAATTCTAACCAAAGAGGATCATCTTTAATATGCAACATCATGTCCATAGAAACCTTAAAAACCCTTTGTGCATCAATATCAGACAGTTCCATTATCAACTTCTCCATCACATCCATGTTCCCTTCATCAAGCTCCTTAAGAACATGAACCGCCGCACACTTTAGTTCCTCGCTCACGCCTTTCGTGTCCGCGATCTGAAGCATACAGTGAAACACATCATACTCTTTCCCGTCCAAGATTTCACTAACATCCAGAGAAACAAACTCTTGCAAATCGTGAATCCTTTCCATCAAAGTCTCTTCTTCCACGTCTTCGTTTATGAAATCCAATGCCAAAGGCAAAAGAGAACGGCCAATTTCGATTTCCCCCAAAGGTTTCGACATTCCGATCAGTGTAAGCAACGCATTAAAAAACAACTCCTGCAAATTCTCGCTAGAATCTTCAACAAGCAGCATGAGATTCGCGTACAGAGCGCCGTAATGATTCTTCCAGAATGCAGCATTCTCAACCGAATCGACCGGTAAATCCGCCAGCAACATGAGCCCCTTTCGCCGCTTCAATTCAGAGCCATCATCCTCATCAAAACTCGAAGAGAAGCACGAAACGATGTATTCGAGAAGCTCCACCCAACCTCCTATGGTGAAAACGTAGATTCTTGAAGCAACATTGCCGATCGCCTCGCTCAACGGAGCGAGCAACGATTCCTCGAGTTCCACCTTGAAAGATTCAAGAAGAGGGTTCTTGAGCTCGGCGAGCATGGGGCAATCGATCCTGCGCATGTTATCGCCGTGCGTTTCGGTGAGGGTGCTGCAGAGGAGCGAAACGACCTCGTTTCGGATGTGTAGCGGAGGGTGAAGGGAGAGTATCTTGGCGAGTTTGAAGCAGAAGGCGTTAGGGTAGTGAAAGGCGAGTGAAACGAAGAGGCGCGTTGTGGAGTGTCTCTTCTTCTTGGGAGTTTGGGCGAATTCGTGGATGAGATTTTGGAGCGATTCGACGCCGTTTGATTCGAGTAGTGTGGTGGCGGTTGGTCGGAGCTGGAAGATGTGGAGGATTGATGGGTCGCGATTGGTTTCGAGGCGACGTCGCTTTGTCGATATTTGTTCGTAGTAGGTTTCTTTGGGCGGCGGCGGTGGAGACGACGGGTCGATGAATGGGTCACGCAGTGGAGCTGATGGGTCACGGGGGGGAGACGTCTGCATCGGAGACCGCATCGGAAAACCCGGCGGAGGAGACGTCGGAGAGTCCGGTGGAGACCATGAGGGAGAGTCCGGCGGAGACGACGACGTCGGAGAGTTCGGCGGAGAAGGGGAAAATGAGATTAGTATTGAAGGTGGCGAGGAAGGTCTAGGGCGAGAGGATGATGCCATTGGCTCAAAGAAATGACAGTGGAAGACTGGAAGCAGACAAGCAGGTTTAAAGGGGGGTTTTGGAGGGAAAAAGTAACGGTTCTGTTGTGGAGGTTGGCCAGGTCAGCTATATATATATTTTATTCAAGAACGGGACCACAATGGCTCGGGGGAACGTTAAGGAAGTACTAGACACTACTCTAGTGTGCTGTTGTTCACACTTCAGATATTGGGGAACACATTAATTTTTGGTTCCACCACAAAATTGGTCATTAAAAAGGCACTATAGTTGACGATTAAAATTTTTTAAAAATAAAAATAAAAACAGAACTAAAAATAGTGGCAAAGTTAAACAGTAGATTTTACAAATCAACACTTGACAAGCATGCTGATAACAAACTAAATAGCCATCATAATTTAAAGAAACTATATCATGATCTTCTAAGATGGAATGATAATTAAACAATATCAAATAATACTATCTAAAGTTAAACTTATGTTCAAACGCTTGTCCATGGAGAGGATGGGATTGATTTGGAAGATGAGCTTGGGCCATAGATAATGGTTCAGAGGAGGGCTCACAACCACATGGATTTTGAGAAGGTTGAAGTTGTGGCTTCCAGTTTGGACAAAATGGTATCCATTGAGGATACCATGGTTGTTTCCTAATTCTTTCCCTCTTCCTCTTGTTTTTATGATTATTATGAGTTGGAATGTAAGAGAGGCTTTGAGCGGTGAATTTGGCTGAGCATTCAGATTGATGCTGGGTAATAATAAACCTAATTTGGTGGTGATCCAGAAGCCAAGATGCAGCGGGTTGAGGCTAGAGCAACAATTCGCAAGCTGGGATTTTGTCACCATATTATTAGTGAGGCTAGAGGTTTCTCTGGAGGCATTTGGATTATTTGGAATAATGAGGATATCTATATTCAGACTCCAGTCTTACAAGAACAATTTATTCATGATGAGGTTGGAGTGAATGATGAGATGTCGTGATTTCTCTCTGCTATTTATGCGAGTCCTAAAGAGTCATCTCGTCATGTTGTCAATGAGGCCTTAGAACAACTGCATATGCATGTCTCTTCTAGCTGGATGTTGATTGGGGAGATAGTCTGAGACTTAGCTTGGTGAAACGTATTCTTGATTGGTATCGTGAGGATCGGGAGATCGTGTTTACCTATACTCATAAGGAAGGAAATCGGTGTATTGATTGACTTGCGAATTTGAGCCTTATTCAAGAGTCGGGTGTCCATGTGATTGGCAGTCCTCTTAGGGAGCTTGCTAATTTAGTTAGTTATGATTTAGGATTGGGAATATTTCAGGTCGTCCGACAGGGGCCTATGACCTGACCTGCTTAAGGCCTGACCTGGCCTGGCTTGTTTAATAAAAAGGCTAGGTTTAAGCTTTACTAAAAGCCTATTTAGTTAAATAGGACATGTTTGGGCTTATGAAAATGCCTTTTAGACCTGATAGGCCGCTGTATAAAATTAATATTATTTTTAATTAAATATAATATATATAATACAATATTAGTTTTATTAAAAAATTAAATATTATTTTTAACCCTGATCATCTAGAAACCCTTATTCACATTGCAAAGAAAGAAACCCTCTCAGTCTCCTTCCCTCTCTCTGAGACACCCCGTTGTGCCCCTTTGCGCCATTAAATTAAAATCTTATTATTTAATTATTTAATCGCGCTCTTAATATTAAACGTGTATTCCAAAACACGTAAAAAATAAAACTTAACTTATAAACATATAACATTTGAAAGTTAAAGCATCACACTTTATATATATAATACATACACCATATATGTCTTGCATTGGAGTTATCGAAACACTGTTTAGGGTATTCCGTCAATAGGATCCCTAACAGGCATCTTAAAACAAACTAACATTTGCGGAAATATAAAACGTCTTATAAGACTCACTGGCCCTAGACACTAAACTACATCGTTGGAATCCACAGCTCGTGCTCCCGCATCTGATTCATATGGAATCTCATCCAGCTCCTCAGTATCAAGCTCCTCCACAGAGTCTTCTCGTACGATCACATAATCAATAAAATACAACATACAGAAAGATATAGGGGATAAGAAACATTTCTATCATCAAAAACGGGAAAGAGTCATAGCATATTATACAATAAATGTCACAGACAATCAACATACATAACTAACAAACCATCCTCAAATTAATGTATCATCCTCTATGTAACGCCATTTGTTACATTAGAGATCCCAAGATAAAATCAATAGAATGTCATTTAAAACATTTAATTAAAACATATATCTCATAAAGAAAAATTAGAAAAAAGCATTAAAGTCTGAAAATGCCTCATATTAAATAATATAGTATTAAATTATCCATGTAATGAATATAGATATAAATAAATAAATAAATACATCAAAAGCCTCAAACCGGGCGTCTAACTACAATCCCAACGATAAATAATTGCGTCTAGCCACATACGGCTCCTTATTTAAGAACAGACTAACCAAACTATAAAGGTTATCTAATGGAGTCCACTAAGTCTTCACGCCTCTTCAGCCTCAATGACGTCCTCCTCGTACTCTGAAAACAATGCTTAATAATGAGATATAAAATTCCAGTGATCAACAATACGGTTTTATAAAAACATTTTCGAAAATAGCATTGTTCTCAGCCGGTGCGGTAACCGAAAAACCTGTCCATGGCACCCGCTAATTTTTCAAAATAATATATATAAAGAAAATACTTTTAACATTAATAATAATCTCATCTCAATACATCACATTCCATGTACCAGATAAATTCAAGTTTAATCCAAGTGGTCCGAAGATTTCCTAATTAAATTGGCCTATTGCCGGCATGCCATATATTCACACATCACACGACAATGGTGTCCCATTGCCCACCCCTACTCACGAGGAGTGTTTCGATGTCACCCTCCTGTCGGGGACATTTCCATTTCGATACCTCCCATGTGCACATGGTGGTATTTCTCCTTTTTCGACACCCCAACCTGTGGCGGTGTTACTTTCGATACTCCTTTTTAGGTAGTATTACTTATTTTCGACATCCCAATTATACGGGATGTTACTTTCGATAACCCATTACGATGGTATTACTTTTCGATACCCCTATCATAGGTGGTATTGCGGCAAACATCATACAATTCATCATAGGGCACAATTTCATGTATCATATGTGTAACAAATCATTTACCAAAAATTAAATATATGATTTTATCATGCATGTCAAATAAACTCACATGGCATAGCACACACCAATAAGCACGTCATTTAATTAATAAAAATACCAATCATGTATTTCATGCCATCAGTAACAGGAATAAATACCCAATTTAATAATCCTTTTTATTTTAATTCAAAACCCCAAAAAAATTAGTTTATTAACAACATGCATCATTCAATTAAAATCTCTCAGAATCGTAGGTAATTCGCTCAACACAACAAAACACATGTACCATGGAAATGGTTATTAAAAGATACTGTTACTCACCTCTCGAAGACCTCCAATGTGCTCCAAAAATTATTTATGATAAGAATTCATGCTTCCCTAAAAATTCTTCTCCCATTTGGTGACATTCTTGGATCTCTGTTGTTATGATTGTACCGGTAAAAAATGGAAACACCTTTCTCTAGTTTAACTGTGCAGCGCGTTTCCACTTCTTAGTCTACTGTGCGTTTTTCTAAAGTATATGTGTATATATATACTGTGCGCGGGTTCAGGCAGGGTTTTACGTTTTCTCCTTTTTTCTTTCTTTCTTTTTTTTTTCCTATTTAGCCAACTGCTTGGGCTTAACGCCCAAGTATTTTTTTTCATATATATATATATATATATATATTGTATTATTTATAATAGTTAATAAATTTCAATAATCTTTTATATCATCACTTCTTTACGCTAAATCTCCCATTTATATTTTATTTGCACTACACTTTTTAATAACTTAATATTATTATTATTATTATTTATTTATTTCGAATTAATTATGTTAGAATTTTAGGATGTTACATTTTCTCCCCTCCTTAGAGAATTTTGTCCCCGAAATTCGCCTCACACTCACGTACTCATTTCCACATGTGACATATTCAAACGTAAAGGTTACCGTACCTTAGATAATAAGGTCTGGGTATTGACGTACGACGTCCTCCTCCATCTCCCAAGTGGCTCCCTCAGGAGTCAATCCGTCCCATAACACCTTTATCAGTGGAATTGTCTTGTTCCTCAGAGTCTTAGTGCTCTTGTTCATGATTCGACTAGGCTTTGGCTTATAGATCAAATTATCCTTCAATTATACAGACTCAGGAGCTATCACATGAGATTCATGAGGCACATATTTTCTGAGTTGCGACACATGGAAAACATCATGAAGGTTTGCCAACTGTGGCGGGAGAGCCAATTGGTAAGCAACAAGCCCAACTCTTTTAAGGATTTGGAAAGGTCCCATAAAACGAAGATTTAGCTTGCGGACTTTCATCAACCTCCCTACCCTCGTCTTAGGAGTGACTCTCAAAAATACATGTTTACTTCCCTGGAATTCTAGAGGCTTTCTCCTTTTGTCGGCATAGCTCTCTCGTCTACTTTGCACCATGCGCATCCTCTCCCTAATCATTTTGATTCTTTCGTAGGTTTCCTGGACTAACTCTGGTCCTAGCAGGGTCTTCTCACCTACCTCATACCGACATAAAGGGGACCTACACTTCCTCCCATATAGGACCTCAGGGGGTGCCATGCCTATACTAGCGTGATAACTATTATTATACGCAAACTCAATGAGAGGTAGGAATCTATCCCAACTCCCTCCTTCATCCAAGACACACGCCCTAAGCATGTCCTCAAGGGTCTGAATGGTCCGCTCTGACTGACCATCCGTTTGGGGATGATAGGCCTTGCTAAGGTTCAACTTAGTCCCAAGGTTTGCTGAAAAACTCTCCGAAATCTAGAGGTAAACCTCGGGTCTCTATCCGACACTATGGAGGTGGGTATCCCATGAAGTCTGACTATTTTCTTGATATAAAGGTAGGCCAACTTGTCTAAGCTATAGGTTGCCTTAATTGGCAAGAAGTGAGCAGACTTGGTCAACCTATCCACAATTACCCATATGGCATCTAAACCCAAACGAGTCCTAGGTAGCCCCATCACAAAATCCATAGAAATCCTCTCCCACTTCCATTGAGGAATTTCTAAAGGCTGTAACAAACCCGAAGTTTTCTGATGTTCTATCTTAACCTTTTGGCATACTAAACACTTGGCTACAAAGCTAGCCACATCCCGTTTCATTCCTGGCCACCAATACATCTTCTTTAGATCTTGGTACATCTTGGTTATCCCTGAATGTATGGTGAACTTCCCCTTATGCGCTTCCTCTAGAACTTTCTCTCTGAGGCTCCCCTCCTTAGGAACAACGATCTTATTCTTAAACAACACTAGACCATCAGTAGACAACACATAATCCTCTTGATCTAAAAGAGATTGGAACTCCTGGTCTAAAAGCTACTCTCGCCTAATCATTTCTCTAAGGTCACCGCAAATTTCCAGTCTATTCGACTTCAAGCTTAGAGTACTAAGAGATACATCTAGATTCATGTCTTTGAACTCCTCTAACATATTCATCTCTTGGACCATTAAACTTGACACATGCAAGGTTTTCCTACTGAGTGCATCAGCCACCACACTGGCTTTCCCTAGATGGTACGTCAACTCAAAATCATAGTCCTTAAGAAATTCCATCCACCTCCTTTGCCTCATATTCAATTACTTTTGGTCAAACAAATACTTAAGGCTCTTATGAGCACTAAAAACCTCAAACTTTGCACCATACATGTAGTGCCTCCAAATCTTAAGAGCAAAGACTATTGTTGCTAACTCGAGGTCATGAGTAGGGTAATTCACCTCATGCATCCTAAGCTATCTAAATGCATAAGCCACTACCTTGCCTTCCTGCATCAACACACAACCTAAACCATTCTTAGAAGCATCACAATATACCACAAAACTCACTGAAGGATCTGGAATGGTTAAGACCGGTGATGACACCAATCTCCTCTTAAGCTCCTCAAAATTCTTTTCGCATCCCTTATCCCACTCGAAAGATTTTCCTTTCCTAGTCAACTTGGTAAGAGGTAAAGCTAGCCTAGAGAACCCTTCTATGAATTTCCTATAGTAACCAGCTAAGCCTAAGAAACTTCTCACTTCGGTTACTGTCTTAGGTTATTCCCATCCCAACACCGCATCAACTTTAGAGGAATCAACCGCTACACCATCCTTTGAGATGGTGTGTCCTAAGACTTTTACCTCGTCTAGCCAAAACTCACACTTCTCTGGTTTGGCATAAAGACGCTCGTCCTTCAAGGTCTGCAACACCAACCTTAAGTGTTTTCCATGTTCTTATGGTGTCCTAGAGTATATTAAAATATCATCTATGAACACCACCACAAACCTGTCCAAGAAGGTCCTAAAGATCCGATTTATGTAGTCCACGAAAACAGCTGGGGTGTTGGTCACACCAAAGGACATCACTACATACTCATAGTGCCCATACCTTGTCCTGAAGGCTGTCTTAGGAATGTCCTCGCTTCTAACTCTAATCTTGATGGTATCTCGATCTTAGATCTATTTTGGAAAACACTGATGCTCCCCTTAACTGATCTAAGAGATCATCTATCCTAGGCAAGGGATATTTGTTCTCGATGGTTACCTTATTCAGTTGCCTATAATCAACACACAACCTCATACTCCCATCCCTTTTTCTTCACTAAAAGCACTGGTGTTCCCCAAGGTGACACACTAGGCCTAATGAACCCCTTTTGTAACATACCTCTATCTGTTTCTTGAGCACGCTCAACTCTAGAGGTGTTATCTTGTAAGGCACTACAGATATTAGTCTACTCTTTGACACTAGATCTATGCTAAACTCAACTCCCTATTGAAACTTGCACATCATAGAGATAGTCGCTACATCATTGTCTGCCCCTATAGTAGCGGTGAATGAGAGTATGTATCCTTGAGCTCTCTAAACCAAACACTTATCACAAGAAACGACGAACAAAATATGGGTCGACACCGAAAATCAAAAGACATTGGGTGTGAAGAGATAAGAATATTTTTGTCAGAATACTTATGGCAATGAGTCTAGATGCTAATAAGTCAATACCAAGAATAACATACAATACATAGATAACAATAAGTTTGATGTCATAAGGAGTGTCTTGATGCACAAGAAGACAATTTAAACAACCAATGAAAGAACAAGAATATCCCTATAGGAGTAGAAACCTATGAACCAAAGGACAAATGAAAGATTGGCATCTCCAAATTTTCACACATGAAGGATGTATCGAGGGATGCGTTGCTCCTGAATCAGACAATATAATAATTTTATTTTTAACGAGTAGAAGAAATTCAGCCTCCTTCGGATCTAAGCTGCCTCAAAAAGATGACGGATTGTTCTTCTTGAATTTGAACAGCCCCACGTATTAAGGGTCCTAGGTTGCCACCACTTCATTAGTGACTGGCCTCCATTCCCCTTCAGTTGACAGTGTGTCTCCGTTTGCCCTTGCATAGCTTTGGCCATACAATCCAAAGCTACTGCAAGTGCAACATTCGTCCCTCGCCTATTAGTCGCCATAAATCTGCTCACTACCAATGAAATACTGGGTTGATCAGTTCCAATATCCCAAAGAGTAACATGCAGCATCTATAACTCTAACAAGCATCCTATGCGCCCAAGTTTTATTTTAGAAAAAGCCCCACTACCACAGTCCGATTTAGAATCGAACTGCTCTGATACCATAAATGTAACGCCTTTTGTTACATTAGAGATCCCAAGATAAAATCAATAGAATTTCCTTTAAAACATTTAATTAAAACATATATCTCATAAAGAAAAATTAGAAAAAAACATTAAAGTCTGAAAATGCCTCATATTAAATAATATAGTATTAAATTATCCATGTAATGAATATAGAAATAAATAAATAAATAAATAAATCAAAAGCCTCAAACCGGGCGTCTAACTACAATCCCAACGATAAATAATTGCGTCTAGCCACATACGGCTCCTTATTTAAGAACAGACTAACCAAACTAGAAAGGTTATCTAATGGAGTCCACTAAGTCTTCACGCCTCTTCAGCCTCAATGACGTCCTCCTCGTGCTCTGAAAACAATGCTTAATAATGAGATATAAAATTCCAGTGATCAACAATACGGTTTTATAAAAACATTTTCGAAAATAGCATTGTTCTCAGCCGGTGCGGTAACCGGAAAAATTGTCCATGGCACCCGTTAATTTTTCAAAATAATATATATAAAGAAAATACTTTTAACATTAATAACAATCTCATCTCAATACATCACATTCCATGTACCAGATAAATTCAAGTTTAATCCAAGTGGTCCGAAGATTTCCTAATTAAATTGGTCTCTTGCAGGCATGCCATATATTCACACATCACACGACAATGGCGTTCCATTGCCCACCCCTACTCACGAGGAGTGTTTCGATGCCACCCTCCTGTCGGAGACATTTCCATTTCGATACCTCCCATGTGCACATGGTGGTATTTCTCCTTTTTCGACACCCCAACCTGTGGCGGTGTTACTTTCGATACTCCTTTTTAGGTAGTATTACTTATTTTCGACATCCCAATTATACGGGATGTTACTTTCGATACCCCATTACGGTGGTATTACTTTTTGATACCCCTATCATAGGTGGTATTGCGGCAAACATCATACAATTCATCATAGGGCACAATTTCATGTATCATATGTGTAACAAATCATTTACCAAAAATTAAATATATGATTTTATCATGCATGTCAAATAAACTCACATGGCATAGCACACACCAATAAGCACGTCATTCAATTAATAAAAATACCAATCATGTATTTCATGCCCTCAGTAACAGGAATAAATACCCAATTTAATAATCCTTTTTATTTTAATTCAAAACCCCAAAAAAATTAGTTTATTAACAACATGCATCATTTAATTAAAATCTCTCAGAATCGTAGGTAATTCGCTCAACACAACAAAACACATGTACCATGGAAAGGGTTATTAAAAGGTACTATTACTCACCTCTCGAAAACCTCCAATGTGCTCCAAAAATTATTTATGATAAGAATTCATGCTTCCCTAAAAATTCTTCTCCCATTTGGTGACATTCTTGGATCTATGTTGTTATGATTGTACCGGTAAAAAATGGAAACACCTTTCTCTAGTTTAACTGTGCGACGCGTTTCCCCTTCTTAGTCTACTGTGCGTTTTTCTAAAGTATATATGTATATATATACTGTGCGCGGGTTCAGGCAGGGTTTTACGTTTTCTCCTTTTTTTTTTCATATATATATATATATATATATTTGTATTATTTATAATAGTTAATAAATTTCAATAATCCTTTATACCATCACTTCTTTACGCTAAATCTCCCATTTATATTTTATTTGCACTACACTTTTTAATAACTTAATATTAATATTATTATTATTATTTATTTATTTTCGAATTAATTATGTTAGAATTTTAGGATGTTACACTCTACCCCAATCTCATATAACTAAACTTTGATACTGACGTGGCCACTACCAATCCTGTCACGCATCCCCATTCCCGTTAGGGAATAGCTGCACATTTCAAATCTCAGTTGGGACAATCCCGCGAAAACTTCGGACCTCGTGTGTTCCCAACACACGGTTGTGAATAACAATGCAAATATACGAACCTCACAAACCCACATTAATAACAACCTAGTGCCTTAACCTTCCATCAAAACCTCAACACATGTTCTATGTTACCACTCCTCTTTGAAATAATTAGTTTAGGCTAGGCACCTCTAAGTCACCATTTATCCTCACACCCAAACCAACAATTATCTCTCAAACAACATATATCTTTGCTTAAATCCACTAAGCACAAATATTAAAACCAGGCAGATCATGCATAACACAGACAATCATAAATATTCAAATACGACAAAATATCATATAAGCAATTGAATAATAATAATAAATTCAATCAACCTCAGATAAAATCATCCTAACGTCGATAAACCTATAATCCCTGAATCACCATTGGTTTTACAGAAAAGGTTTCCAATGTGATTTTGATCTTGTCGATTACTCGACTACTAGTAGGGTTTAGGTCGCCCTACACAATTATTATAAAATATACTACTTATCGATTCCGACGGTAGATTGGTTCTTTCCCCCACCTAATTGACATGCGCGCTTTCTCGTACAAGCTCCGAATACGTCCACGCTACTGCCAAGAACCTCAGCACGCTTTCCAACAACATCCACAAATCTGCCACCATCCATCCTTACACATCCACCATTCTGCTTTCCGTCCCGATTAGACATACAAGTAACACAATTCGCCGGAAACACTAAATACCAACCGAATCAACAATAGGGTTTCAAATAAATAAATCTATTTGAATCAAGAGATAAAATCGATGGAAAAACTTAAGAGAACAACGACTGGACTTAGGGAAAATCGGATTCACAATAAGCTCATGAATCCTAGGGAAAATCTACCAAAACAGGGCTACTGTTCGAGCTCCATTCCTCTGTCCACAAAGAGTTATTTAAAAAACTGAATGGTGACAATGAATAACTATCCTTCCCAAACATTCTCACAAAGTTTCAGCTCGATCCAATAGTTAACGATTCTCAGATCTCAATTCTATTGTGACAGGTTTGGTGGTACCCGGGTTGAGTTTCTAACTCCTAGGCCCATTGTCCGAGCTCAATATCTCATTCTATGGAGCTTTGTTCCAAATTCTGACCGTTGGATATGAATAACCACAAGTCTTGAACCTTATTCTAAAATTTGAGAATGATCCAATGGTTGAAGAGTGTTTGGCGACTCTCTCACTAAGACTGCTCCAACTAGGTTTCAAAGCTTCCAACAAAGGCTTCTTGTAACTATTGAGGTTTCTCTCTCAATTCTTCTCCTCTAATCCGAAGTAGTGGTTGATAAAGAGAGTTAAGGAGACGAGTAAGATAACTAAGATCATAGAAGTGAGGGTTTACCTCTAGATAATAAAAGAAAGTGAAAGAATGATCAAGTTGTGCAAGAACAACAATGAAGTTTTTGAAGAAAAAGTGAAGAAGAAATGGAAAAGATGAAGTGAGAAATGTGGAGGGGGCTGCTGCTGCGGTTTAGGGGTTTAAATATGGTAGATCTTAGGCTTTGTTTGGTTCCTTAGAGTCCAATTAATGGGTTTTGTGAATATTTAATTAACATAAGCTTAACCATAGTTAATAGTTAACTTAACTAGGGTTATGTTACTAACTAGGGTTAAAATTCATGTGGCTCATAATTAGTGTAGGGGTGGATGATTTTGGGCCACATCTAATGAGTCATCCATGACTCATTTATCCCATCCATTAGCGGTTCCCGAAAATCCCGTACGCAGCTCCGTCATTTACCCTATTTCGGTTTTTGAGGGGAAAAAGATGAAACGAAAGCAAAATGAAATAGGTATGGTTTAGTATATATGGCTGCACGAAATTGAGGAGATGTGGGAGGTTTACAACCATGTAAAATGAGTGGTTAAGAGTACGTAGATGTGTCTTGTTAATAACCGCAAAAGCTTGCGGTATTTTGGTCATTTTACCTAAAAGTCATTATTAATAGCATTTAATGCTCATAAACACTTGGTAACTCATCCTCCATGAGTCATCATGTATGACTCGTTGTCCCGATCTCTTGACGGGTATCTGCAGTTCTGTTTTTGACTCCGTCGGTTTCCCGATTAGGGTTTCTGTCTACTTTTCGATCGAAAATTTTCAAGATAACCAAAATCATTGGAAATATGATTTAAACATAAACAATTTCATTCACGAGACAAAATTAGGTTTTCTGATCATTAAAATCTTACTGTCAGTGAAAACACTGGTTGTTTTCCGTCCGAACTTTTACCAAAATTCGTCCGAATAAACATAATATTTCATTTCTAATCAGAAATTTGGAAAATATAATTCCTCACGGACAAAATATAAAAAATCTACAAATTTCAGTTTCAAGTCAAATTAGGGTTTTCTGCCGGTATAAAATTATATTGTTAGTAAAAAAATGCAGACCGGTTTCCGTCTGAGTTTTAAACCCGAATTTTAACCAAAGCTTCCTACCATAGAGTAGGTTCTAGATATGATTTTGTTTCCTCCAAAATCATTTCCTAGGTCTCAGATAAAAATATAAATAAATATATTTTTATCGTTAATACAACGTATCCGAAAATCGGGCTATTACACTCTCCATTGTCGTCATCCTCACACCTGGAATCTGATTTTTTTATCTCCCTGTCACTCGCCACTCCCTCATCAGTTCCTTCCATCTGCGAGTTTTTTGTCTGTGTTTCTCTCCATCTCCCTCGTGGTGGTTGTCACTGAGCCTCGCGGTGGATCTGGTTTGAACAGAACCGTGGCTCGCGTTGGTTATGTACGGCGGCGGCGGGCTGGCTTGCAGTAGCGTGGGGCGACACTTGGAGGTGATTGCAGCAATGTCGCCTGACGATGGGAGAGATGGACACGGTGGCGCTCACGACGATACTCACGGTAGTAATCTCAGACCTGCTTGTTACTGGGCATCTCAGATTCTCAGATCTGTTTCTTGGAAGTGGTATACATAATACATGTAATGGAGGTTGTTGTTTCTGGTGTTGTTGTGATGCTTCCTCTTCTTCTTTTTTTCCACCTTCCCATTGTTTCTTCTGTTACCCAAATTATATTTACCAACAAAAAGATGTTTCCTCTATTTTGATGTGTTTATTACTATCTTGTGATTTTATCATAAACTTTAAAGATTTATTGGTTGTGTTTGGTATTTTATGGCCTAGCTTATTTTTATTTATTAATATGAAATCTTAGATCCACTTTAATTTTCCCTTTACAAATATTAGTAGGTTCATGGATTTTTTATATGGATGTTATTTTGTTATTACTATACTGTGTGTGAGTAGTTTTTTGCAACTAGGTAATTTAGGTGTGGCATATTGGCATGTTTTGTCATTGGCCTATTAAGCTTATTTTGGCCTATTTAGCAGGAGTTTGGCCTATTTAATGGTAGGCCCATGGCCTATTTAAAGGTCTTAATGTGAAATAGGTCTTTAAGTAGGCTTTCAGGTGAGATCAGACTTTTAAAAATGTCAGGTCATGCCTTGAAAATAACCTATATCAGGTAACATGCCAGGCTTAGGCTTTATATTTTTGAAACAGGTCAGACCCATTTAGCTAAAGCCTGACCTGACCTATTCTCACCCTTACTTGCATAGTTTCCTCTGTTAGGTAGTTGGTTTCTTTTCGGGCCTTAGCCCCTTTATTGTTACAAAAAAGTAAAACATTTATACGAGCCCTGGTCCTTGCATCACAAGAAGAAAAATTTGTCTGTCCAAAGATAATACTAACTTATATAATTAATTTCAATATTTTTACATCTAAATTTGAAATAATTATATTTTACGCATATTTACCTATGATATATTCATTCAAGTTTTATGTACAATATATTTCAATATTTACCTACACTAACATCCACCTACAAATTATTTTAAGTATCAAATTTCATAGGCTAAATTGCACTTTTCGCACCCCCTAGTTTATCACTTTTGCAATATTGGTCCCTCCAAGTCTTTTTCGAGCAAAATTTGTCCCTACATTTTTGTAACATTTACCCTCCGTCAGTTCACCGTCTAAAATTAACAGAAGGAGTTACGAGGCAAATGTTTCGCCACATCGTACATCAAACTTAAATTATTTATAATAAAATAATTTTAAAATAATAATTTTAAAATAATATATTAAATGGATAATAATATTTTATGTTTTATAATAATAGTATAATTTTTTAATTTTATTATTATTAAAGTATAAAGTGTTAGAGCATGTGACCTATTATTTTTTTATTAATTAATTAATATTAATATTTTAATATTATTTTATTATAAATAAACCTAATTGAACATGCCACATGGGGGAATATTTACCACATCAGCTCTTTCTATTTACTTTCAAATCGATTGATGAAGGGGCTAGCGTTGGGATATTGCAAAATATAAATATGAATTTTACTCAAAAAAACCTTTGGGAACCAATTTAGCCGAAGTGATAAATTAGGAGATGAAAAGTACAATTTGGCCTATAAACAATCAAATCCAATTCTTCATATAATTTGAGAGGCAAAATATTTAAAAAAATAATAATTTATATGTTTTTTTATAGTTAAATAAAACATTTTTTTTATTGAAATGATAATAAACTGATATTATGCGCAGCTGAGCTCACTTACCAGTTACCACGTCAGCAGTTGTTGCGTAGTTTCCTTATCCACAGACAAACAAGCCATAGTGACTGGTGGCGAGCAGCTGCTCCAAAATATCAATAACCACATCACCCGAAGAAAATACTCATACACACACCTGTGTCCGACACCGATAAAATGGGCGATAATACGGTGCGTTTTGGCATCTTAGGCTGCGCCAACATCGCTCGCAAAGTGGCTCGAGCCATATCCCTAGCCCCCAACGCCACCCTCTGCGCCATCGCGAGCCGCTCCGTCAACAAGGCAGAGAAATTCGCTGCCGAGAATAACTTACCGGAGAGCGTGAGGGTTTACGGGAGCTATGATCAGGTGCTGGAGGACCCAGGCGTGGACGTCGTGTACGTTCCCCTCCCTACCAGCCTGCACGTGCGGTGGGTGGTGACCGCCGCCGAGAAGAAGAAGCACGTTCTGGTGGAGAAGCCGGCGGCTCTTGACGTGGCGGAGCTTGATCGGATCCTCGAAGCGTGTGAATCGAACGGCGTGCAGTTCATGGATGGTAGTATGTGGTTGCATCACCCTAGAACTGCTCAAATGGAAGACTTGTTTTCTCTTTCTCGTTCTAGGAGTATTGGGCCAATTCATTTTGTAAGTGAGAGCTTTTATCTTTTTCCTTATTTATTTTTTCTCTTAAACGGTAAATTAATTTAGTTAAGTACCCAGAACGTTCGGATAAAATGGTACGGGTCTCTTCCAACTTAATTAAAAGTTTCGAGTTCGAATGGTAAAAGTTTTGAGGGAGATCTTTATCGTCCTGGTAGTTCTATCCAACTTGAGGGATTAATCTTTACAGTTATGCGTGAATGGTATCTTGTGAAACCAAAAATATTATTTAAGTACACTCCGGAAAAAATTTATTTAAGTACAAAGTTTAATTTTGATATATGATTCAATGGAATCACATTTGACATTTAAGATAATTATAATAAGAATCAGAGTAAAAAATTATGTTAACAATGTACACGAATCAAATCTTTGCTTGCAATGCTCAAAAAATAGAAATAATAAATAATATTTCCCTTATTTTTTGAAATCTACTACCATCTTGGTTCGTAGAAATCGTATTATAGATCCCATAAGCCTGTAAATAATTATTGGAAGCAAACCAAGACTTGTTATATTATTTAAGGATAATGAGAGAAAAAAAAGTAATAAATAAAGATGTGATGGGATAAGAATGCTGTGTTAATATTCAATTGTACAATTTTAAGTAAATTGATTGGTATTAGTATAGAATTAGGTAAGTTCAAATATAAAGTGATGTACATCGTGACATAAAAATTGTACTTTCGAAACTCAGTGAAATAAAAAATGATTAATAGTTTATATTTATTTTTGTGCATATTTTTATGAGTAAACTATTTTCTTTTATTTCCTAAAATATAAATATTGGTCATATCAGTCCTAGAATTAATGTATCAGTAGTCCCTGAAACAATATTTTGTTAATCAAATTTGTCCTTATCATATTAGTTTCTACGTATCCCAAGTTGACTCAACAACAGGTGATATGAAGGATTAATACCACTGATGTTTATAATTTCAAAAACTAATATGATAATTTCCTGAAGTGTGAGACCAATTAATATGACTAGTACTTTCAGGAACTAAAACTAAGGTTTACTCTATTTATATCTATACATTGCACAAGAATCTTGCGGCCAAATTATCAATATAATTAACTGACATACATTTACTGTCTGCACAATTTCTCTGATTTTGAAGATCCACAGCTCATCAACAATGCCAACAACACCTGAATTTCTAGAGAGCGACATTAGAGTAAAGCCAGACATGGATGCCCTTGGTGCACTTGGTGACTTGGGCTGGTACTGCATTGGTGCTTCCTTGTGGGCAAAAGGATACCAACTCCCAACCACTGTCACTGCTCTTCCTGACTTCACAAGAAACACAGCAGGAGTCATCTTGTCCATCACAGCATCTATGCAATGGGACCAACCAAACCAAACAATTGCAACCATTCACTGTTCATTTCTTTCACACACAACCATGGACCTGGCCATATGTGGTTCCAATGGGTCTCTGCATCTCAAGGACTTCATAATCCCATACCAGGAGACTAGTGCTTCATTTGACTTCACGTTTGGTGCAATGTTTGTTGACCTTCACATTGGGTGGAATGTGAGACCAGAGGAAGTTCATGTGGCCACTAAGCTCCCACAAGAAGCTCTAATGGTACAAGAGCTTGCTAGGCTTGTTGCAAGTATTAGGGATGGCGGGTCTCGCCCCTCAACCAAATGGCCTGAAATTACTAGAAAAACACAACTGGTAGTTGATGCAGTGAAGAAGTCACTAGAGCTTGGATGCAAACCTGTTGGCTTGTAGATTAAGTTACAAAGCATGTTGTTATTAGAGAGACCACCACATCCCATCTATTCAACTTCTTATTCTTTTAGGCTGGTGAAGTATTTGAAAATTTGGAATAGCTAGTCAGATGCTAAGAAAGAAGTCGTCTTTGCCCACTGTTGATCCCAGTCACTAGTACCAAGATTATCCAGTTTAGTGTAGCCACTCTTGGATGAAGATTGTTGCAGGAATTTCAAGAAGAATGATTGTAGCAAGAGATAGAAATCAGTTTCACAATTTTCAAAATCGTCCATGATGTTGTAAGTACTATTGGTGATAAAAGTTATCATCCACATATAAATAAGATTTGGAGAATGCTAACACGTATCCTTAAGACATTGTATAAGGGATTAAAAAGGAAAAATTTGTATGGGAAATGATGCATTTAGTATTTCAAATAGTGTAATACTTAGTTTTTTAATAAGAATTTTCTTTTTATGAGTTCCTTAACCAATGTCTTTACAGCACTCTTAGCAAGACCCAATAAGATTTAGGTAAACTTAATGTAACTGGTATGAATCCCAACATTTAATATGAATGTAAAAACACTAATTTATTAAATAATTTAAAATTAAATATGATAGGCAAATGCTAATAAGTGTCCTAAGAACATTGTTTTAAAAAGTACTACCTCTAGACTCAATTATAAACAAAAAAATACATATATTTTATGGATTTAAATATAAGTAAAAGTCAATTAATTCAACTCTATTTAATGTAAGTGTTCCAAAAGTCAAGACAATTAATCAATTCAACCAATTTTCTTTTTACTTTTCCAAGAGTAGTGCACGCTCTCATGACAATTAAATGGTAGTTTAGTAACTGTAACTCTTTTTTTACATAAATCAAGACAATTAAACTAAATTAACTAACTTCCTTAATAAGTATGAAGTTAGTTAATTTTGCTTATAATTGACTCCGAAGGGAGTATAAAAATGTAAGTTTTTATGGGAAGTTATGTACATTAGAAATAAATATTTTTTCAATGAGTAATTACCTTATTTGGAATTCTTAGACAATGTCCTTAGAACATTCGTCAGCATGATTCTATATTTTAGTTATTTTAGAAACAAATTCATTTTAAACGTGCTTTCTTTCTACTTAGACACCATGTCCATGGCAATATGGCCGTGACAACTAGGTAAGAAGTAAGAACTATGGATTCTAGAATCTATCAGCTTACTATGATAGGCTTGAGCTCCATTGCTCAGCATTATCTGTCAGAAAACGTGCTATTCAATGAGACACCACTTCTCCAATCGATTCAAATTCTCTATTTAATTTTCCTATCTGACTCTACGATTCTTAGAAAAAACACATTGGCATATTTGCCGTAATTTACACGATGAAATCAAAATTAAATTAAAAAATCTTACATAAACTTATCTTGATGTCTTACATTGTGTAACGCTTATCGTATCCGACTATCCGTGTATGGGTGCTTCATATATAAACAGCGTACGCGACAATACCAATAGACGAGGCCGGACGCCAACCATTGCGCGCCCTTTTGCTCTGAAACAACAACCGCTTTATTTGCTCATTCCTTTTCAACACTTGTTTGCATTCCTATATATAAACTTCACTACTTGCACTCAAAAAAATAACAACAAAAACTAAAAGGAAAACAAAAACCTCATTAATTGAATTTCGGGATCTTCATAAGTGAAACACAGTGAGACGTATCCATTCCATTCTGCAGGTAATTTTCCTCTCTCTCTCTGTCTCTCGCTGTCTGTGTGTACATATTTCTTATATAATGTACTCTCTCTGTGTGTGTTGTTTTTTTTTGCTTCTTCAAATTGTAACATGTAGTTTTGTGAACTTCATGTATATACTGATATACGTACTGCACATACTGGTAGCAACCAGCACTTTGATCCGTAACTGTTATGTGCATATATAAAGAGGAAATGTAAAAAAAACATCATTGGGTTTGTTCCATTTGTGTATCATTCCTTTACTTGAAATATTGTTGTTTGACATGAAATTTTGTTCTTTTCGTGTGCGATGGCCTTTACTTCCTCTTCATTCACACTTTCTCCTTGTTGTTTCTGGCTTGCAGCAGCCCAACGGAACAGCAGTTAATTATTTTTAATTTACTTGTTATTCCAGCATGGAAATACAGATTTTTTATTTATTTATTGTTGATAATAGCAAAAAAAGATACGGGAAATTTTTCTTTCCCAGTTTTTCGGATTGTAAACCTTTTTTTTTTTAAGAAACAAGTTTAATGTATTTCATTAATAATCACAGTAATACATAGAGGAACATGATAAAAAATTGGGAACTAGCAGTGAAAACAGATTGTAAACGTTTGAAACTAATAATTCTAAATCTTCCTGATCAATCCTATTAATAATTCTTCCACTTACTAAATACATTATTAATATATTATATCATTTAATATTTTTATTTAATATTAGAGGAATTTTTTTTTGAAAAAATTTAATATTAGAGGAATGATAGGAGTATTTTGTTTGAAGGTGAATATAGCAAAACTTTATTTATATTTTATTTTATACAGCCACTCCACTTTAGAATACAATATACCTGAAACGTATAAATGTTTTCCAAATATCATTTGTGACAACAATGGCATTCTTCAATTTTTAACATTATTTTTATACTTATTTTATGATCATTGATCAAATTATTTTTGTTTTGAAAACATGAACAATGAATAAATAAAATTTAGGTGAACAAATATGGTGTGATAAAAAAGTGGTGGATGATCGTTTTCGTATTTGTTATGCTTCATCCGCTGTCAGTGTTTGAGAGTTACTTTCTTGTAATACAAACAGAAGGAAACAAAAAAAAGTGACAGGTGTTTGATATTTGCTGCTTTCACATTATCTTTTTAATTTTTGTTTTATATTTTATCATTGCTTGAAAATCTTAATTCGGTCAAGATCCCTTTCATGATGTGATGTTGCAAGTTATTTTAATGGATTATGAGAATGAAAATCTATTGAATATTTTTTTACTGACGATAAAGTTGTTCCTTATCTTTTGGACCGACTTTAACTTTCTTGAATCCCAAGCTTCTGTTTCTTGAGTCCCAAATCTCTTTTTTTCTATTTAAATTTCATTCTACCAGAACCCAAAAGCTTAAACTGTTGACACTGGCTACTGAACTTGCGGAAAATTGAGGATTTGCCGAGGTGGACTAATGTAATTTCTTTAGAAATTGTTACTCTTTCGTTAGCTTCCTTTGTGAAAATTTAATTGACTTCTCACTATGTTTTTGTAACATAGTATCGTGAACTGCATTTACTGCATACTAAGGTAGCCTAGCCGGCATGGATTTGTGACACTGCTTTGTGTGTGTAAAAAACGAAAGTAAAATAAGGGATAACAACTATTAACAAGTAACGTTTTCTAGCTTTGATTTTGCTACCAAGTGCAAACCAACGCGAGACATTGTTTGATCTTGCTTAGATATGGATGCTTTAGGTTTGAGACTTCCAACCAAAGGGTCTAAAGGAAACCTGAAACTATGCAATCATTACTGTCTCAAGTTAACATTATGTAGATCATTAAGCCCACTGTGCTATAATAAAAGTAAAAAAAAAAAAAAAAACTTTGGTTTGTTGGTCATATTTATAGCACGTAAGTTCACTAAAAGTTTTTTTTTTTTCCTTCCTGGAATAGGATCACTTCATTTCATTTTGAGAACAAATTTGTATTTATGTTTAACAAAGGGTCATGCCAAACCCGAATTTTCGTACCATCACCAACAGTCCATCTACACCCTAATTTCAGCAAGTCTTGAGTAAAAGGTTTATATGGCATGTTTCAGTTTCTCTTTTTATTTCATAAAGAATTTAATTATTATTATTATTTTTACTTTTTAATGTGGAAACTGGAAAGTTTTGATATTGTTTTTTGATATTTGGGGACTTGTTACTTTTTATTTATAGCTGTAAATACTTAACTATGGGTTTGGCCCTTTATTTTGTAAAAGAATGGTAAATGCATGGAACATATTCTCCTCCCAAACCTTCTAAATTGTTAGCATGCTTGCAACATCAGGTAATAGCTTCTAGTGGCAAGAGTTGATTAATTTTTATGGCATCTTTGATGCAGGTTTAATCATCACCAGTGGACATCATATAAATTCCATCATAAGATTCTGATAAAATTCTGGAATGGGTCATGGGAGTCATCTTCTTGTTTTTATTTTGCTCAGTTTCATATTAGGATGCAAGTCATGGTCATGGGGTTGGTTTTCATCATCTAATGAGGCTCCCTCTAGTGAGAGATCTTACGGCAATGAAGGTACTTCAAGAGGTTCTATTGCTGAATTCTCCATTGAGGGCTTCAATGACCAAAAAGGAATGAAGTTAGTAGAGAATGCTAATAAGAAAATCACTAGCTCAAACACATGTTGGCAAAATGCTTATAAACATCTTTTTGCTGGGTGTTCTGAGATTTTGGCTTCCAATGAGAAGAAGTCTAGATTCGCTTGGCATCTTAGTGATTGTTTTCAGAAGGACTCTGGCAGGAATGCCTTTCCTCATTGTGATGAAAAATCTTCCATGGCTAAATGCCTAAAAAACTTAGATGATTTTTCCCATAAGGTCTACCTTGAATTCTACCTTGAAACCAACTCCATTTGTCATCAGTTACAGTTAAGTGCAATTTCTTTTACCAAACCTTATTTCAATTGCTGTTTGGTCTTTTTTATTATTATTATTATGGTGCATTTGTCTTGCTCCAATGAAACTTAACCAAAGTTTTGTACCTTATTTTCTTTTAAAGGGCTCATGCATTCAAATATGAAGTAGAGAGACTTGTGACTGAACTAAAAAGTTCTGCCCAATATGTGGAGGACAAGTTAGATATCATGGATGAGAGATCAGAACATCTATTACAGAGCTCCAAACAGATTCATGATTCTCTGATTTCAATTGATGTTCACACACAACAAGTTGCTCAAACTGTTAAAAAAGTGGAAGACCATATAGATGTTGTAGTCAAACATTCAGAAAGTGTTTATGAGCAAACTAAGAAAATTGCTGCTTCACAATCACAGCTAAAAGAAGGACAGGAGGTTATGAAGAGGAGTTTAGAAGCTGGGGTAGCCATGCTCAAGGACTCTTACAATTATTTGGGCAAAGAAATAGAAAATTTAAGAGATGAAGCTATTGAGATTGAGAATGAGGTAAATAAAGTTGGAGTTGCTATGTCAGTACAAATGGGCAGCCTACAAAGCAAAGCTGAGGATATTGGGAATATGGCTGGGATTTCCTTGGATAAGCAACAGCAACTTCTAGAAGGACAATCCACAGCACTCAAGGGCCTAAATTCCTTAACTGAATTTCAATCTAAAGCACTAGAGGAGATTAGGTACATAAGTTAATTATTATAATTTGAACTCAGGATTTACACTAAAAAAAAAATATTGAGTTCTTTGTGTAATACAGGAATACCCTGCAATATTTTACTGAATATGGGCAGAAACAACATGAAGAACTTCTTCAGCGACAAGAACAAGTTCAGGGACTTCATGATCGTTTAATTGAAAATTCAAAATCAATATTGTCTGCTCAGGTTTGCCACTTCCTGTAGAACATTGGCTTTAGTTATCACTTTATAAGAAAAGGTTTCTTTAATGTGAGTTTTGCCTCTAAAGTGAGCAAATAAAGGTGTATCAATCCTTAGATCATTTAGAAGATTGAGATCTCTATGAATTTTATCAAATACTTCCTTACTTATCCACTTTAAAGGCAAACTCACATTTAGAGGAGCTTTATCCTTATTCTTGATAATGCATTCTTAATATTTATTAACCAGAATCTCTATTTTCACTCTACAGGAATCTTTTGAATCAAAGCAGGCTACCATGTTTGATGCTTTAGACAAGCTTTTTGCTTTGCAAAATGCCATGTTGCTTGAATCACGAATGATTAAAGCTTTCTTCATTTATGCCATATCAATATTTGTCATATTTATGTTGACTAGCACAAAGCAAACATACAATGTCAGGCCATGGCTATATATTGGTAGGTATACCACCAATCCTTCTATCTGTGCTTTTAGTTTATCAAACTCTCAAGTATTATTGGCTGTTTGCAGGGCTTTGTGTTACTTTCTTCATCGAAGTATCCATTATTCGTTTAATTAGTGATAACATGGAGCAACAAACCTGGACAATAAACATGGTCAGATTATCTTTCATTGTAGCTGCTTCAGTTCAACTTCTATATGCCATTTGCACATACAGGTAGGTTTACAAACACTAAATAAGTTGGCACATTGGCTAGTTATATTTTATACATAGATTTTACATCTAATTGAATTGATTGATAATCATGCAGGAACTATGAAATGTTGAACCATCAAATGCTGCTAACTCTAGTGAACAAGGTTAACAGCATGCAAACACAAAAGGAGTTACCATGGGAGTTGGATACTGATTATGTGGATTGGTCTGAATGGGTAGATACAGATTTACCTGATGATGTGGATTGCCTTCATGATCCTGATTTTATACTTCCAGAAGAAGTAGGAGAGAATTCAATCACAGCCTCTACAACTACAAGAAGTTATAATCTAAGGCCACGCAACCGTTGTCATTGATTGTTACCACTAGGCACTACCAGTTTTAGTGATCAGAACTTTGAAGTCATCCCTGCACATCAATTTATTCCACTAATATAATTCAAGATTTTGGATTATTTATAAGTGTATGTGTATTTATCATTTCACTACATAAGATGGCTGGTATGTAAGGGGAGAGATACATACAAGAACAAACAGTAATTTTTTATCAGTATTTAATCAAACAGTATGAAACAACTCATTCAAATTCAACACTTACATCAACAAGAAGTTTGTATTTATGTTTAACTGTATTCGGCTATATCCAGAATTTGTGTAATGATTTTTGTTCTTAACATTTTCACACCTCTCTATATTCAGCATTTATAAAAATGTTGCAGTTTAATGCAATTCAAATTAGAAGTTAGCAGGTTACTAATTAGAACAAAGTTGCTGGAATTTTCTGTATCATTGATAGACTCGGGTGATGGTGAATGTGAAAACACTATGTACATGTCTCTTGCTACTTTATTCCAGGTTTTCATATACTTACAAAAGAGTGGGCTAGTTAACAAGTGTGGAGATATCGATTAGAGATATGACCATAGTAGTCCTTATAAGGTTTGGACAATTCTCACTTCTTGAGCTAGATTTTGGGTTGAGTTAAGCCTAAATCCCAAATTCTAAAAAAGAAGCATAGGTCAAAATCTAGTAGGGAAATTTCCTTATAGTGCCTCAGTCGGTTTTTCCAATCTTAATTGGCAATACCTTGTTCGACCTAAAATTTCAACATACATTTGCAACTTTGATGGTTTTGAGTGGTACATTTTCATGATTCTTGTTTTATTGCTTTTGTTTTGTTTTCTTGGAGAAGTCTAAACAGTAGAATCGGATAAGGGATGGTGATAGTTCGCTTCATCTTTTTTTAGAAATTAGAAAATAATAGACAATGGTATTTCATTTCAGCAGTTATTGGTCAAATCATGAATCAATAGATATTAGTTCTGTGCTATTAGACAGCTTTTTCATTCACCATTGACCATTGTACTATAGTTGTTGATATATATATATATATGAAATTTTTCTGCAGTGGATTGTCTCTTCTTATTGTAGTTTGCTTGATTTTTTGTATAAAACATAAACTGTTCAGTTGGTTATGCACATTTCGGGCTCGGCTTGGTTTTTCCATGCCAAACTGAGCCTAGTACTGATAGAAACAAATGATACAGAAAACACACTAGAAGCTCAGTAATTACACTAATAAAAAACATGTTTATATGACAAGCACAAAAGCTCCAAAATTGTCCTCCCAGAGCTCTTATACAATAATAAACATACAGAACAAAACACCAAAGCAAGGATTCATAATGGAAAACTGAAGAATAAAGTTACAGGAGACTTAGCAAGTATGTCTTACTGTACAAAAAATAACAAAGCAGACAGCTCAAATGCTAGATATATTGCAAATAACCCCTTCAAAGTTTCAATGTTAATTCGGGTGCGGATTTCTCTATATCAACTGGTGGATGCACCTCAGTAAAACTCAAATTTGAACTTCCAGAAGTCAGCATGAAATTCTGATGAGAATTAGCTCCCTCAGTAACCTGACGAAAACTACCGGGCCATAACAGTTCTGCCTCATCATCCTCCAAGAATATTGGATGACCATGATATCCTTGCTCAATTTTTGCATTGCTTTTTATCTCAGAAGTCCTTATTGTTGGTGAAAATCCATGGTGCAGTGAAGAGTGCGCCTTTATCCCTAAGGACCTGAAAGAACCATGAAGAGGGAGAGATGCTAAGCCAGCATACCTCTCAGAAATTAGCCCCATTCGCATTGCTCGCTTTGCCAATGTTCTTTCTCTCTTGTGTGCATTTTGGTGGCCACCGAGAGCCTGCGAGCTATAGAATTTGCGGTGACAGTAATTGCAAGAGAAGACTCTTGGGATGGTTGCTGCAGTAGTTTGAGAAGCAGGTTCATTGCTGCTCTCACTAGTACTTGAGAATGAGAGTCCTATTGAATCTCTTGCCCCTACCTCATTGTTGTTGAAGTTGAGAGTTAACTCAAGTGAGATAGCATCTGAAAGGGGATAAATCTCTGTTGGATTTATGACATTGGAAGAGTTGGTGAGGCTGTCACTACATGGCCCTGCAGAGGTTTCATGAATATTGGAAGCAACCTGGCTGCTAACTTCAGATTCATATTCTGCTAAGGCCTCCACTTCAAGATTAAAGGTCGGTTTCATGATTTAGCCGTCTTAAGTTTCAAGCCAATTTACCAAATAAGTGCATCAATCTACCATCAGAACAATATCTATTTAACAGTTTGTATTGATAGAACTGTTTTGTCCTCCTGCATTGAAAACCCATCAGTTCATATTTAGTAAGCATGGAAACAGAGAAATTCTTGAGTCAGTTTGACCTCAGTAATAATTTTACATGCCTCTAATCTGACATGAATGAATGTGGAACTGTTCATTCTATGTATTGATATCTGATAATGTTAAAGATTACTATTTATCCAACATGGGGCAAAAAACAAACATACTATGCTTTATTTCTTTTCTTTATGGAAGTCAATTAGTCTTGGCAGGCTGGCATAGATGCACACATTTACATTCACATGGTAATGATGGCATGTCTTGTGACTCAAGTGCCTTGATAAGTGGCCTTTCAGCTGAAAAAGCATTTGTACTAGGTAATTCCTCGTTTTGCAATACGTTGGCCTACCTAAAAGGTAAAAGAAACAGACGCTTAATAGTTGGATGGTTCTAATTCTTGTGGTATTGGTTGAAGGTAGAATGTGGAGTAAAAACTATTTGTACCTCACCTTGTAATGTTAACCAACAAATGGGCCACAACCCCATAATGAAAAACATCAACAAAGTACTTTTTTTTCTTGTACCCTCTCTCAGTTTTCCCCCCAATGTTGCTGAAGTAGAACTAATATCTATTAAATTCATGATTTGACTTGACTCTTTCAAAACAAAATCTATCTAAGAAAAGCTGTAGTGAAATACCACTATCCCTTAGCCTATTCTGTTCTTTTTTTTTAACTTAGAAACTAATGGGAAAATTCAATAAAACAAGATCCCTGAATATAGACCACTCCAAGCCATCTAAAACTCTAAGTAACTGTATGGTTGAAAATTAAGGTCTAATTAGACAGGTATTGCCAGATCAGATTGGAAAATCCCACTGAACTCTTGGAGTAAAGAACTTTTCCTGACTGAATCTTAACCTATGATTGTTATCTGGCCCACTCTTTTGTAAGTATTTAGAAAACTTGAATAAAGTAGCAAAGAGACATGTCATGACCTATACATAGTGTTTTCACATTCACCATTACCTAAGTACTATCAATGATCCAGGAAATAAAATTCCTACTACTTTGTTCTAATTAGTAACCTATCCTTGGTGTGGTATTTGGCTACAGCAGGGGAAGTTGAGACACTGTTATTGGGGATTTGTTTTACAACATAGTTGGGGGAAAGTTGTTTTTAATTGCTGGTTCACACAAATTGGTGGACATGTACATGCTTGAGTACTTCTAGTACTCCTCTCTCTAATACACTTTGATTTATCAAAAAAAAAAAAAAGTAACCTATCACTTCTGATCTGAAAACAAAGGCCAACTCCCAGTTTAAACTAGTACACCATCAGTTTGTAAGTGCAGGGCAAGATTGAAAGACAGTAAGATAGAGGGAGTGAGTGATCAGTATCACTATGTCAGCATACAAGATAAGAAAAACTAACATAATTATGGAGGAAGTAAAGAACAACAATACCTACATATCCCATCCAAGTCAGAAAATTGCATGCAAATACTTATTTCATTTTCTTCCTTTCCAATTCTATGATGAAAGAAAGCCTTGCTGCTTTGAGATGAAAATAACTTTTAAAGGTAGAATCCAGAAACAATTTCCTCCATGCAGTGATTCTAACTTGTCCAAAAACCATGAAAGTCTAAAGACAAGGAGAACACCAAAATAAGAAGAGAATATGACAGTAAAAGAGTATTTTCTACATACCCTTCTCTCTCAAGTTTCTATATCAAGTGAAAGTGGTTTGCTTCTGAAGTCACATATAAACTGCTTTGGAATTGGAGACATGTATTTCCAGTGTTGCTTTTCTTGGTATGGTTGAATATGAGAAGACAAAACTAGCCTGTGGGTTTTTTTTATGTTCATGTATGAAACATTAGTAGAGGGTAATAAGGAGAGAGCTCAGAGGTTTTTTTAACTGATAAAGGAATAATAATAATAATAAAGGAAGAATAAGTGGGGACAGAGATAGAGAGAGATGGTGGGTTTTGATGTTTAATTATGGGAAAGCAAAGGTAAGAGTGGGAGTGGAGAGTTGGGGACAGAGAATTCAGAGGAAAAGGAAGTGTTGGGATAAATAAATAAAATTATAAAAAAGGATATCACCAAATTAATTAATTAAAATTTTAGTTTTACACTTAAACAGGTTATAATTCAAAACTTTAACTTTGAAAATTAAATATTCAGTCAGATTAGTTTGCATAGGTTAAACTGGTTTTATTTTTTTAAAAAAATCTTGTGGCACTATTTAAGTAAGAAAATTTTACTTAATAATTTTTTATATTGATATCAGTTTATATGCATTCCAAATTATTGCTTTTTTCTTTGTGATGTGATAATGAACAATTTAAACTCTTGGGTGTATTTGATTTGCAAAAAAATAAGGGACTGGACAACACAACAACATCTGTTTCATGTTTGATTTTAAAAAATGGTCAGAGGACAGGACAAAAAATGGAATGAGGGACCAGACAAAAACTCAAATTCTTGTACCAGTCAAACCATGAGACAAAAAGTTGTCCTAAGAACAAACTACTTAAAAGTTAAAATTAACATTCCCTATTTAATAATCTCTCTCATCTAACGTTATGTTTACTGTTATTAATTATAATATAATACAAGTATAATATGTATTATATAAATATATTTAACATAACCTGTACTGTTATTATAATACAAGTATAATATATATTATATAAATAATTATATCTATTATATTTATAAATAATATTTTTATTTTTGTCAAAAAAATATACTTATGTATATTATAATATTATATTATGTTACTGTATAATAAATATTATATTAAATAATTTTTTATATATATAATATATATACTTATATTATAAAGAATATTTAAGTAAATTTATATTATTTTATTTGTGCTGTCCATTATCAATCAAACTATAAATAAGACAAAGAGTTGTTCTGATACTTCAAACATTTGTCATGCGCTGTTCTTGTTGTCTTGTACCTGAATGCGAATCAAATACACCCTTAAACTGGTTGAACTTAAATTATGGTTGAACTTAAACTGGATTAACTTATATTTCTTTGTGATGTCATTCTTTCCCTAATATAATTTGTACACTCAAAATTTTGATATTATTAATCAAGATTTTTACATCATTAATTAAGATTATGACATCATTAACTAAAGTCACTTGTACTTGTACACCATTAACCAATATCTGAACACCATTAATCCAAGTATTATTTTATTTTTTTGGTTTTTCAGGATATCTTCACGCACAATTATGGAGACTAATCCCTCTACACATAACATTTTTGCTATTCTTTTGAAGATATATGGCACTGTACCTTCCTTTTTATTTTTCGGTTGAATTTTGGGCTCTTTCAAGAAAGCGAACACCTGCTTTCCCCACACATTTAAAAAGTTCAAACTACAACTAAGATGATTGAACATGGTACGAGAAAGAAGCAAAAACAAGCTAACAGTGTAGTCATTATTCCCACAAAAGATTCTCTTATCTCTTTTTCTTTCTCTCTGTCTTCCCCACTTCAAAAGTATTTCAGATAACTCCATAGTGCATGGGGTCGGCTTTCATAGTTTCATATATTTGGTTCCATCTATCACTTCTAGCATATACTATGATATGACATCGTTTGTTTCTCCTATTTTTTAACTACCCCACTCGTCATAAATAATAGAGCACATGTCCTTCCTTAACAACAAAAACACGTTATATCATAGTTTTAAAAACTGGATCTTACCGGTAATTAGACTAGTTGGATCGGAAATTGATTAGGTGTCCGATCTATTTAACTCAAAAATTTGTCTCGTTTTGGAATCGATGAGAACTAGTAAAACTTATCGAAAAGTTGTGAAAACCGATCAAAATTGGTGATGAGAATCGATTGAACCGGTCATTTTTTTTATTTTTTAAATTATAAAAAAGAGATTTGTCAACTAAAGGTCCATTGACAAATTAGAAACTTACATATATGTGAATTTTTATTATTTATCTATTTTCGTTATTTTTTATCTTATGAAATATATAATATGATATTTTATGTTAATTTAAAATTTGATCAATTTGGATTTCAATTTTAGTTTTCCAAACCCGTTGACTCGATGACTCAAAACCAATCACCCGATCGAATAATTTATTTTTTTCATATTTTTTTACATATAACAAAGCTGTATGTTTTGGACTTTTTGAGACCTTGTTGACATGTGATGTGAGCCTGTGACAAAGGATTTTATGAAGATATTACATGTATTTTTGTTTTATTTTCCATTGATTATGGGATTCCGATTATTCTAGATTACTTTTTGTATTATAGTTATTAGTTTCCTGATTTAGTTTTCTTCACATATTATATAAATATATCCTTGTATTCATAGTTCAAGAATGTTCGGATGGTATACCATTTCTACATGGAACTGAAGCTTTAGATTATTGTTATGAGAAATGCTAAATGAACACAAAAAATTGACACTTACACCGTATATCATTGTAGCAAAATACTTTTTCAATAATGAATAGAATTTTAACAATAAAACAAAGTATTCACGAGCTAAGAAAATACTTAGAAATACTAGAAAAATTAGAACAAAATGAGTATATTATTTTCCACCAAGAATTGGTTAGAAAAAGAATAAGAAAATTAAAAAATGAATTAGAAAATTGCATAGGATAATGGGACTATCCGAAGAATTAGAATCAGGATTTAAAGAATTAGAAAAACTAATGAAAGAAATGAACAGAAATATTATTCAACTAATTGAAAATACAGATAAAATTGCAACTTACACTTGTAATAGAATACAAAATGGACAAAATGAAATAAGAAATATTAAAGAAACATTAAATAATATTAGTAGAGGAAAAGAAATAAAAGAAAATGAAGATATTATCAAGATAAAAATTATTCTAGAACAACTAGAAAATCTTTTAGAATATGAAGAAAATAATAGATGTGTAACAAAAAATGAATTAATAGAAATTTTGCAGATCAAAAACCTAAAAGAAATAATAATAAAAAGAGAATTAGATCAAGAATCATCAAGAATACCCACATCTGTATCATCATGGAGAGGATAAAAGATGAATACATGGAAACATTAAGAAAATCAAATGATTTAGAAGAAATTCAACAATTACTAGAACAACTAAAAATAGTTGAAGAAGAAAATGATAAAATACACAAAATTGAAAAGATCAATAAACGAGATATAGAAAATGATGAAATAATCCTAAACTATAGTTCGTCTTCAGAATCCGAAGAAAACCACATAAGGATGGAAAAAGGAGAATATAGTGGAAAAAGCCCTAAAAGAAGATGGGAAGAATATAAATATACACCCGAAGGAGCTTGGGATAAATATGAAGAAGAGACTATGTATAATAAAGGATATGCAAGAAAGAATAATAATAAATGGACAAAAATTCAAGAAGAATTTAAACCTCGATACAATAATACAGGAAATATTCTAGACCTTGATTGTATAAGAAATAAAGAAGAAGTATTATTAAAATGGACTAATGAAATAATATTAATAATCTTGACCGACGAAAAATTCAAACAGTTAAACTTTATAGAAACCAAGAATTTTGTAACATTTAAAACATCTGGAAATGTACAAAAGTTTTTAGTAGGAATTAAGGATGAAGAATGGATCAGATTTGGAAGAATGGTAGATAATAGCTCAGATTATGTTAAATTAATAATGACATTAATACAACAAGAATTCTTAGGATATAATCTAATGGAACAAAGGGAAAAGACAAACAAAACCCTACTTGAAAATGCTAAATCACATTTAAATAGAATGCAGATTTGTGATATGTGCCAGATTGAAAGTTTCATCTGTGAATATCAAAAATACTATTACCAATTGGATGAAGAGACTACAGAAATGTATAAAAATATCTTTATAGATAAATTACCATATCCACTTTATTCAAAAATCAATAGATTATGAGAATTAAAACCAGAAGAAACTGCAAATACTTTAGGATGAGTTATTAAGCTCTTATACCAAGAATTAAGAGAACAATGTTTGAACAGAGAAACAATTAGACAATTGAATAGAGGAAGTACTGTCATTTGTTGTGACATCCCAGAGATAGAAAAACCAGGAAAATATGGTTGTGATAAAACAATAAGAAGAAAAAGAAAAAATTATAAGAAATCGAACTTACGAAAAACTTATCCTAGAAAAAAGAATTATTATAAAAATAATAAAAAGAAATATTTTAGGAGAAAGAAAACAACACCAAGAAAATATTACCTGAAGGGAAAAAAGAAATGTGTTTGTTGGATATGCAATGTTGAAGGACATTATGCCAATGAATGCCCTCAAAGAAAGGAAAAAGATTTTAAAGAAAAATCAAAATTAATAAAACAAGTTTTCCAAATATATGAATTAGAACCACTAGAAGAAGAATTAAGTGATTCGGATGTAAGTATATATGAATATTCAGAAGATGAATTATCTTCAGAAGAAAGAGAATCCGAATAATACATATATAAAAATATTGATAGAAAAAGGTAATAAAGAAAAAGAAGCCTATATAGATACTGGAGCAAGTCTTTGCCTTGCAACAGAAGCCCTTATAGATAATTGGGAAAAATTAGAAAAGCCATTAAAAATACAGATTGCAGATGGATCCATACATCCTCTGTATTGGATAGCAAAAAGAATTACTTTGGTAATACAAGAAAAGATATTTGTTGTACCAACAATATATAAACAAGAAACTGGAATAGATATAATTATTGGAAATAATTTCCTAAGACTTTATGGACCATTTTGCCAACATCTAAAATATATTACTATGTAAACACCATATATTTATCAGAAGAAAAAACGAGAAATTATTAAAATACCAATTATACACTATTCTGCCTGTACTTATTCATCAAAGTTTCAACAGCTGAAACGTGGTGAGATTATCAGTTTAATTTGCACAAAAATTCGCCATGCACTTATAAATTTAGAACCAAATAGAATAATTCCAGCTCATATAGAATAACTTTTGGATAAGGTTTGTAGCGAAAACCCTTTAGATCCAAAAATAAACAAAAATACTGAATTAGTCGAACTAAAATTAAAAGACCCTACAAAAGAAGTAAAATGTAAACCAATGATTTATACAAAAATTGATAGAGATGAATTTGCAAAAGACATTGAAGAAATGTGTAAAAAAGGATTAATTAGACCATCGAATAGTAAGCACTCAGCACCAGCTTTTTATGTAGAAAATCATAATGAAATAAAAAGAGGTAAAAGAAGGATGGTAATTAATTACAAGCAAATTAATGATGCTATGGAAGGAGATGCTTATTTCCTCCCAAGAAAGGACTTAATTATTGAAAGAATTCGAAATATGGATTGGTTTAGCACCTTTGATTGTAAATCAGGATTTTATCAGATCCGATTAACTGAAGAATCAAAAGCATTAACAGCATTTAGTTGTCCTCAAGGACAATATGAATGGAATGTACTGTCAATGGGATTAAAACAATCACCAGGAATTTTCCAGCGAAGTATTGATTCAATTCTCAAAGAATTCAAAGACTTTTGTCTTATTTATATTGTTGATATATTAATCTTTTCCAATAAAGGATTGAATGATCACTTTGAAAAAATAGAATTAGTTCTCAATAAATGTTATGAACATGGAATAGTTTTAAGTAAAAAGAAAGCTATTTTAGCCAAAAACAGAATTAATTACTTAGGGTTAGAAATTGAGAAAGGAAAAATAATAATGCAGCGACATGTATTAGAGAAACTTCAGAGTTTTCCAACGAAATTAAAGGATAAAAAGGATTTACAAAGATTTCTTGGATTATTAACATATATTTCAAATGAAGGTTTCATCAGGAATCTTGCAGCAGAAAGAAGAATACTTCAACAGAAGCTGAAGAAAGATGTCCCTTGGACATGGACTGATGAAGATGATAGACTAATTATAAAAATGAAAGACTTATGCCAGGATCTTCCTGAGCTATATCATCCATCGGATGACGATATAATTATTATTGAGACTGATGCCTCAAATGACTGTTGGGGAGGTGTTATGAAAGCAAAACCCCCTGGATTCAAAAATGAATTACTGTGTCGATACATGTCTGGAACTTTTTCAGACTGTGAACTTAATTATCCTACTCATGAAAAAGAAACACTGGCTTTAATCCGTATGCTTGAAAAACATCGGATTTATATACTGGATAAGGACTTTATTGTCCGAACCGATTCTACTTATGTTGCAGGTTTTAAGAACTTAAATCATAAAGGAACTTATAAACAAGGACGATTGATTAGATGGCAAATGAAGCTTGCCGAATACAATTACTCAATCTCTCATATTAAGGGAGACAAAAATGTTCTTGCAGATATTTTATCAAGAGAATGGAGCAGTCAACAACTGAAGACATAAAGAAGCAGATTCAATATCAAAGAATGCTCGAGAAGCAAAAAATAATGGAGCTAGACTTGATCAAAGTAAATATTGAAGTACTGGAGTTTCAATTACAAGCCAAAGGAGAATCTCTCAAAGAAGATCATATGAAAAATATAAAACAACAGGTACAAGAAAGCACTAATGAAAAATGGTACACCATCTTTAATGGACCACACCCCAGTGTTTATAATGAATGGCACAAAGCAGCCCCTCACTGCATTGGAATTTCCGGAGTCCATCACAAAGGATTTCGTACCCAGGAAGAAGCTGAAAAAGCTTTGATAGACTACCAGAAAGAACAAAACAAGGGCAAAGAAGTTTATCTTGGCCCAAGGACTTTCTCTGAAACTATAAAGAATCCACCAGTTCAAAAAACTTCATTAAGGATACTCGGAAGAGTTCCTTCCTCCATTGATAACTACCAAATCCCTTCAAGAAAAGATCATGAACTACAAGTTCAGTTTTCCAAAGAAAAATTCTATGAACATTTAAAAAGACTAACCAACTGGTCCGAAAAGGAAAAGATTAATTGTTTCTACATGGTCAACCGAAATATTTTCGGAGTTAAGGCCATAATTACTCCCGGAGCAACATCGATTTTTACATTTAATATGTTCCAATTTGGACTTATTGAATGTCTCTACCTCAGTCAAGACTTGGAAGAGATCAAATTATTTCCATATAGTTTAAAGGAAGCCATCCAGAACTATCAAAAGAATGTCGCAAATGATAGAACCATCTTTCTGAAGTTCTATTCAACCTACCCAGACTTTGCCACAAAACAACCCACAAAGAATTTAATCTTCATTGGAGTAAGTAATAATAGCTTCTCTATGAGGGATGAACCTACTGGAGAAGAATATAATGAAGAAAAGATTGTCACAATACTAGCAAATCAACTAGCAAGTATCTTTACTCAGTGTCAAATTATTGGTAAAGATTCCTTCATAAAGGCTATGTACAAAAGTCCACATACTCTGCTACTCAGCAAGACTAGTGGAAGATTGATTAGAGAGAGGGATCTAGCACTATTGACAAACTTCGAATTACCCTTCTATACGTTACAAGGACTTTCAATGAACTACCAGCCAGCCGTCCTTGACTTGTTGTGCTCAATGATTAAGGAGAATGGCAATCACGCATGTGAAAGATGCGTAAAGCTAAAAGACTGTCGGCTAGATGACAAAGACTCAGACGAGGCCATTATTGAAGAATGACGTAAGCACTGACGTCATCAAGCAATAATAAAGGGATGACGTAAGCAATGACGTCATCAAAAATTATTAAAATGTCTGGTTGATTGTAATAATGTAGGGACTCTTTTATAAATTACTTAGTCCTTCTGATTGTATAAATAAGTCCTCGGAGGCAAAGGAGAAGGTAGAACTTGAAAAGGAGTTTCAATTCTCACCTCTTCTCTCTGAGAAGTTCTAAGCTATGCTTAGATTCCTTGAGTGTGGAATCAACCCAGTTCTATGTACTTCACTACTATAAATAAACAAACACTACTTTCATATATTCCTCTACTTCATCACTACTTTACTTTCATTACTTCCAACTAGTTGAAATTCCAACTTAACTTAGACGGAAGCTGCGGTGGACCAAGAAACCCAGAATTACTTCAAAACACCAGATTAGGTATGACTCAAACCATTTAGTTTTATTTAGTTTTTACTAGAAATTAATCATGTCTGAAATCGAAAGAGAAAAGATTAATAATACGGATGTAGAACATTTACAAATTACTGAAGAAGACGGAAACTATGAAGGAAGTATTTTAATAAATCCAAAACTTTTACAAAAGATCCAGAAAGAAGACTTGAATTTAGCTAAAGATGCAAACATGAAAAAACTAGGAGGTATCATGAAACGATTTAACCAGAAAGAAAATATAATATACTATGGAAAAATCATTAATGAAACTCCCATAGACATATCAGAAACAAATGGAAATACTTGCATACAATTGCTAAATAAAAAGAAGTTAATAGATCTAAAAAGAAGTTTAAAAAAAGAAGCCCATAGAAGAAAGATCGGATATATTCATATAGGAGTAATACAAGTTCTAATTAAGGTAACTTTTCAAGAAGGAATAAATTCCCCAATAGAACTAGTCTTAAAAGATGATAGAATAACAGACCCGAAAGACAAAATATTAGGAGTATTCGAAGGAAACTTAGCTTATGTTAAGTTAAAATTCGAAATACACCCAAACATTGGAATACCATTAGATACTCAAAGATTAGATCAATCTTTAACTATGGAACATAGATTTTTAAGAAATAATTTAATGAGACCAGGAGATAAAATCTTCTCAATTACTTATTGTGTTAATTATGCACTAACAAATTCTCACCATAGTATTACCTTCAGAAATAATGATAGAATTGATATACCAAGACTTTTTTGAAGAAATAGGAAAAATTTATTATCCAAAAAGAAATGAATTAACTGAACTAGGAATTTCTATAAGAAATCCAAAATCACTAAGTTTTAGACAGATTCCAAACCCAATTACTTTCCCTGAAATAGAAAACAAGGAAGATGAAAATATAAATAAATTGTCAAATCAGGTAAGAGATTTAGCACAATATTTAAGAAATAGAATATGAATAAGGGAACAGAATTAAGAAACATTTATGAAAACTATCAGAATAAAATAAATCTAGATAAAAGAAATATAAAAGAATTTATAACCCCTTATATAGAAAATAAAAATAAAAAACAAATAGAAAAATATATTATAGAAAAAGAGAAAGATCTTATTAATATAAGAAATAACAGAGAAAAATATAAAAGACAAGTATTAGAAAGAATAGAAAAAATAGAAAAAATAACCTCAACTCAAAAATCATCATCTAATTATTTTATATTAACTGCACCATCTTTCGAAGATAACGAATAATGGAAATATATTCTGAATTTGATAATCAAACAGAAAATGAAATATTAAGCGTTTTAGTTATGAATTTACATACCGATTGTAAACAATTAATAATTAAAAAAATAAAGACTCAATTTAGACAAGAGGATTATTATCTTGCAATTATTTCGTTAGATATAGAATGGAACTATATGGAAGAAATAAGATTAACTTTTGAGTATGATAGACTATCATTATCTGACATATATGAAGACTGGGATTTATTAGATGATTAAATGGATCAAGAAATATCAAGTATTTTGGTGATGAAAATACCCAAAGACTGCAAGCAAATAATAATTAACAAAATAAAACACCAACACTGGCAAGAAGAACTCTATTTAAAACAAATAGTGCAAAGAGTACAATTGGCATTTTGTGAAGAAGAACGAGATCAATTAATTAAAGACATAATGGAAATAGATGAATCTATAATGGACTATGGGTATGAATTATTAGTAACCCAAATTATGCATCAAAATAATCATTCAGATTATGTCGGATCACTACCACTACCTGGGAAAAGATAGAGTGGTACCAAACTGGTATCAGAGCCAAGTACTAGCTAATTACTAATGGGTTCACGAAACATAGAAAAATTCGTTCACCATTTAAGTATGATAGATCTAACAAATCAAAACAGACTAAAAGAATTAATACAAGAATTAAAAGATGAAGCAACTGATACATGTAATAAACACATGGAATATCATTGTGAATATTGTGATTGCAAAGAATATGACAGAAGAATGGATTTGATAAAAATCATAATTGAAAAATTAGATCTATGGTTAGATCAACCTGGTCTATAGATCCAACGGCTAATAATATGTACACACTGTTGAAGTGTCGCATACGATGTCAAAGAAACTGTGTCAGTTTAGCAAAACTCTATTGTTATATCGATTGTGTATTTATGTTTATCCTCATTTGCGTAGTGTATGCTTAAATTCCATTGTTTTTTTTTTTTGGGAAATTTCAGTCAAAGCAAGTCCCACATTGTATGAGAGCTAATTTGGAGAGCCCCCTTAAGCCTATATAAAGAAGCTTAAGGGGTGCTAACTAATCACACCAATCCTCACAAGAGAGACTGAGAGAAAATAGAGAGAGAGCCTCACAAGAGAGAGTGAGAGAAAAATAGAGAGATCCTTAGAGAGAGTTTTCTCAGAGAGGAAAATAGTGAGCCAATTTGTGAGAGTGTTATCCACAAATTGAGGATACAATATTCTTGTATTTTTGTATTCCCATTATTGTTATAGTGGAAGTTTAAGCGGCCTACGTGTCCCGTGGTTTTTTCCTTGCTCACATTGAGGAGGTTTTTCCACGCTAAAAATTGTCCGGTGTTATTACACTTATTTTTACGCTTCCGCTTAGTGCCTATTTTTGAGTTCACAGAGGAGGGAAATTATGCTAGTATTTCCCAACAGTGGTATCAGAGCTCTCAGAGCTCTGGAATACTAGGTGCCGGATTTATAAGAAAATTCTTAGTATGCTCTGTGACTGCAGCATTGTCTGATCTTTATTCTTGTTGCTGGAAATAAAGTGTGGTAGTGTGAAAGTGCATGCCTAGAAAAGTTCTGGCTAGGAAAGACTTGGTATTTAAGTGTGTCTATTGACCCACCTCTCTTTCCTGGGAACTTCCTCGATACGTACTGTTCACAAACTACAGTAATTTTAAGCATTCGGTACAAGTCACCTATACGATACTATTCACGTATAGTGTTATTTTTATCAAAACCCACCTGGTTGGAGGAGCTATTGGCTTGTGTAACTCAAGATGGAGGGAGCTATCACTCATGATGGAGACATGTTCAAGCTAACTGCAGATAACTACTCCTATTGGATGCCGATGATGGAAGATCATCTATACTGCAAATATTTGTATTTGCCATGGCCAATTACCCAGAAGGATATGCCGAAGGATATGCCGGATGTGAAGACTGACAAAGATTGGGAGCTTCAGAATCGGAAAGTAGTGGCTATGATCCGGAAATATATTGATCGAAGCTTGTTCGAGCATGTATCAACTTATACCAATGCATATGAGTTGTGGACAAAACTTGAATCCTTGATTCAAAAGAAGACGCCCAGGAACAAAGCCCACCTTGTCAGGCGATTGGTAAAGTTGGAGTACATGAACGGTTAAAATATGATCGAACATCTGAACACTTTCAAAGGCATTGTTAATCAATTAACAAAGGCAGGCATGAGTGTTGATGATGAGTTGCAAACTCTTCTACTCCTCAGTTCTCTACCTGAGAACTGGGACACTCTAGTTGTCACTCTCAGCAACTCTGCTCCAGACGGAAAGCTTAGCATGGATTCTGTTACAGACTGTTTGCTAAATGAAGAGTCAAGACGGAGGGAAAGAGATTTGAACAGTCAGTTTGAAGCTAATGTTGTTGAAAATAGAGGAAGGAGTAAGAATCGTGGAAAATCACAAGGTAGGTCCAAATCTCGAACCAGGCTAAATTGTTATTACTGTGGCAAACCAGGACACATAAAGCCTGAGTGTAGATTCTTGAAAAGAGACCAACAAGCTGGAACAGTCCACCCTGACCAGATTGACCCGAAGAAGAAGAAAGAAGATGGAACAACTACTGCAGTGGCCTCGAATGATGAGAATATATTTCTTGTCGGAGAAGAAAATTATCTAAATGTTGCATCAGATGATTGCATATGGATAATTGACCTAGGAGCATCCTTCCACGTCACACCTCATGAAGGATTCTTCTCATCATACCAAAAAGGAGAATTTGGTACGGTGAAGATGGGAAACCATGTCACAAGTAAAATCGTCAGTATTGGCGAAGTAACTCTGATGACTGAGAATGGAAATAAGCTTGTTCTGAAGGAGGTCATACATGTACCCGAGATGCGTCTGAACCTAATCTCAGTGGGAAAGCTAGATGAAGCCAGGATGATAAACCAATTTGGTAGGGGCAGATGGAAACTCAGCCGAGGAAGCATGATTATTGCTCGCGGCAGAAAGGAAGGCTCTCTGTACATTATGCAAGGAAAGATATGCAAGGGGGAGACGAATGTTGCTCAAGACGCAACCAAAGAACCGTGGCATAGACGACTAGGCCACATGAGCGAGAAGGGTCTGGAGATCCTTGCAAAAGATCATCTCTCAAATATAAAAGGGCAGCCACTTGAATCCTGTGAAGACTGTCTAGCAGGCAAACAACACAGAGTATCTTTTAAAAGATCAGATGATGCAAGAAGAAGAAAGCAGATCCTGGATCTTGTTCATTCAGATGTTTGCTCAACGTCTGAAAAGTCTGTTGGTGGTGCTCAATTCTTTGTTACCTTCATTGATGATCACTCTAGGAAGGTGTGGGTGTATCCATTGAAGATGAAAGATCAAGTTCTTCAAGCTTTCAAGGAGTTTCATGCTTCTGTAGAACGAGCATCTGAAAGAAAATTGAAATGCTTGAGAAGTGATAATGGCGGAGAATACATAGGTCTGTTTGAGACATATTGCAAAACTAATGGGATAAGACATGAGAAAGTTCCTCCCAAGACACCTTAGATGAATGGAGTAGCTGAAAGGATGAACAGAACGATCGCAGAGAAAGTCAGAAGCATGCTTTCTCAAGAAAAACTTCCCAAATCATTTTGGGGCGAAGCAGTGAAAACTGCAGTTGATCTGATAAATCTGTCTCCTTCAAGACCTTTAAATGGAGAGATTCCTGATGAAGTATGGACTGGAAAGAAAGCCTCTTATGGTCACTTGAGAGTCTTTGGGTGTAGGGCATTTGTCCACATTCCTAAAGATGAAAGAGCAAAGCTAGATGCAAAGACGAAGGAATGCATATACCTTGGTTCACCAAGAGATGAACTTGGTTTCAGATTATGGGATTCTGCACACAAGAAGATTGTTCGAAGCAGGGATGTGGTGTTCTTTGAAGATCAAACGATCCAAGACATTAAGCAATCTGAGAAGCCAAAGCACAAAGTGATTTCTAATTCAAGTCCTGTTGTGATAAACAATTCAGGGGGAGAGAATCCTCAAAGGAATGATGAACATGATCAGGAGGAACAATCTGATCAGACAGAACAACCTGACTAGATAGAACAAAGTCAGGATCAGATGATGGAGACTGATGAGACAAAAGAAGAATCTCAAATAAGACAACCATCAAGAAGATATTATTCAGATGGATATGTCAATCTCACTGATGAAGGAGAACCTCAAAGCTTCATAGAAGCAATTGAGATGAATAATGAGGAGAAATGGTTGCAAGCCATGGAAGAAGAAATGCAGTCCCTGAAAGAGAATCAGACGTATGACCTGGTGAGATTACCAGATGGACGAAAGGCGTTGAAAAACAAATGGGTGTTCAACCTCAAGACGTAAGAGAACAACCCAACCCCCAGGTACAAAGCAAGAATTGTTGTAAAGGGGTGCAACCAGAAGAAAGGCATAGATTTCGAAGAAATCTTCTCACCGGTGGTGAAGATGACATCTATTAGAGTAATTCTCGGTCTAGCTGCAAAACTAGACTTGGAGATTGAACAATTTGATGTAAAAATAGCATTCCTACATGGAGACCTAAAGGAGGAAATCTATATGGAGCAACCAGAAGGTTTTACAGAACCAGGCAAGGAACACCTAGTGTGTCGTCTGAAGAAAAGCCTCTACAATCTGAAGCAAGCTCCAAGGCAATGGTACAAGAAGTTTGATCTCTTCATGACCCAACACAATTTCAAGAAGACCTCCGCAAACCACTGTGTGTTTGTGAAGAACTATGAGAATGGTGAATCCATCATACTTCTATTGTATGTTGATGATATGCTAATTATTGGGAAAGATAAGGCGAAAATAGCTGCTCTCAAGAAGGGATTGAGCAAGTCTTTTACCATGAAAGATCTGGGTGCAGTGAAGAAGATTCTTGGAATGAAGATAACTAGAGATCATTCTAGAAGGATCTTGTAGATGTCACAAGAAGACTATATCCGAAAGTTCTTGAAAGGTTCAACATGCATAATGTCAAACTCTGTGCACGTTCCATTACCCGGTCATCTCAAACCGAGTAAGATGCAATGTCCAGGGAATGAAGAAGAAAAAAAGAAATGAACAAGGTGCCCTATTCTTCCGCAGTGGGTAGTCTTATGTATGCAATGGTCCATACAAGACCGACATTGCTTATCTTTGTCGGAGTTGTGAGTAGATTCCTATCAAATCCAGGAAAGGAACACTGGAATGCAGTGAAATGGATACTACGATATCTGAGAGGAACTGCCAAAAGATGCTTGTGTTTTGGCAATGGAAATTTAAAGCTTCTTGGGTATTCAGATGCAGATATGGCAGGAGATGTGAATTCAAGAAAGTCTACATCAGGATATCTAATTACTTTTGCAAGGGGAGCTATCTCATGGCAGTCAAGACTACAAAAGTGCATTGCTTTAAGCACTACAAAAGCAGAATTCATCGCAATCACTGGAAAGTAAACTGCTGCAGATTGAGAAAATACACACAAAAGATAACGGGGCGGATATGATGACAAAAGCTCTACCGAAAGAGAAGATAGAAGTCTGTAAAGAAGTTGCAGGCTTAGCATCAACCCCAAACTGATTCAAGGATATTTTCCCTTTGGCTGAAGGGGGAGATTTGTTGGAAATTTCAGCCAAAGCAAGTCCCACATTGTATGGGAGCTAACTTGGAGAGCCCCCTTAAGCCTATATAAAGAAGCTTAAGGGGTGCTAACTAATCACACCAATCCTCACAAGAGAGAGTGAGAAAAAATAGAGAGAGAGCCTCACAAGAGAGAGTGAGAGAAAAATAGAGAGATCCTTAGAGAGAGTTTTCTCAGAAAGAAAAATAGTGAGCCAATGTGTGAGAATGTTATCCACAAATTGAGGATACAATATTCTTGTATTTTTGTATTTCCATTATTGTTATAGTGGAAGTTTAAGCGACCTATGGGTCCCGTGGTTTTTTCCTTGCTCACATTGAGGAGGTTTTTCCACGCTAAAAATTGTCCGGTGTTATTACACTTATTTTTACGCTTCCGCTTACTGCCTATTTTTGAGTTCACATAGGAGGGAAATTATGCTGGTATTTCCCAACATTTTTCTCCTTAGAATATGTTTTTTAATCATTTTTGTAATTACTTATTTTTTTTCAAGCCTTCTTGATAATAGAAGTTGAATTGGAATTTAAAAAAAAAAAAAGAACAAAAAATATCCGGCAATCCGATGACTTGCCAAACTCATTTGCTAGTATTTGGGATGTTTTGGTTCGGATTTGGTATCTTGAAATCAACTAACCCGAATAAACCCAAATCAACTCATTATAATTGGTTATCAAGTGTTTTTTTCTACCCTAAATCTGTCCAACCTAATCTGATTAGACCACTATTGAGTAGTTAATTTTCACAACAAATGCAGTGTCTGGCTCCAATCATTTTCCCATAACTTGGCCACTCTCGTTTTGAATAATTATACATAGTGTTCCGTCCAAATATCTAAAGATGTGGGCATCTAGCGGGGATGAAGATTTATGTCCCATTTTAGTGTATCACAACCTGATCAATAATATCTTGTCACATATATTAAAATTTCATGTAATTTTAAAAATGTAAGATACGTCGTAAGATATTATTGGTGGGAAAAGGATATGATACACCAAAATAAGACCGCAGATCCACATCCCTAATAGTAGCCGGGATGTGGTTTGGTCTCCTTCTCTCCATCCATTTACTCATAGTGTACCCCGTTATTTATAGTGTATGTAATAAAATATAGATAAGTAGTTAAATGCAATTATAAGGTTAACATCGCTAATTAGTTCAAGGGACTCTTGATAATGGATAATAGATATATTCCTTTATTTTACATGGTTATAATATTATTTGTATCCAAGGCGTTATGTCGTTGTTATAACTAACACTCAATCCGATAAGTCCAAATGAGCCTTTGTGTGGTCCATGTCGGCACGGGTAGTACACATAGCAAAGCTCCATTAGACCAAGAATTCGAACTTGTGTGATTCCTTGTTCATGGAAAAGTACAACAATTTGAGCCATTACATAGGATTAGGAAACCAAGTTGACACATAAGGCGATCACTACCATTAACCCAACAAAGGAAAGAGATTGGAGTGTTGTCAAAGCCTTCAATTTCCATCATTAAACTAACTTCTTTGAAGGAGAAGATAATGGGATGGTCCATTATTCCATGCACGAAATTATAGAGTCATCATAGCCACAGGTCCAATACTTGATGATCTTTTCAACTTGGGAGTGCCCCTTTTCTACTTTTGATCTTTAATTTCAGCCACGCGAGTTTGTCATCCCATTGCTTGTGACATAGTTTTGAAACAGATGGGTCTCAAAAAATCCATCATGCCAAGCCAAGCTATCTAACAATAGCAACATTAATATTCATAACACTTCACAATTTTATCAAAAGTGAAAGCGATATATCATACTCTATATGTCCAGCAATGCTCCAATTCCTGGAACAAGTGTCTTAGAATAACTGTATGTGCAGGCGTGGAGATGCACGAGTCTCATCCAATTAAAATGTGACAAGTATACATTATTTTGGGTTGAACAAATCTTCCTATAAATATATTTTCTTTTTTAACAGACAAAGTGATCAATTACCTTAATTATGGTTGTCACTTTGTAAGATTCTTTTATTATTTTGGGGTACCTTTACTGTAGTTGGTGTCAGCATTATTCTTTATCATTGTAATCTTCAAAGACCAACCATGTATTGGCCAAAGAATAATAGGTAAAATTGGAAGGAAAGCCAGAGCAATACCAAGAATATAGAAAGAATATGGAAAGAAGCACTTGTCTAATGGGCTGACAAGGCAGGGTCATCAGGGTGTTTTAAAGAACTAGATCTATCATACAAAAAGTACTTTTTGTAGAATACATATATGCACAGTTGGATCTTGCATCATGCTTTGGGTTGAAACAAACAAAGTTAAACAATATTTTAATAGAGCATTATAAGTTTAAGCACACGTCCAAAGGGGATTAGTGTTTTATCACCCAAAAAGATACAGAAAGTAGAAGAGAGTGGAGAAAGAATACAAAGGCTCCTCAACTAAAGCAAATTTTCTATAGGCTGGGGGTATACCTAAGAACTAGCTCATTAAGGCCTAAGCACATGCTCAAAACAGATTAGTGATTTTTCTAACAGATCATAGAGTGATCAACAAAAATAAATTAAAAAATCCCGACAGATGCAGCCTCGTATCCACGTGTGTCTGATCTTAGTCCAATCAAAATTTGTTCACAAAAGAAATAATGAAATAAACAATACATTGGAACAGTACTTTTTTTCTCAGGAAACTAACAGGATCATAAGAAAGCGCCAAAGCCGACCTTGTTGCATGTTTCATGCCTGTCCTTTTTTTTGTTTGCTTTTACTCGATCAAACAAATGGCACGTGACCAAGTAAGACTCCACCTTTTGGTCATGGCAGTTAGAGACAGGTCCATGTTTCAGCCGCTTAGTGCAGTTCCCAAGACACCGCTCTCACCACCATTTCATATCTGTTAGGATTAATGAAGTTTTTTCCTACATGTAAATATAGGACTCTGTTTTGGTCCTTATCTTTCATTTGGTCTGATTTTGGTTCTTTAATTTTTTTTTTTTGAGTTTAGTCCATGTCGTTAGCTAGTTCTATTAATTGCTGACATGACAGACGACAGGCCACGTCAGTAATGACACATCAATTGACACATAATTTTTTTTAAATGACACCTATATAATTTAATTGTTAATTAAAAAATATAAATTAATTATTAATATTAATGTTAATAAAATGTAAAATAAAATTATTATAATTTTGTCTGATTAAAGAATCAGAAAGGGAAATAGAAAGGTCACTCCACCTTACCTTCACATCATCGTTTGAACCCTAGGTCCTTGCTCTCCTCTCATCTTCGACGTGCTACATAGGTCACGCGTGTGCTTCCAGCTACACGACGAAAGACACCTTTTTGGTGGTGGGTCCTTCAACCTTGAAGACAAACACAGTCTTCTTCCCCAGTTGTTGTCAGGTATGTGGTCCCTTTCCCTTTATTCAGCGTTGCTTTAGTTTATTCCCCCCTTCAAATGGTGTGGGACCATTGTTGACATTCTCCGATTCTTTAATGGTGGGGGACCATTAGTTGGGTTAGGGTTGGGTTTACAATAGTTAGGGTTCCGAAAACTAGGGTTTCGCAATATAGGGTTTTGAAAGTTAGGGTTTCAAAAATTTAGGTAAAAAATAAAAGGGTTTATTAAGCTAAAAATTAATTTAGGGGTTTACAGTACTAGGGTTTTAGGGTTTCTAATATGTTGATGGGTTTAATATTAACTGATTTATTTCCTTCTAATATTGTTATTGTATATTGTAGGATGAGTTTTATAGTTGTGATACACCATGGTGGGTCATTTGTCGATGGACCTCCCCTCAAGTATGTAGGGGGAGAGGTTGATCCATTTAGGAATGTAGATTTTGACAAATGGTCTTATTTTGAGGCGTTGGCCTTTGTTAAGGAACTAGGATATGCTCAACATGGAAAGATGTGGTGGATGGGTAGTAGGCGGGCTATTGACACTGATCTAAAAGAGATAACATGGGATAACCATGCTTTGGAGATGGCACTACATGCAATCGATAACGGGGTAGAGGTGGACTTGTACATTGAACACAATCAGGTGTCACAACCTGACATGATTGAGGATGCTATCCTGCTTCCCGATTCATTGGTGTTGATGGTTGCCATTTGAAGACAAGGTATGGGGGCAGTTGCTGATTGCTGTGGGGAGGGACCCGAACGATCAATACTTCCCACTAGCCTTTGTTGTAGTTGAGATGGAAACCAAGGATAGCAAGAGGTGGTTTTTGAAGCTTCTGTTGGAGGACATTGGTGATGTCAGGACCAGTCGATGGGTCTTTATGTCAGATCAGTAAAAGGTATTCAACTTGGTATTTAATTTGCATTTTTTTACATGTTATTTACTCTTGCATTATTTAGCTTTGTATTCCTGTGTTTATTAGGGGTTGATACCCATTTTTGAGGAACTGCTGGAAGGAGTGGAACATAGGTTCTGCTTGAGGCATCTTTACACTAACATGAAAAAAAGATTTGGGGGAGGTACATTGCTCAGAGACTCGGTAATGGCAGTTGCAAAGGCAACATATGTTGAAGCATGGACTAAAAAATGGAGGAAATCAAGGCTTTAGATGAGGGGGCATATGACTGGTTGAACAAAATTCCAAAGACTACTTGATACAAACGTGCTTTTAGTGCATATCTGAAGTGTGATGTGTTGATGAACAACCTTAGTGAGGCATTCAATAGTACAATATTCTTAGCCAGGGACAAGCCTATAATAACATTGTTCTAATGGATAAGGAGATACTTAATGGGGAGGTTTGCAACCCTGAGATATAAGTTAAGTCAATACCCGGGTAATGTGATGCCTAAGCCTCGAAAAAGACTTGATAGGGAGATTGAGAAAAGTGGAAATTGGTTTCCAACCTGGGGTGGGGGCAACCACTTTGAGATTACACATGTGAATTGTGTAGATAAATTTGTAGTGGACCTTGGTAGACGCAGCTGTAGCTGCAATTTTTTGCGAGTTAGTATGGATCCCATGCATGCAGTTGCAGCAATAACCTACAGAGAGGAGCAACCTGAAGCCTATGTGAGTGATTATTACAAGAGACAAGCATATGAACTGACATATGGGCCAGTAATCAGCCCAATCAATGGCTAAAACAAATGGCCCACTATTGATGATGTGGAGATACAGCCTCCAAAGCACAAAAGAGGGCCAAGTTGGCCTAACAAACTAAAAAGGAGGGAACTGGATGAAGGACAAGAGTCAATAAGGATTAGGAGACAGGGGACTAGAAACAAGTGTGGCACATGCAATGAGGCTGGCCACAACAGCAAGACTTGTGAAATTAGGAAGGTATGATGATTTATTTTAACTTACTTATCCATTTTTTTTCTTTACACTTACATTTGTCAGCATGATGAACTCATTACTTTACCTGTTATGACTCACAGAGGAATTTGAGGATGTTGAGCAATGAGCAAGCTGATGATGCACCAAGTGGACATACTTCATTTGTGGATGGTGAAACAAATGTTGCTGCAATTGTTGGGGCTAAACCAAATGTTGAAGCACCAGATGGGGCTGAACCAAATGTTGATGCAACTGTTAGGGCTGAACCAAATGATGAAGCGCCAGCTGTGACTAGGACTAGGTGTAGGGTGACCTTTTAATATCATCCCTCACCCATACTGAAGTTACTGTATTGACTACATAAACTATTTGTTTGTGTTTTCTCAGATGAGGAAGTGTGCAAACACAGAACAAAGTGGTCCAGTCCTGGATTTAACCCTGCCTGAAAAATGCTTCTAACAGATGAACCATGTCAACCACCTGGTTTTGAATCATTTAGGAGAACAATCTAGGTAAAATTAAGTGCATATATCATCAACCATGTTGCATATATTTACTTATAACTGACTAGCCCTATTTTGTATTAGACAAGGAAGTCCAGGAAAAATAGTCAGCCAGCCTGAATCATCTACAAATTTACAATCACAAACTGTTGGAGTCATTTCTGAATCACAACCTGTACAAGGCATAAAGGTATCAACCAAGAACCTAATTGCATTATGATGTTCAGTGAAAAGGAAAAGGAAATCAGTGAGGTGCTCTTCATCAAATCACCCCCCACTGACATCCCAATTGTTGCTGAGATATAGTTGCCCAGATGGTGCAGAATTGGACAAATATTATCAACCAAGTAAATGCAGCAAAGAAAAGGATCTCAAAGACCCTATATGAGGGACCCACTAAAGGAGACAGCTAATGAAATTAGGTAAAATTGGGGGTATAGGGTAGTTTTGGTTGATTGGTTGTAATCACAAAAGTCTTTTTTTGTTGATATTAGGTATTTAATTTGGATGGGTTTATTTTGGATGTGATCACAAACCATATTAGATGAATACTTTTAAGATGATATAGGTGTATATGAACCAATTTCTGGGTTGTTATGCTGAAAACCTCGGAATTTCTACATCTCTCTATGCTGAATTAGTTGGAGCAATGTTGGCAATTGAATATGCTTAGTCAAAAGGATGGTTTAGCTTATGGTTGGAATGTAATTCCCAGCTAGTAATTAATGCTTTTAATCATTCCTTAGTTGTTTCTTGGAAATTAAGAAATAGGTGGAATAATTGTGTTAGTCTAACTAAGAGTATGAATTTTTTTTGTTACTTATATTTTTAGGGAAGGCAATACTTGTGCAGAAAAATTGGCATCCCATGGTCTTCACATTCAACATTCAGTTTGGTGGGATACAATTCCTTTGTTTATTAGAGAAGACTTTTTCAGAAATAGGATGAGTCTTCTTTCCTATAGGTTTTGTTAATTGTTCATGGGTCAGGTCAATGCCCCCCAGTTTTTTGTATTGTTTTTCTTTTTATTAATAAATGTTCACTACAAGAAATCTGGTGTTTAGCGATCGATTATTAGCGACCGATCCAATTCGATCGCTATAGCGACGGAAAAATCAATTACCTGTTTTGGTTACCATAAATGATATAAGCGATCGACTTAGCGAAACCATAAACCCTAAACCGAATATATTCGGTCGCTAAGTTGTCAGTCGTTAATGTGGTCGCTAATTTGAAAAAATGGAAATAAAAAAATGTGCCCAATCAGTGATCGCATTAGCGATCGCAAACGGATAAATTTAGTGACCGATATATTTTTCGGTCGATAATTTTTTTTTTCAATTTGCGTCCGGTTTAGTGACCGAATAATTTGATCACTAAACCATAAATCCCTAATTAAGTCTGTGCGCCCCCTTTCCCACTCACTCTTGTTAAGTCATAATGCGTCCGACTCGTCATGCGTCTGACTCACACTCTTGTAGCCCTTGTGTGTTTTGATGAACTCAAACATTAAGTAATTGATTTTACATTAAACATATGAACATTTCTAATCATCTACTTGAGTTGTGTAGCCAAAAGCCTTGTATCAATAGCAGGACAAGTCAACAAAAGATTAAGGAAGAATCAAACAGTTGCATACTAGCGTTTAAAGTACAATGCGTCTGACTGATTGAAGCCGACGACTTTCAGTCTCATCATTCTCTGAAGAAGAACAAATATCAAAGCAGTATTGAAGCCGTATCAAAGCAAAGTAATCAAAGATTGTCATCTTCACTAAAAGCTAAAGGAAAAGGACTTACTCGATCATTAGTAAACAAAGAATAGAATCAAGCAATAATCTTATGGAAGACTTTCATTCTTACTTGACTTACATGCTGAATACCAAGGAAGCATGAAGTCATCAGTCAGAGTAACGATCAAAGTAGCAAACATTATCTTCTGAAGGAAAGTTGAAAGAAGATTTGGATCAAGTTTACAGACCATAATATGATCAAGGAGAAATCAAATATGCATCTGAGTCCCTGACAAAATCAGAATCTTCATTTTGTCAGATCAATCTACCAAGACCTACTTGACAACCACTGACTCAACCTTAGACAAAGAATTAATCAAGATCAAGATTATGTGGTGTCTTCAAACTTATCTGGAAAGCGCTCAAAGGAAAGAGTATTTATCTTTCTGTATGCGTCTATGCCTCTGACAAAGTCAGCATCACTCTTCTGTCATATTAACATGTTTGATTCAAGAAATATTCAAACATCCTCAAACTTAGAAGACGTGAAATGCAAAAATCAATTCTTTGATATTGAAGCACGCGCCAAGAAGAAAAACTCTCTATGAAGAATTTACTTAGTCTCTGATCCAAGGTTAAGAGCGATTTGAAATATAGTTAATTAAACTTGAAAGATGTTTATTAATATACTTCTTATCTTCAATCGAAATCAGAGAAAAGACAAAAGGGCAAAGCTACAAGAAAGCATTCCTTATGATAGTAAAAGAAAAGCTACTTTATCCGAGCTCTTCTATGTGTTACACAAATAAGGAAAGAATGTTATCCAAAGCTACTATAAAGCATTTCTGCTATACTCAGTTATCAGCAAGGAATCTTCAATGTTCTTCAAAGTATTTATTATCAAGTCAGAACGAATATCTCTCAAAGAACAAAGCTGAAGACCTTAAAAATGCATCTCAACGGATCTTTTGTTGTCAAGTATAAATAGATGAAGTCGAAGACCAAGAAAATAAGTTAGAAAACACATATACAAGTGAAGTGATACTGTGATAAACATAAAAACCAGAGAAAATATCTCATCAACTGAAAAGCTATAATACTTAAAGAAGAACTCATTTGAAAGCTGAAAGCACTCATCACTCACACATCTTCTTCACACTCTGAATATTATTTGAAGACGAACTCATCCGCAACTCACCAAGTTCTAAGTTCATACCCACTCTCTGCAGTGTTTAAATATTGGTTGAATTGCCTTATAACTTTGAAGTCGTGCTTCAAAACTCTCTCTCAAACTCCCTGAGCCTAAATAGGCTTGTTTCAAGAATACTTGTTGAGACTGAAGAGGCTAGGTATGCAAACAATACTTGTGATTGAGCCTGAAGAGGCTAGGTGTGAAAATAATACTCGTCTGTAACCTTGATCAGTAATAGTGTTAAAACTTGGTTAAGCCAAGGACTGGATGTAGCCCAAGGTGTTGGGTGAACCAGGATAAATCTGAGTATATTCTCTCCTTATGTTTTACTTTATTATTCAGTTTGTTTAACTGTTTTTATGTAACAAACTCGGGTGTGTTATATAGTTTCATTCACTGACTTTGTTTTGTGCTTCTTAAACTCTTATTTTTGAAAACACTATTCAACTCCCCGTCTAGTGTTGTTTTGTGCCATTTCAGTTGGTATCAGAGCTCAGCCTCTGGGTTGAGCACCTCACAATGTAGAGGAAAAGATTATGAAGAATGGCAAGTGAAGCCACCTCAAGCAACAGTATGTACAATCAGGGTACAGATCTCAGTAAACCACCCATGTTAAATGGAAAAGATTATAAGTATTGGAGGAGTAAGATGAGAAAGTTCATAGAGTTAACTAATCTAGATCTATGGGAAATCATATCTCAAGGTCCTTACAGTCCAACTAATGAAAGTGGAAATACTATTCCAAGAAGCAGATGGACATCAGATCACAAAAATATGGTTCAACTTAATGTCAAAGCAAAATATCTTCTTGTATGTTATCTTAACAGGTCTGAATATGATAAAGTCAGTAGCTGTGAAACATCCAAACAAATCTGGATTAGACTTGAAGAACTATATGATGAAGATGTTGTTATCAAAGAAACATCTGAAGAAAGATCTGTTAACAATGTTGACAAGCTTCCATCTTCAAATACATCAATGGATCAATATTCTCAAAATGATGATGAAGATGAAGAAGTTTCTGAAGCAACCAGAAAGATGATAAGATTTTGGAACAAAATAAGAGCTAAGAAAGTAGCAATCAGAACAGCAGGTGATAGAATGCCACCTCTCAAAAAGATGATCACCTAGGAAGATCTGGACAAAGAATTAGATGAAGAATTCAAATGTCTACTTGGAGACACTGACTCAGATTATGAGGTAAATTCTGAATTTGAGGATTTACAAGATGCCTATCATGAACTTCTCAATGAATCCAACTGAATTCTTGATAAGTTCAAAGAACTTAAGAAAAAGTATGTAAAGCTCACTAAGGAGCATGAACAGAAAAATCTTAAGATTGATGAACTAGTCTTAGAAAACAGAAAGCTCAAAGCAGAAATGCTTAAAGCTGAGATCATTACTGAAACATTACCAACTGGAGAAGTTGTCAAACTTCAACAGAAGGTTGAAAAGCTCACTAATGATCTTGCTAGATTTGTCAATGGCAAGAACAGCCTAATGAAACATCTAGGAAGTCAAAGGTCTAGTTTTGAAAAAACTGGTATTGGTTACATTGAAGAGAATCATGATAAAGTATATGATAAATTCTCATATAATGTGGAAATTCCTATCAAACATTCTTTTAATATATCATGTACTTTTTATGGTAAATCTGGACATATTACGTCCAAGTGCTTTCACAAGAGAAAATCCAAGTTTTCACAGACTAAAATACCTAACAAAAATGGACCCAAAGAGGTCTGGGTACCAAAACACCTTATAATCCCTCTTGCTGATTTATTGAGTAGATCAAAGAAGACACCTTTGATAGAAACTGGAAAATGGACTCTCACTACTCACAATTTCCAAAGAGTATATATTCCAAAGCCTCCAATTTGAGTAAGAACACCTCAACGAAAAAGGAAGAAAATACATAAGGTCAGTGATTTTTGAGACAAATCACTTACAAGTAAGTATTTAAGAAATTCTATTTTAAGAATCTTATGTGTGATTGTGTGAATTTTTGACTTAATGCATCTGTTAGTTTAAAAACCGTCTGATATGACGTGGACCCTCTTTAAAGACTGAGAAAGACGTATTAATTTCAAAATTCTCTAATGATTAAGTGAGAAGTTAACGAGGAAACGTTTCATTCCCTTCGGCTAGTTTCTCTCTCCGCACATCAGCGCATTAAATGCAAAGTGCTTTTCGTAAACCTCTTCATCACACAAAACCGTCCACCTTCAGACTCATCTCTTCGCTCTCTCTCTCTCTCTCACACAAAAGTTTCAACTTTCTTTCTCCTTCTGCCCTAATCTCTCTTCACCTTCTACCGCCTACAACAATGGCTTCAAGAAGATCATCAAACCTCTTTGTCTTCCCCAATATGGAAGAAACAGAAGCCATAAGGATACTCATTGAACACATTGTCAAGTTTGAAGAAATCAAAACGGCTGGCTTAGACGTTTTACCAGAACTTGAGTTCGCGGACTGGATGAACTTCTTCACAATAAGGGAAAATGTTTATCCCCACATCGTTAAAGAGTTTTGGAAAAATTATGCATCTTCAAGACATGCACAACTGTTTAGTGTAGCGGGAAACGTGAATGCAGTAAGGCATCAATTTTACATTCGTGACATCGTTCGAGTAACTGGTTGTGCTTAGGAAGGAACAGGAATGTCTGACGATTGGGAACAGTTTGAGAACAAGGAAGAAGTTAATCTCACCTTATTTGGAGACAAGCTCTTTGAAAGTAAGTTTGTTCGCTATCTCATTCCAAAAGCTAGGCTTTTACATGTCATCTTGACTAGGTGTGTATCCCCTAGGAATGGCTCTCTGTATGTTGTATCTAAGGCTGACAAATATGCTTTATTTCGACTTCTCAATTTTAGAAAAGTTGATATAAATGATCTTATTTTCAATCACATGATTAAGACTGCTAGTGGAAAGACATGATATCCCTATGCCATGCTTTTAACAAGATTATTAAGAAATAAGGGAACTGTTTTAACTTCTGAAGTTTGGAATCAGATACTTTTTATTTCAGTGAAAACCCTTATAGATTTGTAAATGGAAAATGAATATGGAAATGATCTTGTTGTTGGAAACCTTGTTGATGAAATAACCCCTGGAAGAGTCTCTGATGACTCAGATGATGATAAACCTTTAAACTCTGTTTTGAAAAGAAAAATGAAGGAAGTTTCTGTGTCTGAGAAAAACAAGGAAGAAATAAAACTGAAGAAACCAAGGTCTGGAATAACATCAATAACTAAAGTAGTGTCTGAACTAGTTGCTGGTGTGCCTGAATGTTTTAATAAAAAGAAAAGGCTGTCAAGGAAAAGGAAAGGAGGAAGTATTAGAAAGGAGGAAGAAATCATGTATGTTCAAGAAGAAAATCAAGAACAATAAGAAGTACAACAAGAAGAAAGGGAACAAGGATGTGTTGAAGAATCCGGAGAAGAAAGAAAAAGAAGACTGTTTGAGTTTGAACAAGTCTGGGAAAAGTACAGGACTGACTGGTGCATGAGATAGAGACCATGTCAAGATACTTTACCAAAACCAATAAAGACAATTGGTGAATTATCTGAAAAGGATTTAGAAGTCATTCAAGCTCTAGAAGCTTTGAAGAAACCTGTTAAAGCAGGGAAGTTCATTGCAAACGACACACATGTCCTTATTCCATGATTCCTTCTGGATGATGCTCAGAGAAAGGATCTAAAGAGAAAAATTAAAAAGAGGATTTGCACTCCAAGGGATGTATCTGAGTTTTTAGAAGATGAAAAGGGTCAATGGGATGCAGAGTCATCTTAATCTGGACTGACAAAATATCAGAAGTGGAAGACTCCAACTCTCACTATGCGTCTATGCCTCTGACAAAGTCAGCATCACTCTTCTGTCAGATTAACATGTTTGATTCAAGAAATATCCAAACATCCTCAAACTTAGAAGATGTGAAATGCAAAAGTCAATTCTTTGATATTGAAGCACGTGCCAAGAAGAAAAACTCTCTATGAAGAATTTACTTAGTCTCTGATCCAAGATTAAGAGCGATTTGAAATATAGTTAATTAAACTTGAAAGAAGTTTTTTAATATACTTCTTATCTTCAATCGAAATCAGAGAAAAGACAAAAGGGCAAAGCTACAAGAAAGCATTCCTTATGATAGTAAAAGAAAAGATACTTTATCAGAGCTCTTCTATGTGTTACACAAATAAAGAAAGAACGCTGCCCAAAGCTACTGTAAAGCATTTCTGCTATACTCAGTTATCAACAAGGAATCTTCAACATTCTTCAAAGCATTTATTATCAAGTTAGAACGACTATCTCTCAAAGAACAAAGTTGAAGACCGTCAAAATGCATCTCAACGGATCTTTTTTGGTCAAGTATAAATAGATGAAGTTGAAGGCCAAGAAAATAAGTGAGACAACATATACAAGTGAAGTGATACTGTGATAAACAGAAAAACCAGAGAAAATCTCTCATCAACTGAAAAGCCATAATACTTAAAGAAGAACTCATTTGAAAGCTGAAAGCACTCATCACTCACCCATCTTCTTCACACTCTAAATATTATTCGAAGAAGAACTCATCTACAACTCACCAAGTTCTAAGTTCATACCCACTCTCTGCAGTGTTTAAATATTGGTTGAATTGCCTTGTAACTTTGAAGCCGTGCTTCAAAACTCTCTCTCAAACTCCCTGAGCCTGAAGAGGCTAGGTGTGAAAATAATACTCGTCTGTAACCTTGATCAGTAATAGTGTTAAAACTTGGTTAAGCCAAGGACTGGATGTAGCCCAAGGTGTTGGGTGAACCAGGATAAATCTCTGAGTATATTCTCTCCTTATCTTTTACTTTATTATTCTGTTTGTTTAACTGTTTTTAAGTAACTAACTCGGGTGTGTTTTATAGTTTCAAATCAATATGCTGTGAAAGGAGTCTGATCTCTTAAGCCATTTTCATTCACTGACTTTGTTTTGTACTTCTTAAACTCTGATTTTTGAAAACACTATTCAACCCCCCTTCTAGTGTTGTTTTGTGCCATTTCAACTCTTTCACTTTCCCTCTCTTCCTCCTCCTTCCTCCTCTTTCCTCCACCTTGCCTCACCTCCTTCTTCCCTCATCGACGGCACCTGCAAGAGGTAAGTCTCTTCCTTCTCTTCTCCCCCTCGGCCCTCTATCTCTTTCTCTGTTCGTCCCCCTCTCTTCTTCCCTCCCCTGCCCCCCTCCCTCTTTGTCCCTCTCTATCTCCGACCCCACTCTCTCTTCTTCTTCCCCCTCTCTCTTCTTCCCCTTATAACATTCATGTGGATATCACATTAAATGAGTTAAATGTTGATTTTCATAAATTTCATTCACTCACTGTCCATGTTGTGCATTGTTACTGATAGAATGGTTAGGACTTGTGAGTTCGGGTACCCATGCTAATGGACCTGCTGTTCTCAATGACTCATATGTTCCCCTGACCTCTGGCCAGCAGCATGATGCATATGATCATGAGGCCGATGATCATTGATTCCCCCCCAGCCCCACTCAGTTGACTTGTACTTTTTACTCTAACATTGAGAGTTTGTAATTATTAAAATTTTGACAGCGTTTATTATTAATTTTTATTTACATGGTTTTATATACTTTTATTTATTTTTAATTACGAGTTTTTTTTAAAACAACAAAATAACAATATATAAATATAGTGACCGAATAAACTCGGTCGCTAAATGCTGGTACCAAAGTAATAGATGTAAAAAAAATACAATTAGCGATCGAATTATTCGGTCGCTAAGACGGTCGTAAAAGCCACCAGATTTATCTTTTGGCACCAAGTTTAGCGACCGCGTTTATTAATTAGTGACCACTATTTTTCGGTAGCTAATTAGCAAATGACTAATATTTCGGTCGCTAAACAGTTAGCAACCACTGTTTAGAAGCCACCTTAGTTTGATCGCTAACTCGGTCGCTAACTATTTTAGTGACCGAAACCTACTGTTTAGTGACCGAAAATGTCGGTCGCTAAACCCTGTTTTCTTGTAGTGGTTAGGGGTGCTGCAAATGATTGGTAGGGTCTGGGGTGCCAGCCTAGTTGTGATGCCTTTGCATGCCTATTTTGCTTCAAAAAAAACCATATTCTGGGTTATTTTGTGTTGCTGTCATAATTTCCATGCCCTTTTTATGTAAGTTTTGAACATAAGTTTTATGGAATGGAATTGGAATAACACCTAATTCAGATTTTAAATTGAGGGTACTTTTATGTTGATTTACACCTAATTATTCGAGCAGATTGTTGCAAAATAGTTAAGCATTCCATTAAACAAAATGAGTTTACATCCAGCATTACAGTCTTGAGACAAACTTAGTTAACTTCCACTACATATGGGACAACTTGCCATGGCACTTGCAATAGAAATTACAAAACTAAATACTCGGAACCCATCTTCATAACACAACTAACCATGGCACTTGCAATTGAACATACAAAATAAACAGAAAGCAACTACAATGCCCAAGCACATTATCAAACTTTGATACTTTTTCCTTACAAATGCTAGCTTCGACTGCATCTTCACAATCTTCCTCTGCAACTCTTCAACATTTGATCCTTGTACCAAGGTTGCCTCCTCAACTACAGCAACTTTGTTATCCACAACTGGAGGATAATTTGCTTCAGATTCAGCCCATTCAAAATTGTGCTCTAAATTGCTAGAATTTTTCTTCATCTGTAACAATGTCAAATTAGGGTAGGGTTATGTTACGGGTTTAGGGTATTCAAATCAGTTGGGGAAATTACGAAAAGTTTTAGGGCACTTACCTTCCAAATAGGGTAGCTCCAAAATTGTCTTCCAGGATTTTTGTTGGTCCTAGATGTCATCAACTTCATTCTGGATCCACAAAAATTTTCTTCAACATTTGAGCTTGAAACAAATGACCTATTGCTCACACCCAAGGCATTTAACGCTATCTTCTGATCACTTTGATTACTCATGTTCTTGCGGGGAAGCTGCATTTTTTTATGAACCCGAGTATCCTCCGGCCGAGAGCCAGAGACTAATCCCTCGAGGTACTGAGATCCATTTAAGGGGTTGACCTCTCCCAACAGATGAGGTGCCATACGCATGAGCCAGGAATCAAACCCCAGACCACATGCTTAAGGGGCCCAGAAGAACCCAAAACCCTAGCCGAATGAGGGAGGAAGAAGATATAAAAAGGCAGAAGAAGAAGACGAAGGTAAGAAGAAGAAGAATAGAGGAGGTGAAGATAGCAAACCAAAAGGGAAAAGAAGAACATGAACCTAGAGTTGGAGTCATAAGAGCCCGATTTTGAGGAATGATGGAGGTCGAGGATCGTTGTTTAATAAGGAAGAAGACACTACTTTTTTTATAAAAAAAATTAATATTTTTTATTACAATATTAAATTGATATACAGGTGTGAAGTGTCATTTAAAAAATATTTAAAAAATTATGTGTCAGCTGTCGTGTCATTGCTGACGTGGCATGTCGTCTGCCACGTCAGCAGTTAACAGAACCAGTTAACGACAGGGACTAAACTCAAAAAAAGTTAAAAGGACCAAAATCAAACCAAATGAAGGAAGGGACCAAAACCAAAAAGCCCTATATTTACCGGGATCCAAAACTTCATTAAGCATATCTTTAATTTTAATATGTTATTACCATGTATAAATGCATAGAATAATTAGTATTAGCATTACTATTTAGAGTGACTCCCTTAGTTATAATTATAGTCTCTTTGGTTGGTGACTATTTTTATATTTTCATACTTCTTAAGGTGTACATGGGTTAGTTTGGGTCGGATTTGGTCTGACCCGTTACCCGATCCGACCATTTTTTATACTGGTTGGATTGGGTCGGGTCATTCGGGTCATATGCTTATTAAACCAAACGTTGCAGCTCCAAGCCAAGACAGCCCAGCCCGGTTCAACTGTTGGACGAATCTGGGCAAGTATACCCAGTCGTGCAAGTAATACGGTGGTAAGACCGGTTTATCGTATCCACGGGGATTGGATGTCAACTACCAATTCGCAAACTCAGCAACTATCTAGACTAAACAGAGAAATCAAAACAAACAAAAGAAAAGAAATAAAATCTTTTTGTCTTTTTGGGGACTTTTAACAAACACTTGGAGTGCAGAAAGGATATGTTGGGACTAGACTTCACCAAACCTCTAACTCATGCACTATCAGGACTAGATACCTCCCATTCATGCTTCAGATATTAAAATCAATCCACTAAACTACTCGAACCCCGATTCCTCGGATGGCAAGAGCCTAAATCCACTAATAGACCCTAATTCCTTAGGTGGCCTAGATTAATGAATTTGCATTAAGATTAGGGATTACGCGATTACTAATAAACCTAGTTCCATTCCTAGATACAAGGCTCACTAGGTGATTAAATTCAATTCCGGTTATGATACGAATGTTCCCATTGCATACCAAAACACAAATCAAGTCATGGGGGTGCTAGCCACAACAAGCATTAAGCACAGAAAAATAACCACTAATACGAAGACATGAACATAGATTAATCAGTCAAGATAAATACATAAACATAAGTTTGATTACATCTAATCCCAACACAGGGATTTAACTACTCATAAAACAAAGAAAACCAAACCAGAGAAATAGGAAGGAAGAGGAGAGGAGAGGCTCCATGTGAGCTTTCCTTCTTCTTCAAAGCAACCCATCTTGGCTCCCTTCTAGGGTTGAAACCCTAGCCCAGCTGCAGCCTCCAAATGCCTTCAAATGGACCCCAAAAACTCCCCTCATCTGTCTGTTGCGTTCTTATTTATAGGTCTGTTGCGCGTCACGGCCGTGATGGCCATCACGGCCAGGCCGTGACGCGTTCTGGAGTGGGCGTCATTTCACTTTTTAACTCTCGCGAGGCGAGCCCTGGATTCGCGACGCGAAACTTGAATTTCTGGTAGGTCACGGCCGTGATGTCTGTCACGGGCCGTGATGACGCTCTCTGACTTTTGCCTTCTGCTCTGCTTGATCACGGCCGTGATGGTCATCATGGCCAGACCGTGATGGGCTCTGTTTGGCTCATATTCTTCACTTTTCAAGCTCTTTTTCATCCAAGCTCCACCAAGGCTGATTTTGATCATTTTTACATTGAATTCCTGCAAAACAACACCAATAAACCGCTTCACCCGTTCCAAGGGAAAATCTAACTAAAATCAAACTAAGACTGCCTAATCTATATGCAAAATGCATGCAAAAGTGTACAGAAAATATCATGTAAAATCACACTATCATCAACCACGGTTGAACCATTGAACCTTGGACCAATGCCTTCACAGGTTCAATCACCGATCCGGTTTTAAAAACATTGAGCACGACAATGAGGTGGGGAGGGGGCAGGGAGTACCTTTTCATGTCCCCTGTTTTCCTCCAAATCCCCATCTCTGATTCCTGTCACAAAAAGTATTTCTCTCTCATCCCCGCCGGAATCCCAAAAAGACAATTGATGCAAATCCAAACTCTAGTTTCCTCCCAGTCAACATTTATCTTCCCTTTAATGCAATCTTTTTAGATTGCATTAAATCCCCTTAGTCCCACCTTCTTTGTAGCGCGGTGGAATATCCCATTCTACACTCATTTTTGGATGTTAGAACCCTACTTGACAGGCACCACAAGAACATTTTAATGATGCTCAAAGGGAAACCCTTTCACAAACTTGACATACCAGTCACTATTTAGGAGGTTATGGAAAAAGCGAAAAATATGAGGGATTATGTAACACCCTCCTTAGGCATTACATGACTAACTCAATTTTCATAAAAACTTATTAGATAAAAAGGAAAATGATGGTTTTCTTTCAGAAAAATAAATCGTGAAATTCTCTATAAGTCAAGAAAGTGGGTGTAAAAATTTTTCTTTTTGGATATAAACAAACATCATCCCAGTAAATCAAAATTCCACCAAACTTAATAAAAATCACATTTACTCAAAAGATAAGTAAATTCATGTCATAATTTAAAACATCCGTAAATGGAATGTCATAGACATAACATTACTCGAAGAAAGACTCTCAGAGCCATAATACATAAAATTATGACCTTCTCCAAAATAAAATTTGACTCGGTAGACTAAGCTGATCGTACTATAAGACTCTTACTGGAAAAGACCCCATGGTTATTCCAGTTAATCAACCTTCTTCAAAAGTCGGGACCAATCCCTCCGAGTTGAGTCAAAGAACCTCTCACCATCTTCTGCAGTCATGTATCAAAGTACAACACTAAGACCATACATATATATTGCAAAGGTGAGATACCAATATATAGGTTTTATCATGATAACTACATGTACGACACACAAACAACAGCACAAACACATGGATACAACACATAAATCCTCAAAATAAACATAATACTTTAAACAATGGGATTCATACCCGGCAGTCATCGCGATTTATAAAAAAAATGCATGACACTTCAATATTCAGGCTCTAACTTTGATATCTAATCTCCGGAGATCCCAACTTCTTTTCGTTTGAGCAGATCAAGCTCTTTATATGACACATTGTGAACGAAAGAAACAATGGTCAACCTTCAAATTTCCATGTTACATTGTCGGAAAATCCACCTCAACCTCATGTGACCATTGTTCAAACAGCTATTGCAATTGTTCACACAACCCCTCTGTGACAACCACTCAAACAGCTATTGCAGTTGTACACAGATACATAACCACTCGAACAACTATTGCAGTTATGTACAGAGTCACTTGTGCAATAACCACTCAAACAACTATTGCAACTATGCACAAGTATGATCCGACCTCGTTTGATAGCCATTCAAACCAACTATTGCAGCTAATCATATGACCCCTTGTGACAACTATCCAACCATTGTTGTAGTCGTACACATGGTACATTGTCCATCAAGGTACAATGTTCAACTCAGGCACGTCTGCCAAATAATGCATGTAAAACTTTGGTTCACGTCACTTTTCTTTTTCATTCATTCTTCCCTTGTCGAGGCTCAAAGACTCACGACCATGCTTAATTAAACATTAAGTCTTTTAACTTTCAACTTTAACACAGACACACAACCCGAGTGTTCAATTATAAAGCCCTAGACCGACGCACTGAGTCTTAGGTTCGCGGATATGGGATACAAAGTTCACCACATCAATTACGGGGGACACAGTCCACAACAACTTTTACAGGACACAAAGTCCACAACGACTAACACGAATCCATGACCCACGTGTTAACAGTAACACTAGAATCCCAATGTCTCGGTTACTAGGTTTACTTTTCTTCTTTAACATCATTTTCGCTTACGTGAATCACCAAAACAAAACAAAACCTCCGCAACTTATCCAAGTTTGTCGGAAATATTTTCACAGAGTAAAAACTATTAGCGGAAAATATTTTCCGTTTGAAAATCGTTTATAAAACATTAAATCATAAAGAAATCCATTTCTTTTTCTCAAATCCATTTTCTTTTGGAAATTTCTTTTTTCCGAACAACATCAAATCCTTGTGTTCCTTATAGTTTTCGCTGTAAAATATTTTTCTAAATTATTTTTGGTTGGAAATAAAGCCATTTATAAATTAAATGATTTTCTCTTTCAAAAAGTTTCTTCACCATAAATATTAAAACATTTTTGACACTTAATTTCTTGTAATAACTTTTCATCTTATTTTGAAAGAGATAACATAATTGAAATCTTTTTCACTATTTCGTCCTCACTATTACTCATTAATCACTCTTTCACCACAATATCAAATGTTATTATTTTCAATATTTGTCTTCCACCTCCATAAATCAAATCCCTTAAATTATTCCTCATGCTTTTTGAAGTTTTTATCCTTAATTATCATTGAGCACTGACAACTGTCAGACTTTCCATCAATCCATCAACCAAACAGATAATCCATACATCACAGATATCCATACATCATAGATATAATCATACTTTCACAAAAAACACTAAAAATCACATAACAGTCATATAACAATTTAATTTAATACCACACATCATAACAAATAAAATCACATACGACACAGATGGCATGTAACTATCAAAACCCCACAGGTAAACTCCCCTTACTTTTGAAGACGAGAAAGATCCTCTCCTAAATGCATTCAACAACTATTTTATATCACAACATAGCTTCTCAAGATGAAACTCCAACTATCAAGCTAATATGATGTTTCGATTTCCTCTGACACTTCGCAACGCATATAGACAACTTCGAGACCGCTCCAAAAATGTACCCTCTGCTCCTCCAACCATGACAGTTACATCCACATAGATGAAAATTGACCATCAACATAGCCAATAGCAAACCAAGTACAGCCAAAAATCAGAAACTTATCATCACAAAACACAAGTCTGTGAAACTTAAGTTATTGATTTAACTAAGAAATAAACATTAGATTTTTCACTTAAAACTGATTATGGTTTTAAACAAAATTAGGGAAAACCTGATTTGATTAGAGGATCACTATAACACCCCATTGGGCATTACATGACTAACTTAATTTCGTAATAACATATTAAAATAAAATAATTGTTGGTTTGCTTTCGGAAAAAATTATATGAGTACTTAAATACAGATCGATACTTTTTTTTTATAAAAAAATTCGACAAAATCTCCTCTGTAATTCCAACATCCCAAACAAAATACCTACTAATATATTTACATTTTCATCAAAAAGAAAGGCTCTCCGAACCATAAACATTCTTAAACAGGACAAAAATCCAATAAAAGACTCTTTGAGTCATAATACCTATGACTATGACTTTTTCCAAATAAAATTTACACAATAACCTAAGCTGGTCGCACTATGAGACTCTACTCCATAGTTATTCCAGTAAATCAACTTTCTTCAAAAGTTGGGACCAATCCCTCCGAGTGAGACAGATAACTCCTCTACAACATCTGTACACTCAAACCAAAATAAAACAAAAGAAACCAAACAAAAATAATGCAAAGGTGAGATACCGACATGAGTTTTATCATAGCAGTCACATACACGACACTCGCAAAATGACATACACACATACACGACTATCACACAATGACATACAATATATCATAACCATAAACACAGGGATCCATTCCTGACAATCAAATGCATTTTGTAAAACATTTCATGTCACTTCAATATTCACTATCTAATTCACTATCTCCGGAGATCCTATCTTCCCTTCGTCGAGCATGATAGGATCGCGGTAATGCCCATAACATAATTGTCTCGCGCGTTTTGGGTTGGCCTCTCAATTTAGGTCTGATCCCGAATTGTTCTGGGGTATCGCATCTCACCTAAATAATACATAATAGTTCCTGATTGAGTATATTTCGAGCAGGGTAGCCGATTTCCACGACAAGGGGTTGCAAAGCCCCAGGCATTTCATGAAGTTCGAACCCGAATGTCCCTGAAGACCCAAAAACTAAAGAAGCCATCTTTGGTTCGTAACTATTCAGTGTGTCAGTTCACCCTTTGTCAAATTGTAGCTCGATACACAATGGCACGTCTGCCACAACGACATATAAGCCAGACTATGCATGTAAAACAAGGTGTTCTCGTTTTTCATTTTCTTTTTTGCATCGTTCTTTCCTCGTCAAGGCTTACGCTCTTGACTACTTTTAATCAAGTATTCAATTAAACTTTAATACTCACATAGGATTTTATCAATAAATCCATGATTCACGATCTCCTTCACAACCGAACACTAGTCCAACATCTCGGAATTCTAGGTTCTATCTTTCCTCGAAACTAGAATAGGAACTCTAGCCCGTCGATCCGGAACACTAAGTCCTTTCTACTTTCTCAAAACTCAAAACAAGAACTCTAGCCCGTCAATCCGGAGCACTAGGTCCTTTCTTTTTCACTCTCTTTCCAGAGGTTTTCGTTCAGTGAAAACTAAATCGAAAAACAAAAGTTCAAGAGTTTCTAAATTTTTGTGTCATAAATACTTTTCGTTCTTAGAAATACTATTTCAATAAAACTGTTTTCTTTTAGAAATCCATTTTCTGAAAACTTAGGAAGTCACTAAAATCTTTTTCTCAACTTAGAACCAAATACAAAACTCTTGTAAATAGATTTATCAAAGAAAACATTTTCTCTAAATGTTTCCATTTTTGAACAACTTTTGGTAAAACCTAAAAGAAAATCCATATTTCCAAAAGATTTTTCTTTTCAAAAATTCTTTTAAACATTTCCATAAGTTTTGATGTTTTCTATTTTCATTTCTTTTCCTAAACTTTTTTCATCTTCACACTTCCATCATTTATAGTTTTCTTCTCACTTTCCCAAAGAATCACACCACCACTTTTTCAATCTTTCTGTGTTAAGGTATTTTAATGTCTTAATCTTTATTAACAAGCAATGACCAATGTCATGCCCTCAGCCAATCACATTCAAACAATAAAATCAACATATACTCAAACTCAAATCAATAACAATAATTAAAACTCCATCATCAAATCAAACTCCAATCATCAATAACATCATTACTATAATTAAAATCAACATACATTCAAAAACACAGTAATTAAGTATGTAACTACTAAAACTCTTCAGGTAAACTCCCTTTACCTTTGAAGACCAGAAAGGATCCTCTCCTTGTCACATTCAACAATCAGCTTCCTTCTGAGTGAAGCGGTACAAGGCTAAACTCCAACTCTAATAACCTGACTAGACGTTCTAGTTTCCTCTGACACCTTGTCACATGACTTCTGTCAGCTCCAGAAAAAGTAAAACTTGCTTTCCCACGCAACCATAACCACGACAACAACCCAAAGAGGGAATCCAAGTAGTTGCAACAACCAAACAAATCACAGAATCAATAACTCGACATCAAACATATTATCTAATAAATTCAAACATTTTAATTTAACGTAAAGGAATCAATTTTTTCCAATAAAATCAATTTGGTTAAAAAGGGCTCATCACTAAAATTAGGGAAATTTAATTTGATCAAAGAACAACAGAATTAATTTAAGAAAACATTAATTTAGAGTCTCAATTGCACAAAACCAGAATCGATTTCATAGTTGGAGCAAGATGAAAAGTAAGGGTTATGAGTGGAATTGGGGAAAATGAGATTTGCTCATAGGATATGAAATTTGCCTTGGAATTCGTCAATAGATAGTCCCAATTGTACAAAAACAAGTTTTAATTTCAAATCACAGTATGAAATCAAAGAGCTAGGGTTACGGTTTTCAAAGATTTGGGGTTTTGAAACTTAACATGATAAGGGGAGAATCCCTCACCCACAAGGAATAAGAAGAAGAAGCACGCAGTGGTGCTATGATGAATGCATGACGACGATGGCAGCAGTACGGCGAAGGGGCGGCAGAGCTCCATTCTGCAACAACTTGGACCAAACAAAATGGGTAAGTTTTCAAGTAAAGGAGGAGAAAAGTCTCAAACTGACAAAAAGGGAGGTCGAAATCATCTTAGACAGTGGCTAAAAGCTCCTCACCGTGGCGGACATGACGTCAGACGGCGGAGCGACGGGCCAAACCTCGTGTAGAATCACGACTGTCCTCTCCTACTCGACGAGGTACGATGATGGACAGCTGGCCGGGTGGCGGAGCACGGCTGGACGGTGGCCACAGGTGGAGGGTGGTGCCGGATCTTGGGAGATGAAGGAGGAGAGTTGACGTTTGAGAGAGGAGGAGGAAGAAGAAGAAAAAATAGAAGAAAGGAGGGGGAAGGGGTCGTGGGTTTTCTGCCAGGGACGGGAAGGAATATTGGTTTTCTTTTATTACTTTTTCATTTACTTAGTGATTAGGTACAAAATGAGTAATAAATATTAAGCCTAAAAACTAAAAATAAAGGGTGACAAATATATATTTTCAAAATTTGAAATAAAGTAGAGATTGATAGTTGAATTGATCAACTAAGAAAATCCACGATCCAACATTTAATCTCCGATTAATGTCAAACCAAACTATTTTCAAATCTAAAATAAAATAGAGTAAAATATTAAAATAATTTTCTTTCAATGGTATCATTTAAAATATTTTATACATAAAAACTAATAGTGTCAATAACATGATACTATTGTCTAGTAAAAGTACTTACACTGGAAAAAGGTAAAAAAAGGCAGTGCGAACACACTTAATAAAATGTAATTAAAATTACTCAAACTAAATCACATAAAAATAAGTTAAAATAATTATACATATAATTAATCAATCCAAATTAAATAATATAAAGATATATATTTACTACTCTTAACAGTAAAGGGTGTTACAATCACGAAATGAAACTTAGAAATTATCAATTAAAAGTCTCAATTGTACTAAAACATAAACAATTTCATAATTGGAATAAGATGAAAAATTGGGGTTTTGAGTGAAATTGGGGGAAACCGAATTTAACATGAATTTGAACAATTAGCGTGAGGAATTTGAAATTAACATACCCAATTTACAATCAATACTATCAATTTGGGCATTAGGGTTCCAAATTAGAAGTTGGGGTTTCAAAAGGGGATTTTTGGGTTAGGGTTCCTAATGCAAATCAGAGGAAACTAAGAGAATAGAAAAGAGAGGACGAAATCCTCTTACCAAGAAGGAAGAGCGGCACGCGGCGGCTGCGGAGACTCTGACACGGCGGTAACCGCGACGGCGACACAACAATGGCGGCGAACACAGAGGCCAAACGGACCAAACGAGAGAAAAGACTGAGAGGAGACTGAATCTACACTTGTTTTCGTCAAGCTCGGCCAGAAATGGAGGTCTCGCGGCGGAGGATGGCATTCGCATGGTGGAGGGCGGCGTTCACGCTGTGGAGGACGAACCAGAACGTGCAGGGACACGTTGTCCTCTCCCTCACATCGGCGAGCGACAGATGGCGGCTTCTTAGCAGGTGGCGTGACGGGTTTTTGAGAGGAGGAGGAAAATGAAGTTGTAGGGAGAGAGGTAGGTGTGTCTGTGAGAAGAAGAAGAACCAAAAATAAAATGAAGGGGGGATTGGTCACGCATAAAAGAGAGAGAAGGAAAAACATTTTACATTTTCTTTTCTTTTGTTTAATAGGTAAAATGTGTGACTGAAATTGAGTCTAACAAAAGAAATAGCTCTTGGCCCTTAGATATAAAAATAGTGGGTGATGAATATATAATTTCAAAATTCAAATTAGAGTAAGGATTGATAGTTAAATTGATCAACCAAAAAAATCGATGATCTCAAATTAATCTCCGATTAATTCTAAATCAGTTTATTTTCAACTCTAAATTTAAATAGAGTATAATATAAAATAAATTCATTTTTAATCATATTATTTAAAATATTTTTATAAATAAATACTAATAGTGACAATAACATAAGATTATTGTCTAGCAAGCGTGCTTACACTGCAACACGGCAGTGCTAACGCATCCAATAAAATAATTTTTAAAAGAGTAATAAAATTACTCAAACCAAACAAAATAAAGATAAATAAAAATAAACATCCAGATGATTAATCACTCCAATTAAAATAAAATAACATAATATATATTTTTCGATATTGAAGAACAGTAAAAACTGGGGTGTTACATTACTACCCACTAAAAAAATTCGTCCTCAAAATTTCGTGACTCGTAACTATACAGGATATCTTAATCCCAAAGTCCTACATTGTATTTCTCATCACATTCATTTCTCCTATCGATAACTCCATCTCATACTTTGGTTAAATTCTCCACTTCATAGCGGATAATAACATATAAGGAATATGTTAACTTCGTCAGCTTGTCCACTATCACTTGAAACAAAACAAAACTGTCAAAGATCTACGGTAAAATCATAATGAAATCCATTGCGACACTAACATCTTGTCAAGGAAGGTCTCAAACATGAAGTTATCCCTTTTTCACTGTACTCGATTAACTCTGATATCTCGATATGAATCAGGATACTCAGCGTGCTTTGTCCTCACTCACACGCTTCCTAGGAAAACTTCCCAGGAGGTCAACCATCCCAGAATTGCTCCAAGTCAAGCACGCTTAACTGTGGAGTTCTTAAGTGATGGGCTACCGAAAATCAGATGCATCTTATTGGTATAGGTAGTACCAATCAATTCACATAAGTCATCCTCAACTGTATAGTCCCATACCTACACAAACTCAGGATCCTTCTCATTCAAGTGTGTCATCGATTCATTCATGTGTCCCTCCGTCTAGAAGCCTGCCAGGAGCCTCTCCTTGTTCGTGCCTTCTAGCATCGACGATCACTCCCCGCCCTCGCCAGCCCCGGGTGTCACATGCCCACCAGCTTCTGCTTGGTTCGTCGATGAACCACACCGTACTAGGAGAGGTGCCGCTCTGATACCATTTCTAACTTCCCTGGCTGCTCTATGGATTGACGACTGTCCCACAGACCAACACGGGTCTTTTCAGTGTGTTTTGTCCTCACTCCCCAGGAGGTCAACCATCCCATAATTGCTCCAAGCAAAGCACGTTTAACTGTGGAGTTCTTAAGTGATGGGCTACTGAAAAAAAGATGCATCTTGTTGGTATAGGTAGTACCAATCAATTCATATAAGTCATCCTCAGCTATATAGTCCCATACCTACACAGACTCAAGATCCCTCTCATTCAGGTGTGTAATCGATTCATTCATATGTCCCTCCACCTAGAAGCCTGCCAGGAGCCACTCCTTGTCCGTGCTTTCTAGCACCGACAATCACTCCCTGCCCTTGTCAGCCCCGGGTGTCACAGATGACATGAGTTTGTGGTGGATGTAGGTATGGCAAGCTTCGCTGCCGCGTCCATGGGGTTCCGGTTTTTGGCATTCAGGTCTACTTTGGAGAATTTGCATAAGGTCTATGAAGAGATTTACTTTAAGTTTCTTTTATAAATTCAATAAAGTAATAGGTTTATATATGTAATATATATATATATATATATATATATATATATATATATATATATATATATATATATATATATACAATTTTTGGTGTTAGAACCCTTGTTGACAAGCACCACAAGAACATCGTAACGATGCTCAAAGGGAAACCCTTTCACAAACTTGACATACCAGTCACTATTTAGGAGGTTATGGAAAAAGCGAAAAATATGAGGGATGACATGAGTTTGTGGTGGATGTGGGTATGGCAAGCTTCGCTGCCGGATCCATGGGATTTCGGTTTTTGGCATTCAGGCCTATTTTCAAGAATATGCATAAGGTCTACGAAGAGATTTACTTTAATTTTCCTTTATAAATTCAATAAAATAATAGGTTTATGTTCCAACATGAACCGTTGAGTGCTCGGTCTAGTTGACTCCGATACCATAGGATAAAGTTGAGACCTTTACAGAAGGGCCGAGCTAATGATAGCATTGCTACATGAATCGTACCTCGGCCCAAGAACAAGTCGGAGCCTGATGGACCAGGATCATTCCAGGCTAGTCAACAAGACAACAGAAATCAAGTCTTGCAATGGTTTCGTAACCACCCACATTGATGACGTCCATAATTACCGATAATGATTCATAACCACCCTGACCTATATATACCAGGCATGGCCTTCAGGTTGCCTCATCTTCCTCATACACCAAAAATCGAGTAGTACCTCGGAATTACACTAAAGTCGAGTAATACCTCGACATTATCTTAGAACTACGTTTGCTTTGATTCCCACTCGGGATACGTAGGAGCAGAATACACCTATTTTGTCAAGCTATTTTCCCAAAAATCCACTTTGCTCGAGACTCTTCCTGGATTATGTTTCTGGTTATAACATTTGGCGCCCATCGTAGGGCCGGTAAAACTTTCCCCGGCCGCACATGCTATTATATTCTTTCATGGCTCGCCGATGAGGGCCTTTATCCTTATTCTCCACCGACAACATGGAAGTTGCGTCCTGTACCAGCATCTGATTTGCAAGATGCTTCGCCTTCGGAGTCTCATCTCTTTCACCATATCCTCAGCCAGAAGGGAGATTATTGCATAATTGATATTTAGGACATAATTGCATTTCGTCTCCATTTAATTTATCTACAATCTTTATTTGTTGGGTTTTTATATGATCATCATGCGCTTTTGCTGGATTCTCTTTTTCTTTAGGTAAGACCAATTGGACACGTTGTCACAACACTGGACTGTCACGACTCGGTGCTGACTTTCAAACATTGTGAGATACATGGCTTGCTCAACAAATGCTATTATGTGCCACCACCCCAACGGGTTACATTCAAATGGTGAGATTTAAAATCCAGGCCATATTGATGAGGTATTCTTGTCACCAGCTCAATAAATATTATGATCGTATGATTCTACAAACATTTTATTATGATGGCTGAATATATGTTTGGTATATGTGAACACCTAATTTTGTTCGGTTATTTTTACCCTTTTAATAACTCTTTTTTAAAAATAATAATAATAATAAATAAAAATGTACAGAGAAAATAAAAAAATTTGGTCATGTTATTGGCCCATTTTGTTTTTGTTACAAGGTTGTTTTGCGTCCGACATCCAAGTCCAAATAAAAATATATATATAAAAAAATGAAAACAAAAGTTTATGTCTTGTATCCTCTTTCTCACGTACATCATCTGTCATGGTCTTTTCCTTCAGTTTTTCCCATTAACCAACATGTTCCTAAGCAAAAGTCAGATGAGGCTTTAAAATAATAATAATAATAATACTAACCCAACCGTCAAAACACACATTTCAACACAAAGCTCAAGCATCAGAATCCATTTTTGTCAATTTTCAGAGCTTGGAAAATGGTTCATATCTAGATCAGAGAGAAGGGACATAAAAATGGAAATTGAAAGAAGACTACAGCATGGTTTAACCACTGCAACACTCCATTAATCTGGTCCCAAGGAGGAGGCAGAGTTCATCTACTTCTCTATAAATACCAAACCAGAAACACAAGTAAAAGGGGGGGAATAGCATACAGAAAAAGGAAAAAAGGAAAAAATGTAACAAAAAACATGATAGAGAATCATCATCTTCCTTCATCTTTCTAGTTTTGTCCAGTCACATACCCATCTTCTTCATTCCCAATTTCATCTTATTTTCACATCTAAACCATCATTCCAATCAAAGCAGGAAAAAAACACAAAAGATCAAAAGAACCTCAGTCCCGTGCTCCGCCGCGATCTCCGCATCGACCCCATCACATGAGTCTGTCATCCACATGCAGATCCGCATGGCCTCTGCCGCATAGACGTCGTTGTCCACTTCGGTTTCTGTCACAGACACGCCGATCTCGCAGCACCGCCACTCCGCAACCACCAACGACTTCAAGCAGAACCGCCGCCACTCCGCCGCGAGCAACCGTATGCCCAGTAATCCACCACTGACCTCAAACAGATCCGCCGTCGTCCTCCACCTCGACAATTTCATCACCCAGACGCGCGACCTCTGCCGCTGTTACAGCTCCGATCCATCACGAACCGCACCCTCATCCATCGTCGCCGTAACACATCTCCGCCACAACCATACCCCAACACATCTCCGCCACAACCACACCACCAAACCACCACCAGATTCAAGCCACCCATACCACCGATTCCGACCCAGCCACCACCGTGCCAGCCTCTGCCTTGCCGTTGACCACCGTCTCAACCTCATAGGCTCTCCTCTATTTAGTTGGTAACGATAGAAAAGGAGAAGCTTCTCTCTCACTCTTCTTTTTCGGGAGGGTGACCTGGTGCTTAAAAAGATTCTACCAATCTAAAAGGATCACCGAGGGAAGTGGACTCCGAACTACGAAGGACCTTACGTTGTGAAAAAGGCCTTCTCGGGAGGAGCTTTAATTCTCACCAGGATGGATGGGGAAGATCTTTCGCTCCTTGTAAACTCAGATGCAGTCAAAAAGTATTATGCTTGAACGCATTTCCCAAGAAGAAGAAGAAAAGAAAAGAAAAAGTGAAAAATGAAAAGAAGAAAGAAAAGCTCGCTAGGCTGAAAATCTGAAAAGAAAGTCTAGGCAAAAGTTAGAGCAACCCGCTAGACCGAAAACCTGAAAAAGGCGGTCTAGGCAAAAGCTAGGGTTAAAAGAAAAAGAACATAACAAAGGAAGTGTCGTCGAGCTGATAAACTGGGGCAATGAGTGTCTAAGATGCGTGAAGACTGGACAAACAACATTCTCTGAAGCCAATCGATGAGAAACCAAAACTGTATGAGGGATTCTAACACTAGTCGTTGAGAGAGATGTCACTTGGAGAGATGTGATTCTACTTCATAACGTTTTGCAATTCCATATTCCATTGTAATATCTGCCTTGTACACATTTTCGATCCTGGTATAGTGACAATGACTTCCAATTTTGTTGTTTACCCTTGTCCTTCTGTTTTACTTTTGTCAATTTAATGCATCCGTCATGATAAGTCTATACTGAAATGTGAAACAAGTATTGGTGTTTTTAAGTAGTTAGAATTCCTTGGAAAGCCTCAAAAGGTTATAGGGGCACGATGGTTCCCTGATGAAGGGTGCTAAAGAAAAAGAAAAGAATCTTAAAGATCAACCACTGGGATAATTATCATCAAAGACGTCTACCATCATAAAACAAGAGTGCAAGATATCTTTCCTCGATGAGATGGGCCTTCTTTTAGTTCATCCTCAAGAGTGACTGTGATCGACGCTTTTAAGGGGTCAAGGATCCAATAATGAAAAGGAAACAGCAAAGAGGAAATAATTCCATCAAAAGTATCTCTTGCATTGTGACAAAAAATAATGGCTTCCTTCATTAGCATTCATCAATGAAAGGCATCTTATGCATTATCATTCTATCAATGAGAAAAATCAACATTCATATTGCATTTGTCCATATGGCCTCACAAGCTCTTTTATATTTCTGTTCGAGTTTCTAACGGGCAATCCACCCCGCAGACTCTTTTATGCTTTCCGTTCGAGCTTTTGACGGGAAATCCACCCCGCAAGCTCTTTTATCTCTCCGTTCGAGTTTCTAACAGGCAATCCACCCCGTAAAATCTTTTATGCTTTTCGTTCGAGCTTTTGACGGGCAATCCACCCCGTAAGCTCTTTTATCTTTCCGTTCGAGTTTCCGACAGGAAATCCACCGTGTAAGCTCTTTCTATCTTTCTATTCGAGCTTTTGACGAGAAATCCACCCCGTAAGCTTTTTTATCTTTTCGTTCGAGCTTCTCACGGGCAATCCACCCCATAAGCTCTTTTATTTTTCTATTCGAGCTTTTGACAGGCAATCCATCCCGTAAGCTCTTTTATCTTTCCATTCTAGCTTCTCATGGGCAATCCACCCCGTAAGCTCTTTTATCTTTCCATTCGAGCTTCTGACGGGCAATCCACCCCGTAAACTCTTTCTATCTATCCGTCCGAGCTTCTTACAGGTAATCCACCCCGTAAGCTCTTTATCTTTGTTTTTGAGCTCAGCAGGAAATCCACCCTTCAAGCTTCTACGTGTAAACCTCAGTAGGCAATCTAACCCACGGGTTCTTTACAGGAAATCGGTTTGTAGACACAGGTCCTTTGCTTGTCAATGTACCCCGAACAAAATTGGATTTCATGTCTTTACTCATTTCTTATAACGATAATATGCTAACTTTGGTTACAACTATTATCTAATAAGAAACAAGTAAAGAGGGGTAGCTGTGAGCACCTAATTTTGTCCGGGTATTTTTATCCTTTTAATTAACTCTTTTTTCAAAAAAATAATAATAATAAATAAAAATATGCTGAGAAAATAAAAAAATTTGTTTATGTTATTGGCCCATTTTGTTTTTGTTACAAGGTTGTTTTGAGTCCGGCATCCAAGCCCAAGTAAAAAATAAATAAAAATGAAAACAAAAGTTTATGCCTTGTATCCTCTTTCTCACGTGCATCATCTGTCATGGTCTTTTCCTTCAGTTTTTCCCATTAACCAACATGCTCCCAAGCAAAAGTCAGATGAGGCTTTAAAATAATAATAATAATAATACTAACCCAACCGTCAAAACACATTTCCACACAAAGCTCAAGCATCAGAATCCATTTTTGTCAATTTTTAGAGCTTGGAAAATGGTTCGTATCTAGATCAGAGAGAAGGGACATAAAAATGGAAATTGAAAGAAGACTAGAGCATGGTTTAACCACTGCAACACTCCATTAATCTGGTCCCAAGGAGGAGGCAGAGTTCATCTACTTCTCTATAAATACCAAATCAGAAACAGAAGTAAGGGGGGGGGGGGGGGGGGGAATAGCATACAGAGAAAGGAAAAAGGGAAAATATGTAACAAAAAACATGATAGAGAATCATCATCTTCCTTCATCTTTCTAGTTTTGTCCAGTCACATACCCATCTTCTTCTTTCCTAATTTCATCTTATTTTCACATCTAAACCATCATTCCAATCAAAGCAGGAAAAAAACACAAAAAGATCAAAAGAACCTCAGTCCCGTGCTCTGCCACGATCTCCGCATCGACCCCATCACATGAGTCTGCCATCCACACGCAGATCTGCATGGCCTCTACCGCATAGACATCGTTGTCCACTCCGGTTTCTGTCACAGACACGCCGATCTCGCAACACCGCCACTCAGCTGCCGCCACCAACTTCAAGCAGAACTGTCGCCGCTCCGCCACGAGCAACCGTACGCCTAGTAAGCCACCACTGACCCCAAACAGATCCGCCGCCGTCCTCCGTCTCGACAATTTCATCACCTAGACGCGCGACCTCTGCCGCTGTTACAGCTCCGATCCGTCAAGAACCGCACACTCCGCCATTGTCGCCGTAACACATCTCCGCCACAACCATACCCCAACACTTCTCCGCCACAACCACACCACCGAACCACCACCAGATTCAAGCCGCCCATACCACCGATTCCGACCAAGCCACCACCGCGCCAGCCTCTGCCTTGCCGTTGACCACCGTCTCAACCTCATAGGCTCTCCTCTATTTAGTTGGTAACGATAGAAAAGGAGAAGCTTCTCTCTCACTCTTTTTTTTTGGTTTTATTTTTATTATTCTTATGTCATTACCTGATATGTTTTTTTGGCATGTGATTGGGCTCAGTTTTGGGCTTTTAAGTGTGTAGAATTATCTCATTTTTATCCTCCTAAAAACTTCAAACAAAAAAAATTAAAAAGTAGAAAATCTTTTAAAACATATATTTTAATCCTTGTTTTAATTTTTAAATAAAACTTTAACCAAAAGGAGGTATATGATGAAGAAGTCGATGAATTCTTGAAGTTCATCAAGCAGAGTGAATATAGTGTTGTGGATCAGTTAAATCGAACTCCGGCTCGGATATCTCTTTTGTCTCTATTGATGAACTCTGAGCCACATAGGAGAGTACTGATGAAGGTGTTGAATCAAGCTCATGTCTCCCATGACATCACAGTTGATGAGCTCGATAACATTGTAGGTAACATAGTCGCTGATAATTATGTCATTTTCACCGATGATGAAATACCAGCTGAAGGTATCGGGCACAACAAGGCATTGCACATTTCTGTGAAGTGTCGAGATCATGTCATGGCTAGGGTTCTCATTGATAATGTCTCTTCTTTGAATGTAATGCCAAAGTCAACACTAGTAAAGTTGCCTTTCGATGGAACTCATATGAAGCCAAGCACAATGATTGTATGAGCTTTCGATGGCACCCGAAGGGAAGTCATGGGAGAAATCGAATTGCCCATTCAGATTAGCCCTTGCACCTTTGAAATACTCTTCCAGGTAATGGACATCACACCAACTTACAGCTGTCTCCTAGGACGACCATGGATCCATTCGTCTGGAGTTGTACCTTCCACGTTGCACCAGAAGGTGAAGTTCATTGTTGATAGTAAGTTGATAATTGTTTCTGGAGAGGAGGATATGTTAGTAAGTAAGCCATCAACAACCCCTTACATTGAAGCTGTCGAGGAAGCTCTCGAGACCGCCTTCCAGTCGTTTAAAATTGCCAATGCCACTTATGTCGGGGAGGGAGCTCCACTCTTAAAACCTCAGTCATCTAAAGCATCCATTATGATGGCCAAGGTTATGCTCGAAGGAGGATACCAACCTGGAAGCGGTTTGGGGAAGAATAGCCAAGGTGTAGCTGACATCCTCATGCTCACTGAGAATAAGAACAGGTTTGGGTTGGGATACAAACCCTTGGCTCGGCTGGAAAATCGTGAATACGAGGCTGAAAGGGTTCCCGTCTTTGACATTCGACAGACCTTCCGAAGCGTAGGGTTCACATTCCTGGACCAAGCAGCAACTATTGAAGATGATTATCCCGCCGATCTTGATGTCAATATGGTGTATCCATGCTCTCCGGATACAGATCTCAACAATTGGGAGATCATTGAGTTCCCTAAGACCATAGAGTCTTTTTCAAAGTAATTATGTCATCCTTATCCTTTAGCTCTGCCCAAGGCTTTAGGAATTTTGTTGCAATGGGCTTACTTGTTTCTGTTTCAGTATGACTTATCAATAAATGCATGCATTCAGTATCTTGTGTCGTTATCTATCTTTTTTTTACTTTCGTTTTTGCTCACCATTCCTCACCAATCAATGCAGTTTCTCGTCTTTAACCTTTATTCATTCATCTCTCCCTGATAACTACCAAAATGCATATCTAAAAGTGACTCTCTTGAAAGTGACAGTGTTAGTAACTCAGCATACAATTTTGACTATCCCATTGATCATGCTGAAGAGGTTGTTGATGATGACGGAAAAGTTCCTCTTGAACTATTGAGATTGGTAGAACAAGAAGCCAGGGAAATTCGACCCCATGAAGAGCCGAGTGAACTAATTAATTTGGGATCTGAAGGTCAAGATTGGCATTTCCCTGAAAGAAAAGGAGCGAAGTAGGTTGATCAAGTTGTTGATGGAATATAAAGATGTTTTCGCATGGTCATACCAAGACATGCCAGGGTTAGACCCTAGTGTAGTAGAACACAGGCTACCATTAAAACCGGAGTGTCCTCCAGTAAAACAATCTACGAAGGATGAAAGCGGAAATGTCCTTAAAGATCAAGGATGAGGTCAAGAAGCAACTGGATGCAGGTGTCCTAGAAGTCGTGAAGTACCCTCAATGGGTTGCCAATATTGTTCCTGTTCCTAAGAAAGATGGAAAGGTTTGGATGTGTGTTGACTATCGAGATCTGAACAGAGCTGGCCCGAAAGATGACTTTCCTCTGCCACACATTGATGTTCTTGTAGACAATACTGCTCGACATGCATTATTCTCTTTCATGGATGGATTCTCGAGATATAATCAGATCAAGATGGCTCCCGAAGATATGGAGAAGACCACGTTTGTCACTTTATAGGGAACCTTTTGCTACAAGGTTATGCCCTTTGGCTTGAAAAATGCTGGAGCAACATATCAACGAGCTATGGTGGCTTTGTTCCATGACATGATGCACAAGGAGATAGAAGTTTATGTAAATGATATGATCGCCAAGTCCATATCCGAAAATGAGCATGTTGATAATCTGCAGAAACTTTTTGAGTGGTTAAGGAAGTTTAAGCTCTGACTGAACCCGGCCAAATGTACTTTTGGGGTGAAATCAGGAAAGCTTCTGGGCTTCATAGTTAGTCAAAGAGGAATAGAGGTTGATCCTGAAAAAGTTCGTGCAATCATCGATATGCCAGCACCTCCAACAGAGAAAGAAGTTCGTGGGTTTTTAGGAAGATTGAACTACATTGCCAGGTTCATCTCCCAATTAACAGCGACATGTGAACCAATCTTTAAACTGCTACGTAAAAATCAGGCAATTACATGGAATGAAGATTGTCAAAAAGCTTTTGAGAAGATCAAACAGTACCTACAAGAGCCTCCAGTCTTGGTTCCCCCGATGCCAGGAAGACCTCTCATCATGTATTTAACTGTGCTAGATGAATCTATGGGTTGCGTACTGGGGCAGCACGATGAATCAGGAAGAAAGGAACATGCCATCTATTATCTAAATAAGAAGTTCACCAGTTGTGAATCCAACTACTCACTGCTAGAATGCACTTGCTGTGCTTTGGCATGGGCGGTTCGTCGTTTTAGGCCTTACATGTTGTGTCATACTGCCTGGTTGGTTCCCAAAATGGATCCAATCAAGTATGTCTTTGATAAGCCTGCTCTGACTGGAAGAATTGCTCGTTGGCAAGTCCTGTTATCAGAATACGACATAGTCTATGTCACCCAGAAAGCAGTGAAAGGTAGCGCTCTTGCAGAATATCTAGCCAATTAGCCAGTAGAAGATTATGGATCGATGCAATGTGATTTCCCAGATGAAGATATAATGGCTTTGTTTGATCGCGAGCAATCACCCGAAAAAGAAAAATGGACCTTGTTATTTGATGGAGCTTCTAATGCATTGGGACACGGGATCGGGGCAATCTTAATCTCACCAGAAAATGATTATTTCCCTGTCAATGCGAGACTCTGCTTCGATTGTACAAACAATATAGCCGAATACGAAGCTTGTAAAATAGGGATCCTGGCAGCGTTAGAGTCAAAAGCAAGGATATTGGAGGTATATGGAGACTCTGCATTAGTCATCCACCAGCTAAAAGGGGAATGGGAAACCCGAGATGCCAAGTTAATCCCGTATCGTGATTACATCCAAGGTCTGATCGAACAGTTTGACAAAGTCACATTTCATCATATTCCTCGAGAGGATAACCAATTAGCCGATGCACTATCTACCTTGTCCTCGATGTTTAAATTAAGTGATGAAAGAAATCTGCACTCATCAAAATGGAAAGTCGTGATCATCCTGCATATTGTCAAGTAGTAGAGGAAGAGCCCGATCAAGAGCCGTGGTACCATGACATCAAACATTTCTTTCAAAGAAGGGAATACCCCCCAGGTGCTTCAGAAAATGACAAAAGAACCCTAAGAAGACTTGCGATGGGTTTCTATTTAGGTAAGGGTATTCTCTACAAAAGGAATCATGATATGGTACTGTTAAGATGTGTTGATGCAAAAGAAGCTAAACAGATAATTGAGGATGTACATGAAGGGTCGTTTGGGACTCACGTGAATGGTCACACAATGGCAAGAAAAATCTTGAGGATGGGCCATTATTTGCTGACAATGGAGGCTGATTGCTTTAATTTTGCGAAGAGGTGCCATAAATGTCAAACTTATGCTGATAAGGTTCCTTCGCCGCCGGCTCCCCTGAATGTCATGTCGGCACCCTGGCCATTCTCAATGTGGGGAATGGATGTCACCGGACCAATCGAACCAAAAGCTTCAAGTGGGCACCTCTTCATTCTTGTTGCCATTGACTATTTCACAAAGTGGGTTGAAGCTGCATCATATGCCAACGTGACCAGGAATGTCGTGCTCAAATTTGTAAAAAGAGAATTAATTTGTCGTTATAGGTTGCCGAGTCAGATTATCACTGATAATGCGACCAACTTGAACAACAAGACGATGAAGGAGATGTGCGAAAACTTCAAGATAAAGCATCACAATTCCTCCCTGAACTGCCCAAAGATGAATGGAGCAGTTGAGGCCGCTAATAAAAACATCAAGAATATTATCCAAAAGATGGTGGTGACGTATAAGGATTGGCACGAGATGTTACCTTTTGCTTTACACGGTTATCGTACCTCTATTCGCACCTCGACAGGGGCAACGCCATATTCTTTAGTTTATGGGATGGAGGCAGTGCTCCCGATTGAAGTAGAGATCCCCTCATTAAGAGTATTGAGAGAAGCAGAATTGGAAGAAGCTGAGTGGGTCAAGGATCGACTAGACCAATTGAACCTCATTGAAGAGAAAAGATTAGGGGAATTGTGTCACGGTCAATTGTACCAAAGAAGGTTGATGAGAGCTTATGAGAATAAGGTACGCCCGTGACAGTTTCGGGAAGGTGACCTGATGCTTAAAAAGATTCTACCAATCCAAAAGGATCATCGAGGGAAGTGGACTCCGAACTAAGAAAGACCTTACGTTGTGAAAAAGGCCTTCTCGGGAGGAGCTTTAATTCTCACCAGGATGGATGGGGAAGATCTTTTGCTCCCTGTAAACTCAGATGCAGTCAAAAAGTATTATGCTTGAACGCACTTCCCAAGAAGAAGAAGAAAAGAAAAGAAAAGGTGAAAAATGAAAATAAGAAAGAAAAGCTCGCTAGACTGAAAAACTAAAAAGACAGTCTAGGCAAAAGTTAAAGCAACCCGCAAGACCGAAAACCTGAAAAAGGCGGTCTAGGCAAAAGCTAGGGTTAAAAGAAAAAGAACATAACAAAGGAAGTGTCGTCGAGCTGATAAATTGGGGCAATGAGTGTCTAAGATACGTGAAGACTGGACAAACAACATTCTCTGAAGCCAATCGATGAGAAGCCAAAACTGTATGAGGGATTCTAACACTAGTCGTTGAGAGAGATGTCACTTGGAGAGATGTGATTCTACTTCATAACGTTTTGCAATTCCATATTCCATTGTAATATCTGCCTTGTACACATTTTTTATCCTGGTATAGTGACAATGACTTCCAATTTTGTTGTTTACCCTTGTCCTTCTGTTTTACTTTTGTCAATTGAATGCATCCATCGTGATAAGTCTATACTGAAATGTGAAACAAGTATTGGTGTTTTTAAGTAGTTAGAATTCCTTGGAAAGCCTCAAAAGGTCATAGGGGCACGATGGTTCCCTGATGAAGGGCGCTAAAGAAAAAGAAAAGAATCTTAAAGATCAACCACTGGGATAATTATCATCAAAGACGTCTACCATCATAAAACAAGAGTGCAAAATATCTTTCCTCGATGAGATGGGCCTTCTTTTAGTTCATCCTCAAGATTGACTGTGATCGACGCTTTTAAGGGGTCAAGGATACAATAATGAAAAGGAAACATCAAAGAGGAAATAATTTCATCAAAAGTATCTCTTGCATTGTGACAAAAAATAAAGGCTTCCTTCATTAGCATTCATCAATGAAAGGCATCTTATGCATTTCATTTTTCCATATGGCCTCACAAGCTCTTTTATATTTCTGTTCGAGTTTCTAACGGGCAATCCACCCCGTAAACTCTTTTATGTTTTCCGTTCGAGATTTTGACGGGTAATCCACCCCGTAAGCTCTTTTATCCTTCCGTTCGAGTTTCTAACAGGCAATCCACCCCGTAAACTCTTTTATGTTTTTCGTTCGAGCTTCTGACGGGCAATCCACCCCGTAAGCTCTTTTATCTTTCCGTTCGAGTTTCCGTCGGGCAATCCACCCTGTAAGCTCTTTCTATCTTTCTATCCGAGCTTTTGACGGGCAATCCACCCCGTAAGCTTTTTTATCTTTCCGTTCGAGCTTCTCATGGGCAATCCACCCCGAAAGCTCTTTTATTTTTCTATTCAAGCTTTTGACGGACAATCCACCCCGTAAGCTCTTTTATCTTTCCATTCTAGCTTCTCATGGGAAATCCACCCCGTAAGCTCTTTTATCTTTCCATTCGAGCTTCTGACGGACAATCCACCCCGTAAACTCTTTCTATCTATCCGTCCGAGCTTCTGACGGGTAATCCACCCCTTAAGCTCTTTATCTTTGTTTTTGAGCTCAGTAGGAAATCCACCCTGCAAGTTTCTACGTGTAAACCTCAGTAGGCAATCTAACCCGCGGGTTCTTTACAGGAAATCAGTTTGTAGACACGGGTCCTTTGCTTGTCAGTGTACCCCGAACAAAATTGGAGTTCATGTCTTTACTCATTTCTTATAACGATAATATGCTAACTTTGGTTACAACTATTATCTAATAAGAAACAAGTAAAGAGGGGCAGCTGTTAACACCTAATTTTGTCCGGGTATTTTTATCCTTTTAATTAACTCTTTTTTAAAAAATAATAATAATAAATAAAAATATGATGAGAAATTAAAAAAATTTATTCATGTTATAGGCCCATTTTGTTTTTGTTACAAGGTTGTTGACTCCGGCATCCAAGCCCAAGTAAAAAAAATAAAAATAAAAATGAAAACAAAAGTTTATGCCTTGTATCCTCTTTCTCACGTACATCATCTGTCATGGTCTTTTCCTTCAGTTTTTCCCATTAACCAACATGCTCCCAAGCAAAAGTCAGATGAGGCTTTTAAAAAAAATAATAATAATAATACTAACCCAACCGTCAAAACACATTTCCACACAAAGCTCAAGCATCAGAATCCATTTTTGTCAATTTTTAGAGCTTGGAAAATGGTTCATATCTAGTTCAGAGAGAAGGGACATAAAAATGGAAATTGAAAGAAGACTAGAGCATGGTTTAACCACTGCAACACTCCATTAATCTAGTCCCAAGGAGGAGGCAGAGTTCATCTACTTCTCTATAAATACCAAATCAGAAACACAAGTAAAAGGGGGGAATAGCATACAGAGAAAGGAAAAAAGGAAAATATGTAACAAAAAACATGATAGAGAATCATCATCTTCCTTCATCTTTCTAGTTCTGTCCAGTCACATACCCATCTTCTCCATTCCCAATTTCATCTTATTTTCACATCTAAACCATCATTCCAATCAAAGCAAGAAAAAAACACAAAAAGATCCAAAGAACCTCAGTCCCGTGCTCCGCCACGATCTATGCATCGACCCCATCACATGAGTCTGACATCCACACGCATATCTGCATGACCTCCGCCGCATAGACGTCGTTGTCCACTCCGGTTTCTGTCACAGACACGCTGATCTCGCAGCACCGCCACTCCGCAGCCACCACCGACTTCAAGCAGAACCACCGCCGCTCCGCCGCGAGCAACCGTACGCCCAGTAAGCCACCACTGACCTCAAACAGATCCACCGTCGTCCTCCGCCTCAGCAATTTCATCACCCAGACGCGCGACCTCTGCCGCTGTTACAGCTCCGATCCATCACGAACCGCACCCTCCTCCATCGTCGCCGTAACACATCTTCGTCACAACCATTCCCCAACACATCTCCGCCACAACCACACCACCGAACCACCACCAGATTCAAGCCGCCCATACCACCGATTCCGACCCAGCCACCACCGCGCCAGCCTCTGCCTTGCCGTTGACCACCGTCTCAACCTCATAGGCTCTCCTCTATTTAGTTGGTAACGATAGAAAAGGAGAAGCTTCTCTCTCACGCTTCTTTTTTGGTTTTATTTTTATTATTCTTATGTCATTACCTGATATGTTTTTTTGGCATGTGATTGGGCTCAGTTTTGGGCTTTTAAGTGTGTAGAATTATCTCATTTTTCTCCTCCTATAAACTTCAAACAAAAAAATTAAAAAGTAGAAAATCTTTTTAAACATATATTTTAATCCTTGTTTTAATTTTTAAATAAAACTTTAACCAAAAATATTTTGAAATAAAAATCTCTTTTGAGTTCACGCAACAACCTACGACGTCGATGTGATTTTTAATCCTCAAGTGTTGTATGAACTGTAAGGGTTTATCGTATAGCTTGACTATCTTTAACGTTGTGCAATAGTGAATTCCTTTTTAAAATAAAATGTTTTCAACTTATTCTCAAGTCTTATAAAAATGAAAAATCTTTTCAAATTCACGCAACAATCTACGACGTTGATGTATGAATTTTCATCATCAAGTGGCGTATGCATTGTAAGGGTTTATCGTATAGCACTGCTATTTTGGACCCTGTGCATAAGTGAATTATTTGTAAAATAAAATCCCTTTTCAAAATTTAAAAAAAATAAAAATAAATCAAATCTTTACCAAAATTAAAATAAACCAACAAATCAAACTTTTTTCAAAAGAACTACGTGACTTTGAGTTTCCCATCACACCTGGGAATACGTAGGAGCAAGATGAATCATCTTGTCAAGCCAAAATTAAATTTTCCTTTTTTTTGGTCTCTTTTTATGTTAAAATAATTAATCAAAATAATTAAACTTTCCTATTTGTAGGGATGCTCTATGGACACGGTGCCATATCCAGTCCCTTGGATTTGAGGTTACCCTGTGTACTCATGTGCCATGTTCAACCTCATTTAGTTTTTATAAATAATAAATTTAAAAATATAAAAATTAATAAAAATTTAAAATATTAAAAATTAAAAATTAAAAATTAAAAATAATTCTTTCTTGTAAATAATTTTTGGGGTAAAATAAATATTTAAAAGGTTATTAAAATGTTTTTGCACAATTAATTTGATGTACCATTTTTTAAACGGGCGACGTGGGGTGCTAACACCTTCCCTACTCGTAACCGACTCCCAGACTCATCTCTCTCCTTTTTTTAAGACCAGTTTATCTTTAAATAATTGGATTTTCTAAGATTTTCCCAATAAAATTTTAGTGACGACTCCTCTATTTTTCATCTCTTTATTCACGACGGTCGAACGGGACGGTCGCGAGAGTCTATATGGCTAAAAAATAATAAAAGGTCAAGTCGTAGACAGCCGTACTGCTAAGCCAACGAAATCAGGAATACGGTTCACTGAAAGGGATAAGTTAGAGATATTGGTTTGGCTGCCACTATTTTTGGCAAAAAGAAAACGGTTATAATATCATCAATCCGCCATCAATATTATTTATTTCCTTTAATTGACATCAATCTTCCCATACGATAATTTTCCTCACATTGATTATTTTTTTAATTAGCACTTAATAGATATTATTTCTTATGATAAGATTTTTGTTGCCTATTCTAAATGCTATTTCTATTTTATCCATGATTATGGCATAACCTTTTAAATAATACCAACATTCCTCTCATTAGGAAAGGAAAACGTGTCTACTTTTATAATTTTTACGCTAATATGCCATTACCATGACATTGAGAATGAGCATGGAACCAACAAGGTGCTAAGAAGGAATATGATTCTTTCTATTTTTAAAATTTGGACCGGGTAACATTCCAATATATTATTGCACATTAGATACATCAATTAGTGATATTTTTATTGTTCACAAGAAATAAATATTTAATAAATATTATGACCGTTACTCCATGAATTACCATAAATAGGTAATAAATATTGAGATTACTACTCATGAATTTCTATAAATATCTTTATGTCAATCGTTCAAAATTTGAAAAACTGACTTTTGAATTTCATATTGATTACACATTAATTGTCATTATTGGCTAATTGCCTTTGGAGTTGACATTTCCACAAATAAATAGTGTTACTATCTCGTTGTGATTAAGTGTCGCCACAACAAACATCTTCAACATAAGCTGATAATATTCGGTTTTAAAAGGAACCACATACTCGATCTTCTGCTCTTGGAAACTCTCAATTATTGAATTGTTGCTTTTATAGTCCATTTCTATTTATTGTTAATAACATCAAGCAAGACATTGTTGTAGTAACCCGCAGTGCTCTTAATCCATCATTCCTGTACACGAAGCAGAAAAAGAGGATACGAATCCGAGATAACATCCGAAGACACAAAGAGGACCCACACAAAAAGCTCGTGCAGTACTCGGCCAAACAAGCCAGAATAACCAAGTAAAACTTGGCTCCACACTCAAAGCCCAACCAGTGCTCGACCAAAAAGGCGGAATCCCAAGTAATACTTGGCTCCGCACTCAAAGCCCGACCAGTGCTCAAAGAGGATCCACACAAAAAGCCCGAGCAGTGCTCGGCCAAATAAGCCGGAATCACCAAGTAAAACTTGGCTCTGCACGAAGAAAATCTGAGCAGTGCTCGGCCAAATAAGCCGGAATCACCAAGTAGAACTTGGCTCCGCATGAAGAAAATCAGAGCAGCACTCGGCCAAATAAGCAGGTGAGCAGCGCTCGGCCAAATAAGTCAGAATCACCAAGTAAAACTTGGCTCCGCACAAAGAAAATCCAAGCAGTACTCGGCGAAATAAGCCAGAAATGTAACACCCCTGGATATTACTACGTAACACATGCGGAAGTAAATTAAAAAGATAATTTGCTGTTTGTTTTCGGAAAATTAATTTTTTTAAGTAAGAAAACTGGGGTATAAAATTTTTCTTTAAGGATAACTCTGAAATCCATAATACATACATTTAAAACGTAAAGTCACATTCGTAACAAAGTTACCATGACAACATTTCTCTAAGTTTCCATTTTCGAAAGAAAAAGTTTAAACTACAAATGGATGTATATAACACTACATTTACCGACCTCTTCAGATATACAACCCAACTCAGACTCTTAAGTTGGTCATTCTATCAAATATTCTTTGGAGAGACCCCCTTGTGGCCATCCCCCAATCAGAATATTTTCCCAACCTCTAACACTAGGTCTTCGAGTGACTTAGAAAGACTCATCTGCAACATCGGTACTAGAGTACCAAGGTACTACAGCAAAACCAAAGAGACCTGATATAACTGTAAGAGTGAGACATCGGCAAATGGATATATCATACAACAACCATATACATGATACATACAACACATTGGCATATCAGCATTTAAGCATTATTCATAGATAAAACAACAAGTGTTATTTCAGTGGGTCTCATACCCGAATCAATTAGTTTTATAAAGATAATGCATGACACTTCAATCATCGGGCTCTAAACTTAATCTCCGGAGATCCCAATGTCCTCAAAATGAGTTGATCAGGCTCGATACACCATCTCATTGGCTAGCTAAGCACAACGATAATACATCGTCTCATTGGCCATTTAGGCACAACGATTATGCACACCGTCTCATTGTCCATTTAGGCACAATGATACACGTACACTGTCTCATTGTCCATTTTAAGAACAACGATAATACACCGTCACATGATACCTTTCCTGTTAAGGTCTCACGTTAAAACCACGTCGGGAACGTCTGCCGTAAATGCAAATGTAAAACATTTAGTTCTCGATGTTTTCTTTGTGTTCTTTCTCATTCGTTGTCGAAGCTTAAAGCTAACGACCATTCATAATTTTCATCACTTGAAATTACTCAACATCAACACAGGACATGTAGTCCGAGTGTTCAATCACAACACCTTAGACCGATGCACCAGTCAAGACTTGTGGTCATAGAAAACAACATTCACCTTTAACAATGTTTATCACAACGTGATTAGGACACACAGTCCACAACAACGTGAATAGGGCACACAATCCACAACAACGTAATCAGGACACACAGTCCACAACAACGTGACACGGATCAAAGATCTACGTGTAAATTACAGAATGCTAGTATTCCGACGTCTCGTATACTAGATTCGATTTCACTTGTTCTTACTTTTCGTTCGGTGAAAATCAAATACCAAAATAAAACCTCGGTCACTTATCCAAGTAACCGGAACGTTTCCAAATCATTTAGGAGAAAATCCTTTTCCTTTGCAAAATCTTTTATAGAGCAATTAGGAAATTCATTTGTTTTTGAAATCCTTGATGGAATAAAGTCAAATATTTTCAAAGGATTTTTCTTTCATAAAACACATAGTTCGAAAAAGGTTTTCTCTCGTACAAAACTTTAGATTATGAAAGGGTAGTTTCCGTTGACTTAAAATCACTTCAACATTTCTTTTAAAATTGAGAATCTTATTCTTTTTGACGTAAGCACTTTAAACATAGAACTTTTATAAATGAAACCAAAACTTTCAAAGTTCTACTCAAGGCTTATTAAGGCTTTTAATCCTTATAATCATTGAGCACGGGCTCAAGTCCGGCTTCTCAAACTTCAATCAATAGTAATATATCTCAAACACTAATATCACAGTTAATGACAGTTCATCATATATATATAATTCACAATAATGTAAAGCAAGTAATAATCAACTTCAAGTAATAATCACAATAGCTCAAGTAAACAAGCCATTCAAGTATTGGCTCCATATCATAAAAATATTCAAACCACTCAAGTTAAACACATACACACATGCATATAGTCATTGAATATCCCTAGGCAATCCCCTCTTACCTTCCATGAAAGTAAGGAGATTAGATGTTTGAAGAGGTATACCACGAACGTCCTCGCTTTCTCCGTGATAAAAATCTAAGGTTATAAACACAAGATTACAAGTTAACATCAACCAAGAACACTAACCACAATGAATAGGTTCGGCCAAGACTAGTTCTTAGGGTTAGAGATTCCCGAAAATTATACAACTCATGGGTTTATGATCCTTAAGTGTTAGGAGTTCATAAACAACGATCATTTAACAAAGTTGAATTAAAATCCCACTAAGTTATAAACTTAGGGTATTCGGCCAAGGCTAGTAAAATAGGCTAGCATTCACTAAACTTTTCAATCTCTTAGGTCTAGCATCCATATGTATTAAGGAGCTCAAAACCATGATCATATTGGAAAAATAAGAACAAAGTATCCTAGGTCCATAACCTTCTAGGTTCGGTCTTCATAGGATCTATAGACTAGAAATCTTTAAACTTTCCAATCTCTTAGACTTAGCATCCAAATATCTTACGGAGCTCAAGTCCATGATCATTTTGGAAAACAATGGAAACTTAAACATTCCAATCTCTTAGACTTAGCATCCAAATATCTTACGGAGCTCAAGTCCATGATCATTTTGGAAAACAATGGAAACTTAAACATTCCAATCTCTTAGACTAAGAATCCAAATATCTTATGGAGCTCAAGTCCATGATCATTTTGGAAAACAATGGAAACTTAAACATTTCAATCTCTTAGACTAAGAATCCAAATATCTTATGGAGCTCAAGTCCATGATCATTTTGGAAAATAAGAAATAACACATCCTAGGTTCAATAACATAGAATAAACAAGTTAGAAATCCTTAAATTTTCCAATATCTTAGACTTAGCATCCTTCTATGTTAAGGAGCCTTAGTCCATGATCATTTTGGAAAATGAAACTCAAACATCATTGCTCTAAAACATTTAAGTTTCGGCCTATATAGGATCATGAGGAAAGGTGTATTTGTTTGATGACAACTCTTAAGTTTAGAATGACAAGGTATTAAGAGTTCTAAATACATGATCATACTTGGAAAGTTGAAACATAGTATCCTAGGCTTACTTATACATATTTTCGGCCATCATAGGAAAACAAGCTATCAAACCTTTCAAGATTTATAGATTTAAGATCAAGGAATAGTTAGAAACTCAAACACATGATCATATTCCAAAAGTTGAAGCAAAAACCTCCTAGGCCACATATGCATAGCATTCGGCCTTCATAGGAAGAGATAGGCAGAGATTTTTGTTTTACACAACCTCTTAGTATGTGAAAATATAAGTTAATACAAGATTAAAGAAAGTGGTTTCAACTCAAATGGAGTTTTCTACCATTTTAAAAAGATTTTAGAAGTTTAAAGTATATAAAGAACATATAAAGTAAACTATGAAATAAAAAATGAAACTTACAAAAAGATTCATATGAGAGCATTACCCTTAATATAAGGAAGAACTTTAATGAAGAACTCAAGTAGAAAAGATGAATAAAAACTAAAGCTATAAAAGCTTGAACTTTTAAAAGAAAAGGAAGTAGATGAAGTTTTAATGGAGTTTTGGAGAAGGAAAGTGATAAAGTGAAAATAAGAGGTGTATATATAGAGAAGGGAGAGAGTGACACGAAATTGAGGAGAGAGGAATGAGCTTGGAGAGCAAGTTTTGACCTTGTGCCTTGTTTGTTTTGAGAAGAGAGAGAAAAATAGATTTCTAGAATATAATATGATATAATTTGAAAAGTGTGATGATTACACTTTTGGAGTGTGCAATAAACCTTTCCCATCAAGTCACTTCACTTCTTTTGTGCTCCCTAATCTGCTCCATTTCATACCCGGTTGCATTTCCGATCGTAATTCTTCCGACGTTTTCGACCGAATAAAATAATATATTCTATTTTTGAACGAAAATTTTCAAAATAACCAAAGTTGAAGGAAACATAATAAAAACACTAACCGTCTCGTTCAAGGGTCAAAAATAGGTTTTCTGCACAATAAACTTGTACCGGCAGTGAAAACGCAGATCGGCTTCCGTTTTGATTTTCAACCGAAAATTTTACCGTGACTTCATATATTACAACAACACAAGAAATGATTTTAGTTTAATTAAAATCATCCTCTGAGTTTAGTCTAAAATAAACATATTTAAATATGCATTTACTGCTACAGAAAGCATAGGAAAAATAGGGTGTTACAGGAAACACCCAAGTAATCTTTGACTCGTCAAAATTAAAATATTTCGAACAGTGGTTGACACAACAAAGGCAGATGCCCAAGAAAAACTTTGCTATGCAAGCATCGGATATAATTTTAGATGAGAGAACTCTCCGACGTGCGAGAATCTGAGGTATTCTCGGATTGAAAAATACATACTCAAACCAAGCAATGCTTGGATGATAGGCCAACATACTCGAGTAAGGACTTGGCTTTGAAAAATTAAACCTAGCAATGCTCGAACCAAATCAAGCACATCTCGATCAGAACGCTTGACACATCAACTCAAACCTACCTTTCCTCGGTCCGCCGTGTCCATAGAGGTTGGATCAGGTCGAATAATGTGAAGATCATGTCTACAAGCTTCATCGTTGTCTTACAACTCAAAGCTTGGGGGGCTCAAGTGCTTGACTCGACCCAAATAGTCAGGGACTCAAGCAAAGCCTGACTCTACAAAAACAAAGCATGATCGAGCACTGCTCGGCCCAAACCGCTATAATTTCAAGCGAAGTTTCACTCAAGAAAAACAAAGATGAACGAGCAATGCTTGAATTTGCGACATCCCCGAGAGACAAGCAATACTCAAAGCCGGGCCCATCGAGTTAAAAAGCTAGAAAATCGAGCAATGCTTAGATCTTCAAAAATCTAGATACACGAGCAAAGCTCGATTTTGGGTCCCTGAAAGCTAAAAAGCCATATATACCTAAACAGTGCTCATATATGTGAAAAATCGGTAAGCACGAGCGATCATGCCTCACGACTTTGGCCAATTAATCTAAATCCCGAGTTAAACACAAAGACATTTTCTTTAAAGCTTCCTCGCTGATCCTCAGCTCAAAGCTTGGGGGGCTTAATGTTCCAACATGGACCGTTGAGTGCTCGGTCTAGATAACTCTGAGTCCAAAGGATAAAGCCGAGACCTTTACAGAAGAGTCGAGCTAATGATAGCATTGCTACATGAATCGTACCTCGGCCCAAGAACAAGCCAGAGCTTGATGGACCAGGATCATTCCAGGCTAGTCAACAAGACAACAGAAATCAAGTCTTGCAATGGTTTCGTAACCACCCACATTGATGACGTCCATAATTACCCATAATGGTTCATAACCACCCTGACCCTATATATACTAGGCATGGCCTTCAAGTTGCCTCATCTTCCTCATACACCAAAAACCGAGTAGTACCTTGGAATTACACTAAAGTCGAGTAATACCTCGACATTATCTTATAACTACGTTTGCTTTGATTCCCACTTGGGATACGTAGAAGCAGAATACACTTGTTTTGTCAAGCTATATCCCTAAAAATCCCCTTTGCTCGAGACTCTTCCCAGATTATGTTTCTGGTTAGAACAGTTTATATATATATATATATATATATATATATATATATATATATATATATATATATATATATATTAACAATATTTCTGTAATGTTTTCAGTGATAAGGACCCTGTGGTAGGGCAGGGAGTATGATCCTCGTCCCTGTCCCCAAATTGACGGTGGGAATTTATGTTCATATATCGACATAATTCAAAATCTTTCCATCTATGTGCTATAACAATTAAACCATGATAATTATCATAACAACTACAATAGCAAGAGGAGTCCTTGTTAGAAGTCTTCAACAAGAACGACAAGGATACTCATAGATACAAGAACAAGAAGGGTCCCTATCAAAAAAATCTTCATCAAGGCCAACAAGGAGACTCGCAACTACCAAGAATATGGTGAAACTATCATCAAGGTGGAAGCACTATTTTGGAGTTCAGCACTCTAACTAAGCATCAATGTGGGAGAAGGCAATTTTGTATGAAAGTTGTAGAAATTTGGATCAAGGAGAAGTTAAAATTGACGCATATTGACTTGAACACGAAATAAAGGGAATTCTCAAACATACAAACTACATATCCAATTGAACTTGAGTTGAAAGCCATGACGCAATAAATGGCTTTGACAACCGAACATCACATAAACGAAGGATATTGAATTAATTGAGCAGATTAAAATATTCTAACTGGCATGAAAATCAACCAATTGAGTTATTTTAATTAGAGTTTAATTCTGATATATTATTAATGTAAATGTTTTTGCATTAATTTTTTTAATTAGAGTTTTTATATTGTTAATCAATCACAAATCATCTTATGTAGGACTTTTAATATAGTTTATGATAAAAGACACAAAAATAGTAATATGTTTATGATGCATGTTTGGGAAAGCTGGATTTTTTTCATTTCAGCTGTTTTATCCCCAAAAAATTTGTTTTCAAAATAATCTAACATATTTTCTACCTTGCTTAAATTTATAAAAAAAAAAACTTTTTTTAGGAAAAAACCGGTTTTATGCCATCTAGTTTGTTTTAGCTTAAGATTGTTGTGACTTTATTACTTTTCATTCTCAAAACTATCTTCCATGTTTACCCCTACAAAACTAACCTCTAAACAAATATCACTAAATTACACAAATAACTTCATACCCATTTTCGTAATTTACTATATAAAAATGTTTTTTTCCACCATACGAACGAAATAGATTATTTTAAAATCGCTTTTCAGTATATAGACCCAAACAAAAATACATTCTAATTATAATCGATTACCATAATAATCAATTATACAAAAATCGATTATTAGCATAATTTTTTTTTACTGCTTTTCCGATCATTTTCAGAATTTGTTACAACACTATTTTCATACAGTTAAGCCTACAAAACTGATTTATTTGAGGCTCGTCGGCCCATTTAAAAATATATTGGAAGCAAACTTCAACCGGACTGTAACGGATGCAACGTTTTGTATCCCAGTAGCCTAATAATTTGCTGTAGACTATTTTGTTCGCTACTGCCACAACAATTGTGTTGGGCACTTGGGCCCAAACAAAGAAGTACAAGAACTCCTCTTTGGTTGCCGCTTACCATGCTTTCAATAATTTGAAGAGTGAATTTATTTATGCAACAATCACCCCCAAACACATACAAGCGTAATTTTTTTTTTTTTTGCAAAATAGGTATTTTAGTCCCATATGTTTATTTAATTTTTCAAACCGATCGTATTCATTTTTCTTAAAATTGATCCCATACGTTTTGAAACGTTTTCAAGTTGGTTATTTCCGTTAAATTTGATCCAACGCCGTCAGTTTTAAGGACACGTGTCAACGTAGTGTGATAGTCACGTCAGTAAAAACTGACAGCGTTAGGTCAAATTTAACGGAAATGACCAACTTGAAAACGTTTCAAAACATATGGGCCCAATTTGAAAAAAAAAACGTATAAGATCGATTTGAAAAATTAAATCAACGTATGGGACCAAAATACTATTTTACCTTTTTTTTTTCCTTTTGGGTACTGAAGGGTAAAGTTCTTTTAAAATGCAACATATTAAAAATAGTTAAAAAGAAACATTTCTTCACCAAAAACAAAATAAGTATATTTCATAAAAGTAGTGGTCAGTGATGTTAGCTATGCTCAAGATCCGTCTCATCCCATTGGGCTATCATAGTCAAAAATTAATTGTAACGAGTTTTTTTTAATGAAAAAAATTTAGAATCAGAGGGTGGTGTCTCAGTCCAAGATAGCGAAAACTTTTGGGTTTTATGAATACTTATAAAGGGATTTACATTTACATAACCTCAATAAGACTAGTGGAGACTCAAACCTACAATCTGTCAGATGCAAGACCCTATCATATTCCACTAGACCAACCCCTTAGATCTAATTGGTACAAGTTTGAGTTCTAGAAATTAAATTCGTTGTATTTTCTGATCAGGTTCAAGTCATCCTAACTTGACCTGATATCTTATATTTTTCTGAAACTTATACATTTTTGACAATTAAGTTTGAGTAATAATTTTTTTTACTCAATAACTTTTTTCTTGTAAAATTAATATTACTTGTTTTGAGATATCTATCATAAAATATATTATAATTTTAATTTCCTACTATTTTAATTTTATGATTTAACAGGATCGGTCTAAGGATGAGGCTCCTAAAGCCCTTGCTTTAGACCTAACCAAAAACCTTATATATTTTGTAAACTACAGTTTGATTAAAAGGCCTCATGGAGTGAATGATTGTGCAGTTTGTCTTCAAACCAAATGTTTGTGTTCAACTCTCAATGCCTTCCATTATATGTTTTCAAGCTCTCGTAAGATTCTAAAGTGATTTTCAAATATTGAAAGTCTAAAATAAAAAAGTGTAATTAAGATTTTTTTTTTAAAAAATAGTTTAATTTTAATATGCTAACAGTATAATTTTTTTTATATGATCAACCAGATATTTAATTATATTCATCATTAAATTTTGGTCACTAAAAACCAAATCTCTTACTGTCGTTATTAAATTATATAAGTATATAAGTATTTAATCATACATATAAATTTATTTTACTCAACAATTTTGGTCCAATTTTATCAATGGCGAGCTAAAAAGAGATTTAATTTTTTAACATGATGACGATATTAATGAGACATGGTATCCATTGCCTTGATTTTATCTTTAAATTTATTTTAAATTTAACAACGGAATTAGTGACAGATTTTCAGTGATGAAATACATATGTCGATAACCCTGTCATTAAATTCAAATAAAAATTAATAACAGATTTAGCAAAGGAAATTTTAGTGACCCCATATGTCCGTCGGTGATTTCAATGTTATATTTAAATAAAAATTTAGCCTCAACTTCAACAACAAAGTGTTAGGCGACAAATGTTCTTCGTCACTAATTTCATTGCTAAATTCGAAAAAAGAAAAAGAAAATTGCAACAAATTCCACGACGAGATTTTCAACAATGGAAATATTTTGATGCTGAATCTGTTGCTAAATAGCAAACAGACAAATAGCATAAATCAATATATAAATCAACGCTAGCTAAATATTTGTCACACTTTGTGTCGACATTCTATCTCCCATTGCCTTTGCTACTTTGAACGATCTTAATAATTCGACAAATATCTATGACATGTAGAGTGACTACCTTCACAATTATATTAATCCTCGTATGTCTTACAATGTTGTAACATTGTTTTCATAATAGGAAATGAAAAAACAAGGAGGTGAAGAGATACATCTCTAATTAGTAAGATATGTCAATCATATATTCAGACGTAAAACACTAAAAAGACACGTTTTACCAACGGCCAAAAGCTGTCGATAATGACGTATTTCCGAAGGTTTGCCGACAACTCTAAATCCCTCGATAATTGACTCCTCGGTAAACGTTATCGACAGATTTTGGAGATCCGTTGGTAATTACCTCGATAGACAACCCGATTATTGAATACTAACAACATTAAAGATGGAAACAAAGACATCTTAATCTTACAATTCATCTATAAATACTCACAACATCAAGATACAACAAGAAAAATGACACGATATACAAAATAGTGGCATTATGTTATAGTGTATCGTTTCAAAACAATGGTATTTTGATCAGTTGTTTAACCCATATAGGTAGAATGGTAAAAAAAACCATTTAAAATTGAAATCCTAAAGATGTTTTATTTTTTTTGAGGAAAAAGGAGTACAAGGTTTGTAGGAAAATCATTGTATGGTTTTGATTTTGAAACGCATTTTCTTTGATATCGAGGAACCAAAGAGGCAAAGACGCTTCAAAGTTTCTTTTTTTTTTTTTTGTTGAACAAACGCTTAAAAGTTAAAACGAACCGTTTTGTTCATCTTATTTTTCCTGATATGCTTGTCTCACTTTTGTTTTTGGCTAGTCAATAAACCAGAATCCATATATAATAATGAACTTTAATTTAGGAGAAGGGGAGATATGTGTTTTAGCATATTGAGAAGATTTTGTCTGGACGAAATATATATTTTTGTAAGTACGTACTACTCCCTCATGTCATTCTTATAAGCAAAAATTTAATGAAACACATATATTAAAGTGGTTAGTTAATTTCATTTAAAAGAATAATTAGGAATAAATAATTAAATTTCTCCCTCTTATTTATTAAGCTTGTATTGTTGAGAATAAAAGGAGTTATTGGAAAACACAATTTATATTAAATGAAGGATATTTTAAGAATAACTTCATTAAATATGATGAAAGAAGTTAAAATTTGTTTATATTTTATATAAAAAATTGAAAATTTTTGTTTATATTATTGGCCGGAGGGAGTACCATGATTGAAGTTCAACTAAGTGTGTATTGAATGATATATTTAATTTAATACTAAAAACGAGGTTTTATTGACTCGTGAATGTAAGAATTGGGTCAACAACAAATTAAGTTAAGAAATGAAAGTGTTAGATGGTATTGTTGCTGTTCACCAGTACTTCACCTAATGTTGTCGCACAACGAGACTAGAGAGGTCAAAATTTAACGGAAGTTCTTCCAGTCTGGAGCACAATGAGCGTTCCGCTCTATTAATAGATATAATTGAATTAAGTGATTAATTAATTAAATATCTAAATGTCAAAAGTTCTAGTGGGAAAATGAAATTGCATTGATGTGAAGAATAGTTTTACTACTCCCAAACGATTTCATGCTCAGCAACAGTTTCAAATTAACTATGATGAATTCGGGTTTTATAAATTAGATCCAATGTATTTTTATCAAAATTATTTTATACTTATCCAGTTCGGTGTCTCACTTTTTTTTAAAAAAAAAAATTATACTATTTTATATATATTTAGGTATAAATAATAAGACTTCTTGACTTAAATAAAACAATTTTTAACCCATAAGGTATGATACGAGTGGCTAGTAGCTTGAGTCATTTAACCATATGTTCAGGGTTCGAATCCTAGTGATAAGAATAGAGCTACATCTGTGGGTAGAGGAGTTGTCTCTTAAGTGGTACTCTACATCCTCGAGAGATTAATCCTACGGCTACCCACTGTGGGGATAACCCGTGTTCCATCCCAGACCTAAAAAATAAAACAATTTTTATGTAACATGATAACATGTTAATATTGATATAATTTGTTTTGAAATATGTATTATAAAATATATCAAACTTTTAATTTTTTTACTTCTTTAATTCTATGAATTAATTAAGAATATATATTGGTCATGGTCGGGTTAGGTTCTAATCGAGTAGCAAGGAAAGCAGAAAAAATAGAATACATGGCTTTCATTGAAGTTTTGAGAGAAAATTTACATTCATTGCTTGCTTGTTAGTGAACTAACTAAATTCTATTTATACAATGTGTTGGGAACTGATAAATCAGTTTAGAAAACCAAAACTACCTAACTGATTTCTAACTGATTCTGTCATAGTTTATTTGGCACGTTTTTCATATTTGCAGTACTCTAATAGGCCCCCGCAAGGTCAAGGTGGTTGAGGATAGGAGACCACCTTGAGCTTGGTCCTAGAATCAGTGAACAAAGCAGACGCCAAAGGCTTGGTAAGAGGGTCTGTGAGTTGACAAGCAGCAGGCACATGCTGGACCAGAAGGGACTTGTTCACCACTTTTTCTCTCACAAAGTGAATATCCAATTCCATATGCTTTGTTCGGGCATGAAGAATAGGATTATGAGCAAGCAGAACTGCACTTAGATTGTCACAAAATAGCACAGGTGTGTGATACTGAACTTGAAGCTCGATTAACAGTGATTCTAGCCAGAGGAGTTCATAGGTGGTGTGTGCCATGCTTCTGTATTCTGCTTCTGTGCTTGACTTGGCCCCTAATGGTTGCTTCTTCGAACTCCATGACACTAGATTGGGCCCAACGAAGATGCATGTGCCAGATGTGGAGCGTCTGTCATCGGGATCACTAGCCCAGTCCGAGTCACTGTAGGCACAAAGTGACATTTTTGCATCAGATATGGCTGGTTGCAGCAATAGACCAAATTGAGTAGTTGCACTGAGATATCTAAGGACGCGCTTGACAGCCTTCCAGTGAGACTCAAGAGGAGATGCCATGAATTGGCATGCCTTATTGACAGAGAATGAGTTTGGCAGAAGAACCTGTGATTAGGATGTCATCAACATAGATCAATATGTATAAAGTGACTCCTTGGCTGATGTATATGAACAATGAAGGATCACATCGACTAGCTTTAAATCCAAACTGTAGTAAAGTCTGTGTTAACTTTTCATACCAGGCACGCGGGGCTTGCTTGAGACCATAGATTGCTTTATGTAATCTGCAAACCAGTGTTTTATCCGAGGACACAAAACCAGGAGGTTGTTGCATATAGACTTCTTCATGGAGGGTGCCATTCAGGAAGGCATTATTCACATCTATTTGTTGAATGTCCCACTTGTAGGTGAGAGAAAGTGTGAGGATAACCCGAATTGTGACCGGTTTAACAACTGGTGAAAAAGTTTCACTAAAATCAGTCCCAGCCTGTTGATGGAATCCTTTTGCGACAAGTTTGGCTTTGAACTTGTGAACACTGCCATCTGAATTCTCTTTCACCCGAAATACCCATTTACAACCTATGGCTCTTCGATGAGGTGGTAAGGGAACAAGGGACCAAGTATTGTTAGCCTGTAGTGCATCAAATTCTGTTTTCATAGCAGCCTGCCACTGGGAACTTGCCAAGGCTTGCTTTACACTGGTTGGTTCAACATGTGCCAAAAAGAGGCGTGGTTTAAGACTGCCAGTCTTTGATCTAGTGACCATTGGGTGAGTGTTTTGATCATAGGTAGAAGGAGCAGTGTTGATGGTAGAAAGATCATTCGGATTAGAGGAAGCAGTTTGATCACAGGGTGTAGGTGAGGAATCAGGTGGCAAGACTGGATCCGAGGAAGTGGGAGGTTGAATGGAGTTGTCTACTGCAGGTGAAACATTAGTAGGGAGAGGAGGTGGGGAATGTTGAGATGAGACAGAGGCAGAACCATGAGTCACCTGGGCAGGACTGTGAGGTGCCAAACTGTCATGAGCTAATAAAGGTAATGAGGAAGAAGATAAGGACTGGCATGAGGAAGTAGTGGTGGGGACTTTTGGAAATAATTGAGAAAAAGGAAATTTGAATTCATTAAAAAGTACATCTTTGGAGATATACACACGACCATCTGGACTGAGGCACTTGTGACCTTTGTGACTTGGAGAAATTCCTAAGTAGATGCACTCAGTGCTTCTAAATTGAAGCTTGTGCTTGTTGTATGGCCTGAGTAATGGGAAGCAGGCACAACCAAATGCTCTAAGTGCAGCATAGTCAGGAAGAGAATTATAAAGAGCATGATAGGGAGAAGTGAACTCAGACAGAGTTGAAGTTGGCAATCTGTTTATTAAATGCACAGCTGTTGTGAAGCTATGGTCCCAAAACTTGAGAGGCATGAATGCATGAGCAAGTAGAGATAGTCCCATTTCAACTATTTGGCGATGTTTTCTTTCAACAGTGCCATTTTGGTGTGAGGTGTGTGAACAAGTGAGTCGATGACTCACTCCAAGCTCATTTAAGTATTTTGTGAAGCATCTAAACTCGCCTCCCCAATCAGATTGAACATCTCTTATAGTTTTTGAAAATTGAGTTTGAATGAGAGTGAAAAACTGCTTAAAGGCAGGTAGTGCATCTGACTTGTTTTTGAGAAAATATATCCATGTATGCTTTGAACAAGCATCTACAAATGCTATATAATAGAAGTAACCTCCATGTGAAGATGAAGGTGCAGGTCCCCACAAGTCAGTGTGGACAAGTTCAAAGGTTGCAGTATGTGTGTTAGAGGAGGGAGGAGCATATAGCCTATGAGATTTTCCTAAGCAACAAGCATTACAGAAGTCAGAGACAGTTTTATTCATGATTGGAATATTACACAGTTGTAACACTTTCTTTATTGCCTTAGAATTGGCATGACCTAGCCTAAGATGCCAAGTAGAAGTAACTGGATTTACAGGACTTGACTGAGTACTATGAGATGACTGAGTACAATTTTGCACATCACTACAGTCATCAAGAACATTACTACTACTAGGATTGCAATTGTGACTACTAGTACAAGTGATGGGTGAATGAACAGTATTACTTGACTTGTCAGAAAGAGAGAAAGGTCCCTTGAGCAGAGGTAGGCCTTGAAAGTTGTAGAGGCCATCAGCTCCTAGGGTACCCTGAAGAAGGACTTGCTTAGACACCTGTGATTTCACAAAGCAAGAGTGAGGATGAAATTCAAAGAATACATTGTTATCTTGAGCAAACTTGGATACAGAGATTAAATTCTTGGTTATAGCAGGCACATGTAATAGTTGTTTTAGAGAAAGCATAATATTAGGATGTAAATGGGAGGGAAACTGAGAAGAACCAACTGAGTGTATGTGTAAACCTTGTCCATTTCCCATGTGCACTTGATCATTGCCCACATAGGAGGTACTCTGCTGCAAGTTGTTGATGTCTGATGTAAGGTGATGAGAAGCACCTGAATCTAAGAACCATGACTGTGAATCAAGTCCTCCAGGAATTGCAACATCTTGGGAGAAGTTCATATGATTCAAGCTAGGTGCAGCTTGTGAAATGTTCATATTCTGTGAGTTGTGTGGGTTATTCACTGATTGTGAGCCTTGCAGTGCCAAGAAGGCACTTGGCTGAGCCTGTTGAGTGTGGTGACTTGCTAAATTCTGTTGTGAATGCTGCTGAAAAGAGCCATGTTGGCTTGCTGGATATTGTTGTGAATGCTGCTGAACCGAGCCATGTTGATTGGTCTGATAGTTCTGATTATTTCGATAAGTCTGTTGGCCCTGATTGTTCTGCCTTGGCACAAAACTCTGATCACACCTGTACCAACAGTGATAGGCATCATGACCATATCTTTCACATAGCTGACATGTTGGACGATTCCCTTGGACTCTTCCACGCCCCCTGCCTCGACCAAATCTGCCATTTCCTCTTCCTCTATTACTTGCCTGAAAGTTATTTTGGAAATTGGAGCTGTGAAAGGAGCCATCTGAATTGGTGTTATCTTGATTGTGTGTCTGAGATATTTGAGCCACATTTGCTGAAATATTTGAAAATGACAACTCTTGTCTAAACTTGTCCAGTTGTGATTCTTGTACTAGAAGTAAGGCTTCTATCTCAAAAAGTGAAGGTAAATCAGATCTTGCATATATCATCATGACAAATTGGTTGTATTCCTCTGGCAGACCTTCTAAGATTGCATCAATTTGGTCTTGCTCAGTGATTGAGTCTCCAATTGCAACTAGAGTATCCGCAATTGATCTAATCCTCAACACATATTCAGTGATTGTTCTATTATTTTTCTTTGTTGATTTCAACTCAGATCTAAGTTGTCTCACTTTTGCCTTCAAATGAGCATAGAAAAATTTATGTATCTTATCCCAAACTTGCCAAGAATGGCGACAACCGATTACTCTAGGTAAAACAGAATCAGAGAGAGTAGATAACAACCATGTAAAGAGCATTTGATCCTGTACTAACCATTTATCATATGCATCTGAAACTAAATCAAGCTCTCTATCAGTTTCTGAATTGTATTCCGCAGGGATGTTAGGGTTTACCACAAAACGGTGTAGTTTGTGTGAAGCTATCACTCCTTCAACCTGTTGATTCCACAGAAGGAAGTTCTTGTCATCCAGCTTGATTGACAGAGACGGTGCAAAAGAAATTGTTGAGTTAGCATTTGCTGGTGAGGATGCGGAGCGATTTGCTGGTGAAGACGCCATTGTTGAAGCTTCAGAGCTTTTCGGCCACAAGAAAAGAAGCTACTGATACCATAATTGAGTATCAAGGAAAGCAGAAAAAATAGAATACATGGCTTTCATTGAAGTTTTGAGAGAAAATTTACATTCATTGCTTGCTTGTTATTGAACTAACTAAATTCTATTTATACAATGTGTTGGGAACTGATAAATCAGTTTAGAAAACCAAAACTACCTAACTGATTTCTAACTGATTCTGTTACAGTTTATTTGGCACGTTTTAGAAAACCAAAACTACCTAACTGATTTCTAACTGATTCTGTTACAGTTTATCTGCCGTCCCAATGCTTCGTCAAGAACATCGATTCCTTTTCTTGACTCGCCGGTGAAGAACCATGGCAGTGGAGGTGGTGGAAAGGTTACGATGTCGAGGAGGAGTGATTTTCTAGGAGTAGTGACCATTGGAACGAGATTCCGAGACGAGCCAGAAATGATGCAATCTGAAACGACGAGGTTGAAATCGATGTGATGAAGGTCGAAAGGAAGAGAATCGTTCGGAACTAGATTCATCCGATCAACTTTCTTGAAGAAATCATCAGCATCAAGTTCCTTCGCAGTGTTGATGACCTTTTGCGATTTCTCATCTACCCTCACTTCTAGATCCAGGAGCACAGCATCATTGACAGAAGCAATGAAGCAGGTGATTTCGCCAATTTTGATTGCAGAACCTTTGATCTTTGGTTTGATTGCCTTCACTGGCTTGATCCGAACAAGATTGGAGTGGAAACTTCCGAACTCCATGAATCCAGAATCAAGAACAGTGGTAGTGGCGGTGGCATCGGAGAGGCTCGGTTCTTCTTCCTCCTCTGTAACTGAATCTTCCTCCTCCATGTCAGAGTCATAATCTTCGTCACTCTCATCTGCGGCAGAAGCACGGTATCGCTCTGATACCATGTTACCGATCACAGGATCAGAGAGATGAAGATTAGCTTCATAGGAAAAGTAGTTCTTGGAAGCATGAAAGCTTGCAAGAGAGAAGAATTTCTCATAGGGAATCATATTGAAAAAGATGATTGATTTGGTACATTAGTCTCTTATTTATAGGTTAGATTAGACTAACCAAATGTAAATAACTCCTAACTAACTAACTAATCCTATATTCTATTATGCAGTAACTCTAATAGGTTCATATCGGCTCCGGTCCAAACAAATTATCCTATCAACATATCAAACCCCATATTTAAGTCAAGTTAAACTCGTCCCGACTCATCCCATGACCACTCCCAGTCTAGATTAGATATAAAAATACTTAGATAATGATTTTAAGTGGACAAAGAGGAAAAAGATTAATTAAAAATTTGGAATGATATTGTCATGCAAAATTAATGACTGCATTTTGTCAATGCAAAATTCATGATTTGAGCATCCGTTACTTCCACACGTATAACATTGACGAAAGTTGTGTTTTGTAGTTGAATTTACAAACTAATGTTCTAATATTTTAAAGAAGTGAATCTTTACATAAATTATCAAATGGGTATTAATGTTTACACATACATTATGTTTTCACATTTTTTACTTCAACAATTTTTTTTGTCCAAGGTTAGGCTTATATACAACTTACATAATAGATAGGAAGGGATGAGAAAGAAGGGAATATGAAATGGCCAAAGCATATTGGGGAGTTTAAATCCATGTATTCATAATTCCTATCCTCTAACTTAACCAACGAGTTAACTTTAGGGAACTACATTTTTTTACATAAGCAGTTTTTTTATCATCTATCATAATTTCTCATTTTTGCATCTCTAATAATGATATTCCAACTTTTGACCAAATTCTTGTAAATTAAAAAAAAAAATCAATGATATTCCAACTCAAAATTTTATTTTATTTTGGTTTTCCAAAATATCCTCCATGTATAATTACGGAGAATAATTCATCAAAATACTAGACGATATTTAAGAACTAACTCTCCCTGGTTTTTTTTGGGTACGTAATTCCAACTCATAATATATGAAGAATATAAAAGGAAAATTGTATTTCGTACATAATTAAATATTATTTCTCTTACGCGGCTGGTGCAATGCAAACAGGCTCGTGCACACGGACACGATGCTGGCGCACGCGCAATAGACCACAAGACTCTCTCCGGTCTAAAAGGCCATGCAAGTCAGCAAATACGCCATGCCGTTCAAACTTGAGGCCGTCTTTACGATACTACTACTAATTACGTTTACTTTCTGGAATCATTTACTAGTACAAAAGATCACATGTTTCTTCCTGTCTAATTCACTTAAGTTGTGTCACTCAAAAATTTAATCATATTATTTATTAGTATTTATTATAAATATATTTTTTTAAATAATATGATATAATTTAATTGGATAATATATGAAGTGACACACCATTTTGAGTTACATGATTAATATCACATTTACTATTCCTTATTCACATATCATACTCCTTCTCCTCTTATAATTCATACATAAACTTTTCAACTCTATTATTCATATAATTAATTAAATTTGATACTCAATTGATATTTTTCTCATATTTATACACAATATATGTATTTTATCTTAAAATATGATATATGTTAAGATTTACTTACATTTATATATATGTATTATGTATACTTAATGTGTTGAAGAAACATTTTCCTAAAACTCCACCTCCAAATCTTCAAACTTTCCTTGGTCAACATTCAAATACACCCTTCATACCCACACCCCCAAAAAAGCTTTGAAACTTTCTCTTCAACCATTCACGTTGTTACCTAGCTTTGACCCGCGTACCACACCCACCTATGACCCATAAACCTTGTATATTATATGATTCCTCGTATATATATTATATCCCTTTATATATAAACCAAACACTCAACCTGGTTCCCATCACAATTAACAATCCATCAACACAAAAACATAGAAACGATAAAAAAATTCCATTTTAGATCTGTGGTTTCATTTAGAACCTGTAGCAAAACAAAATCATGGTTTTGTCATGGACAAGAAGAAATGTTTTCCACCGTGCCCGCAAGGGGGAGAAGAAGCAAGTTCTTCCCGGTGGTGATAACAATTTGGAGGTGGAGATTGTAATCCCCAACCATTTTCGTTGTCCTGTGAGTTTGGAACTGATGAATGATCCAGTGACTCTACCAACTGGGATCACCTACGATAGAGAGAGCATTGAGAAGTGGCTTGAATCAGGTAACAAAACGTGCCCAGTTACCAATCAAGTCCTAACAACCTTCGACATGATCCCAAACCATGCCATCAGAAAGATGATCCAAGATTGGTGTGTTGAAAACAGTTCTTATGGGATCCAAAGGATCCCAACACCTCGTATACCCATCTCAAGTTACGAGGTTTCAGAGACATGTTCCAAGATATTGTTTGCTTCTCAACACGGGAATGAGAACAGGTGTCAGGAATTGGTGGGGAAGATCAAGGTTTGGGGGAGAGAGAGTGAGAGGAACAAGAGGTGCATAGTGGATAATGGGGTTGGTGTTGTTTTGGCTAATGCTTTTGATTCTTTCTCAAGTGTTTCAATTGAAAAGCATGTGGTTGTTTTGGAAGAGATTTTGGAGGTTTTAACATGGATGCTACCACTTGATGAAGAGGGTAGATCCAAGTTGGGTTCACAAGCTTCTCTACGTTGCATGGTTAGGTTCCTAGATGGGAAGGACTTAGCAACAAGGCAAAGTGTGGCTTTGTTGCTTAAGGAAGTGCATGTTGAGGCATTGGAGAAAAGTGAAGGAGTTGTTGAAGCTTTGGTTAAGATGGTTAGGGAACCTATTGGGACTATTTCTACAAAGGCATGTTTGGTCACTATTTTCCGCTTGGTTTCTTCAGCAAAGAACAAAGAAGCTATTGCACAAAGATTTGTGGAATTGGGTTTGGTTTCATTGCTACTAGAGGCTATTGTTGATGCTGAAAGAGGGGTGTGTGAGAAGGCATTAGGGGTGTTGGATTGCATATGTGATTGCAAAGAAGGGAAGGAGATTGCAAAGGGGAATGCTCTAACTTTGCCTCTTGTGATAAAGAAGATTTTAAGGGTGTCTCAATTGGCTTCCAATTTTGCAGTCTCTATTCTTTGGAAGATTTGTGACAAGACAGAGGAAAGGGCTTTGATTGAGGCACTTCAAGTTGGGGCTTTCCAGAAATTGTTGGTTTTGTTGCAGGTTGGTTGTGATGACAACACAAAAGAGAAGGCTACTGAGTTGTTGAAATTGTTGAATGGTTACAGAAGCAGAGCAGAGTGTGTTGATTCATCGTTGGATTTCAAGTACCTCAAGAAGTCCTTCTAATTAATTTTTTTTTGAGTGAATAGTCCTTCTAATTATTGATCCATGAGAATGAGATTTGTTTATTTATTGTAGATGAATGATTTTTGTATATCAAGATGAGACATCATTTGATATCTTTTTTGTTTTTTGGATGTATTTTTTAAAAACGTGTATATAAAGAAGATAAATATATACTGTGTCACATATGGTATCCAAAATTTGTGTTCAAATATCATAACTCATTGGTATAACACCCTACTTTTTATCTATGCCTTACATATATTGTATTACCGTAATTATATATTTTTATATTTTACATGTGATAAAGAAAATGATTTTGACAAAAATAAAATCATGACTATATTAGAACCTACTATATTATAGAAAGTAGTGATTCAATTTTGAATTTAAAACTCATATAAAACTCGATCCGCCTTTTAATTGACATTGTAATTTACACGTACTAGAAAACTCAAACTTGACACTAAAAATTAAAATAAGAATTTTATCAGTGTTTTTGAATGTTTTATAGTTGTTTGGAATGTTTTCCAAATATTTTTGACATCAGAATAAAATATTAGTATTTTATTCGGTGCCAGCCGGGCGTACCAATCCCGAATATCCACACGGTAGCGGAAACCAAGTTCAGAGCAGCAGAAGAGCACAAAGAAGTGCGTTACAATTACACGGGTCAGATGAAATAATCACTGAAACAAGTTATCAAAGAGGTGATTATAAAGTAGCCTAAAACCAAAAATTCGACTTTTTCTCTTTCGTCCCCCTTTTTACTAGGGCTGGACAAATTTTTCGTACAGACTCGAACCCGGCAAACCCGTAAGGGAAAACAAGGCCATGGGCGGATGATGTCGGGTTGGCGGGTCGTCGGATCCCTGTTTCAGTTATGCACGGCTTGATTCGGGCGGGCTCGGGTATGTCAAAAAAGTTTCGTTGCCGACCGAAACCGACCGAAGAAGGAGGTGAGGAAGAAGGAAAAGCTCAGATGCAGACATGCAGTGCAGAAAAAAAAGCTCAGGGAAGAAGATGACTCGTGACAGAGATAGGAACTTCTAGAGGCTAGTAGAGAATTCTGAAACCTAGCCCAATAACCCAACAAAAAATATTCAGTAATAAATGACCTCACCCATTAAAAAACGTAAAAAAAATAACATGGCCCAATTAAAAATGTTTGTGCAAAAAATGTTATTGGGCCAAAAAAAAGAGCTAGCCCAATTACCCTACACCTCTTCTCAAAACTCAAAAGCACCATAAACCCTAATCAGATACTAAGTTACTAGGCTTTTTGACCAAACTCTTTTTAGAAACTATTTATCAGTTTAGGGTTGTTCTGAAACTAATTATTTTTTTTCACTCTGACAGGTTAAAGGTATCAGTCAGACTGGTACCTACCAATATTAAAAAAAAATAAAAATAAAACAATTGATAACAATAATAAGAGGTATAAAAAAAATAATGTCAATAACAATTTACAGCAATAAATATTCATCAATTATTACAGTAGTAAAAAGAAATTTACCTTGTAATAGCATTAATATCATCGTTACTCCCTATACTTATAATATAATTTTTTTTAGCAGTGTTCCTTTAAAATTGCTGGTAACTTTCTTTTAATTCTTACAAGGTAAATTTTTTTTTACTACTCTAATAATTGATGAATATTTATTGGTGTAAATTGTTATTGATATTATTTTTTTGTGACTCTTGTGATATTATTTGCTACTTGTGATTAGGGGATTTTTTTTATTGCCTCTTGTTGTTTTAAATAGATACTTTAACATTAATATCATCGTTACTCCCTATACTTATAGTATAATTTTTTTTGTAGCACTGTTCCTTCTGAATTGCAGGTAACTTTCTTTTAATTCTTACAAGGTAAATTTTTTTTTACTACTGTAATAATTGATGAATATTTATTGGTGTAAATTGTTATTGCTATTATTTTTTTATGACTCTTGTGATATTATTTGCTACTTGTTATTAGGGTTTTTTTTATTGCCTCTTGTTGTTTTAATTAGATACTTTAGCATTAATGTCATCGTTACTCCCTATACTTATAGTATAATTTTTTTGTAGCAGTGTTCCTTCTAAATTGCAGGTAAATTTCTTTTAATTCTTACAAGGTAAAATTTGTTTTGCTACTATAATAATTGATGAATATTTATTGGTGTAAATTGTTATTGCTATTATTTTTTTATGACTCTTGTGATATTATTTGCTACTTGTTATTAGGGGATTTTTTTTATTGCCTCTTGTTGTTTTAAATAGATACTTTATCATTAATGTCATTGTTACTCCCTATATTTATAATATAATTTTTTTTGTAGCAGCATTCCTTCTAAATTGCAGGTAGCTTTCTTTTAAGTCTTACAAGGTAATTTTTTTTACTACTGTAATAATTTATTAATATTTATTGGTGTAAATTGTTATTGCTATTATTTTTTTATGCCTCTTCTGATATTATTTGCCACTTGTCATTGTTATTTTCTACTTGCTACTGATAAATAGTTTCTAAAAGAAACCCATTCTGGTCAAAAAGTCATTTAAAACAACAAGAAGCAATAAAAAAAATCACATAATAACAAGTAACAAATAATATCACAAGAGTCATAAAAAAATAATAGCAATAACAATTTACACCAATAAATATTCATCAATTATTACGGTAGTAAAAAAAAATTTACCTTGTAAGAATTAAAAGAAAGTTACCAGCAATTTTAAAGGAACACTGCTAAAAAAAATTATACTATAAGTATAGGGAGTAACGATGACATTAATGCTATTACAAGGTAATTTTTTTTATTATTGTAATAATTGATGAATATTTATTGGTGTAAATTGTTATTGCTATAATTTTTTATACCTTTTATTATTGCTATCAATTGTCTTTTTTTTTAATACTGGTAGGCGCCAGTCAGACTAGCGCCTTTGACCCGTCAGAGTGAAAAAAAATAAAATACGCCACATGTCCAAAATGACCCCCATTGGTAAATAGTTTCAGAACAACCCTAAACTGGTAAATAGTTTTTAAAAAGGAACCCAATTTGGTCAAAAAGCCAAGTTACTAACCCTTGTGGCCTTGTGCCTTCTTCTATCTGTCATAACTCACAACTGTGGGAGTCCGCCTCCGCACCGTCGTGCAACCCTTCATCTCCGCCGTGTCTCTGTACCTCTATCATCATCTCTCTCTTCGTCTCCTTCGTCTTCTGGTCCTCTCACTCTCATATCTGGCCCGCTTTCATTTTTTCCTTTTTTCTTTTTATTTTCTTTTCTCTGTTTTGGTCTCTGTCTCTTTGGAATCTTCTTCGCTGCTTCACCTTCGACCACCAACCCGTCGAAATCCGCCCGATCCACCCGTCATCCAACTAAACCGAACAAGCAAACGGACGACAACAAATGATCTTCTTCTGAGCTCGGTTAAGCCCAGGTTGGGTTTTTTCCGCCCGAAACCTACTGAACTGCCTGTTGTCCATCCCTACTTTTTACACACCCAGGCAGCAGCTTCCTCCCTCACTTTCATTTTCATTTTCATTTTCATTCAAAGGCATTTTCCCTCTCTTTTCTCTCCATCCTTCAAAGTGTTCTTGCTTTCTTTCTCCAACCTTGCTTCATTAATGTTGGTGTTGGGTTGATTGTCTATATGCCTATGTAATTTTTTTTTCCAAAAGGTTAAAACTTTAAAATGGGTAGAAAATTCATAACTCTTTGTAATCTTGATTCAAGATTTGAAATTTAATGTTTGAGCTTCCATGATCATCCTCTTCAAGCTTGCCAAAGGGTTTGATGAACAAAAATTCCCTTCCTTATTTTCCTCTCATGACCGAACATTTGCCATTTGGATTTCAAAAAATTGTAACTCTTTGTACAAGTGGAATCAAGTTCCCAAATTTGATATCTGAGCTTTGCTAGTTACCATTTATCTTCACCTAAGAGGGATTGAAAAACAAAATTTCTCTCTCACATTTCCCCCCTCTTGGCTGTGACCTAGGTTCATGTGCGCCTTGAATTTTTGGCTTACCTTAACTTGGATTAAAAGCTTGTATTGATTTGGATTCATGATCGTTGGTGAAGGTTGTGTGTGTGTGTGAGTATCTGATCCTGCCACATTTCGTTGAGTATGGATGTGGTTGTCCTTGCTTGAGATGATGTGATGATTGTTAGCATAATTGTAGCTTGTATTTGGTAACTGTTTGATTTATTTGATGAAATATGTGTTTTTGAAGGGGCAAGTATAAATTGTGGTGTTGCTTGCCTTGGATTGAATTTATTTATGATTGTTGGATTTTAAGATTTGATTCCTATATTTATATATTGGATTGTAATCTTGCATGACTGGATTGGTTGAGAGCATAACATCGGCTATAACTTGATAATGGAGATTAAGCCGCTTAAAAGCATTAATCAAAGAATTAAAGACTTTTGTTCTTTTAAGTGGAAGATTTTTAAGTTAAATGGTATAATGATCAATTTTACTAAAAGTCACTAAGTTAAAAATTTAAAGAGGATTTTTTATTAGACTTAGGAAGATGAGAGTTTAGTGTGGAAAAATAGTGAGAAGTTGCTTTATCATTATTTTTCTAAAAGATGTTTTAAAAAGTGAAAAAGCCTTGAAGATATTTTTAGTTTGGTCAAGGAAAGAACATTCTCAAAGTATTTATTTTCCAAAAAGAAAAAGTCTCTTTTATGAAAGTTTTGTTCAAAAGAAAGATTTTAGAAAAATGTTTCAATGGTAAATACTTTAGAAAAGATTTTCCTTTTCAAGTCAAAATCCTTTTGGAATGGATTTTTGAGTATTTATCTTTCAAAAGGGAATTTATTAAGAAAAGATTTCTGGAAATCGCTTTTAAGGGTGAAAATACTTTTGGTTAATGCCAAGAGATTTTTTAGTTTTGCTTTCAAGTTTTAGTTAAAGAAAATGAAACTGCTGATTACCTTTCACTTTGTGAATTACGTGAACCTAGTGGGTGAGACGTCGAGCTAGAGTTCTGTGAGTTGAACACTTGGACTTCGGGTCCTGTGTTATGTCCGAATGAACTTAGTGTCTTGGTGCATCGGTCTAGAGTTACAACAGTTGAGCACTCGGACTATGTGTCTTGTGTTATGTATGGAAGGGCTAAATGCTTTTTAAAATGAGTCGCGAGCCTTGTGGCTTGACAAGAAAGAACGAATGAAAAAGAAAACAGAAACCAACTGTTTTACGTGCATGAGGTGGCAGACGTGCCATGGATTTTGATCTACAATTCATTGTGGATTTACGAGTTGGACCAGTTAAGATCACCAGGTCTGTAGGGAAATCTGGGTTCGAAATTCCACAGGAGTCGGTGTTTAGCAACTGCGTGTCGTGGTAACGATTGCCAAGTCCGGATGGACTCAATCGTGGACCTGGACAATATTATTTAGGTTGAGTTGTGATACCCATGAACAATTGGAGCTCATACCTAAATTGAGAGGCCAACCTCATGAGAACAATTATATTATGGGAGTAATACGGCCATATCGCATTTACGAAGGGAAGTTGGGATCTTCGGAGTTACAAATAGAAAGTTGGTATTGAAGTCTCATGCATTTTTACAACTTATGTTGATGTTTGGATATAACTCTATTGTGTGGGTTATCTTGTTGAAATATTATGTTATATGAATATTTTATTAAATATCTGTGTTTATATGTTAATGTATCTTGTGTTGTGTCGCTTGTGCGGCTAACGCTATAAACTTGTGAACGAGTATCTCACTCTACGATACCTTGAGGTTTGAATGTTCTGATGCCGACAACGATGATGTGTGAGCTGTTGATGGCGAGACCCCGTTTTATTTCTTATCACTTGCAGGAGTGAGCTACGGCACCCTATTTCCGAGGCCCTTCAATCTATATCTGTGGTACCTCATCTCACTCCTCAAACTTGTGAGGGTGCAGGGAATAGGGTAGTGTACCCGAGAATCATGATTGGGAGACCTTCAGTTACAGTGATGTCTCAAGTGATGAGGAGGAGGATCCCTTGAGGCCTCCAATGATGGGGATGACGTTGGAGAGTTTTCCCATGGACATCTCTAGGTTTTACCGGCTGTGGATTTGTCTTTTGTGTAAGAGTTTGGAGTCCCTTTTCTATGTTGTTTTTATGGTATGTTATGGTTCTTTACCTTCTTTTGGAAAATTGTAACTAAATATATATTCGAAAACTGGTACATTTCAGCGGGACACCTCTTGTTTATTTTATGGATGTTATGTACTGGTGTATGCCATGTGGTTTTATTTTGTTGTCCTTACGCTTTATTTCTATCATACCACGAAGAAAATTTTTAGACCCGTTTTTCGAACCTAGCTATAATATTAAATTATTTTTCGAAAGCAACCAGCGTGTTTATTTATGTTTTCCGCATTGAGTTAGACATGTAGCACCGAGGGAAAGCAATTATAGTGGCAGATGCTTTGAGCCGGTAAGCCATTCATATCTCGGTAATGATGGTTAAAGAGTTGGATTTGATTGAACAATTCCGTGATCTGAATCTAGTTATGGAAGTGAAACGAGAGAATACCATTTTGGGAATGATCAAGATGTCTAGTGGATTGATGGAGGCGATCCGAGAACAACAAGCAATCAATGTGTACCTTCAAGCAATCAATGGTATTGAACATAACACTCAAGGCCGCATGACATCCGTAAATAACACAGTTTTATTATTCTAATTAACTACATTAACAAATTATAAAGAAAACAAAATAAAGGAAACAAATTAATTTTGGCTTGACGGGATGATTAATCCCGCTCCTACGTATTCCCTGCTGTGAAGGGAAACTCAAAGTCACGTAGTTCTTGTAGAAAATATTTTATTGCTATTTTGCTGTCATTATTTTTGCTTCGCAAACATTTTGGAATTTTTCATCTCTTCCTCTCTCACTATTGTTGTTCTCAGAAATGTTCACTTCCTTTCTTTTGAATGTGTTTGCTCGGAATTTTCCTCTCCTTCATTCATTGTCGTTTATACATTGTGATTTATATTGTCAAATTTGCTCCCTTTTTTGTCCGAAACTATCTGTCAGAATTAAAATTAGAGCTTTGATTTGAAACAAATGGAAAGTAATGAACCTCCCTTAGAGCATCTCCAGCGATGGTGAACTAATCAGTTTCTCAACTCTAAGGAACCATTCCTTAACTTTTTTGTCATTGGAGGAGATCTATATGGCAGTTGCTAAAATTCAGAGTTCCTTAAAATTAAGCACCTGTTTCTTATATAAGGAACGGTTCCTTAACATTATAAAATTATTTTCTTCCATTTTAACACCCAAATAACACCTTGAACCAGCCAACAAAAGAAGAGGAAACAAACGATGTTGCACAAAACCACCAAGAAAGAAAACAGATCCAATATTTTCCCCCAAAAAATAATAAAGTAAATCAGATCCAATATTTTCCAACAAGGGAGAAAGGATTTGGGGATGAAGTGCTCAATGGAACTTTCGAGAAATGAGAATGAAATATTTTTGCTTTAATGTCAATCTGGACTTTTATATTAGAATAAAGACCCAAATTGGTCCCCGAAAAATTTAAAGGACCCATTTTTGATCCATGAAAAAGATAAATTACTCATTTAAGCACTCAAATTTATAAATACGGGACACATTAGTCCCACCTTGATGTTGGAGGGAAGATGTAGCTGCTAGGGTTTGGAGAGGGGTGTCTCTAGTAAGAAAATGAGTTTGGGTTGGATTCGGATTTGGGACAAGTCTAGGCCCAAAAGACTAAAAACATCACCCTTTTTCATCTTTTGTTTTTTTTTTTGGTTTATGAAGAAAAAGAAAATAAATTTAAAAAACGAAAAATCAAAAAAAGAAAAAAAGAATTAAGACTTAAAATTAAAAATCAAAAGTTTAATAAAAGAGGAGAGTCCGGATAAAGTAGGGTATTTACAATTACTAATAAAAAGTTTTTAGAGTATTTTTACCCAAAAAAAATCTTTATTTTTCCTGCGAATTTTCCTAGAGAAAAACCCGTTGGAAATTTTCCTGCGAATTTTCTTGCAGAAATTTCCTAGGATTTTTCTTGCGAATTCTGTTGCTGCGAATTTATCTGTAGAATTTCATGCAAAATTACCTACAGATTGTTTTGAAGGAAAATTACTTGCGGATTTTTTCTCAAAAGAAACTATAGGAAATTTCCTGCGGATTTTTAAATTCATAGGAAATGATTACCAACAAAGGTATTACACTGGTGGATAGAAATTTGTAGGAAAATCCGCAAAAAGCCTATTTCCTGTGAATTTTGTAGTAAATTTTGCAGGAAAATTCACAGGTAATCAGCAAATTTCTAGTAATGTGACAATTGTGGGGTGCGGTGCTTTTGTCAACAACAACAATAATAATAATAATAATAATAATAATAATAATAATAATAATAATAATAATATTATTATTATTATTATTATTATTATTATTATTATTATTATTATAAAAAATAACCTCTTTTTATGTAATTGAAAATGCCAAACTTATCCTCATCTAATAAATAAGTCCTTTGATCATAATAAAAAAGTAAAAAAATGTATATGTTTTAATGAACTTTTTGATCCCACCAAATAGGATTCATCTTAATTTTAATCCTGCAATTGTTTTATGATCTGATCATTATATGTTTTAAAACTTTGGAAATGAACCTTATCATTAGTGAATCTTCGTTAAATGATGATGTGATTGACGTGCACTATGTTATCAACGCCACATGTTGAAAAACTAGTATGTTGACCCATGAAACGCACGGGATATATATATATAATAATACTTGACAACAATGTAAAAAATATATAAATTTTAAATATTATTCGTAATATAAGGACTAAAAAAGAAAAGTCCAATAGTGTAATTTTAAATGCATCATTCCTATAAAATTTATATAAAATTATAATATTAATATCGCATCTATAATTTTACATTCTGTTCTAAAAGTCGTTATTAAGAATTTCTAAAAGTATTAGAAGGCTTTAAATTGTTAGTGTCAAATTGAAGGAATCCTCTGAGACAATGATACTGTGATTTTCGTTATTGTCTTATGGGTTTGATTATCTTTTTCTTTATTATAGCTGTCGATACACATGACCACCAATCAATTTTCATTAGTACCACATGGTTTAAACTTTTTTTTTAAACTTAAGCTAAGCAAAAAAGATATAATTAATTTTTGTCAAAAAAATATATAATTAATTATGTCTTTGGGACCAAAGTTAAGTGCAAATTCAATAAGGGGTATAATAGGTTATAATATATGCTGCCTTAATATCAAGGTTTACAAAACCGGATCGGTCAGGCCATCGAACCGGTGAAGGAAATGGTTCAAGGTTCAATGGTCCAACCGAGGTTGAACTGTGGTTGAACCGGTTATGTAAACTTCACTTACAAATGTCATAACTCAACATATATAACATTCAAAATGACAAAACCAAATCAAATATGTCATCAAAGTCATCAAACCATAACATTTAAGTTCAACAAAAGTGGACAATGTCTATTGGAAACTAAATAACAGATACATCAAACCTCATAATATTCATTGAGGCTGACTCCTTCATATTCAAACACGTCGGCCATAGCATCTTCACTAATTTGAGTAATATCACCACCACCACCACTTTGAAGTTGAATCTCTATAGCATCAAGTTTTTCATCACCTAATTAAACAACAAACAAGTAGAAAAATAAAATTTCAACACTAAAATAATCGTTACATATAAAACATGTTCGATATAATTAAACATTAACCTTCGTTGCTTCTTGATGAATCACCAACTATTGGAATAGCACCACTATCATGATAAAGAACATTTTCAATCTCATCAATATCAAGTTCAGGAGAGGGTTCTTCATCAATCACCCACAAATCAACTTCATCAATATAATGGATTCATAATCAACGGGATCACAACATGCCTTCTTGTAGTGTCCCCTATAACAAAACATTACAATAGCAAAAAGCAAAATTATTATGCTTTTCAAAAAAACTAAAAGTAATGTTTCAACTTTTGACATAATGAAATTTTTATACCTATTCCTCAAACGCAAGTTATAAGTAACATAAACAATATCATTCAGTCTCTGATGTTCAAGTCTATTTCTTCTCTTTGTATGGATGCGTTCAAAGACACTCCAATTTCTCTCACACCCAGAAGAAGAACAAGTTTGGCTAAGAAGACGAATTGCCAACTTTTGAAATATTGGAGCACTACACCCATACATTCTCCACCATTCATCTACAAAACACATATTTAGTTAAATAAAACAAGAAATATACATAACTATGTAAGTTTAAAACATTATTTAAAAATTAAAACTATAAATTGGTACTCACCAGGTTGTATCTCCTTTGCCACTTTAAGAGCACTTTCACGACTAAAAGATCCTTGTCTTTCACGATACACTTGCAACTCTTTAATGGCTTTGGCCACATCGGGACAAAAAGCTTGTATATCAAATAAATCAAGAAGTGCTTGCATGACCCTACTCTTATCACAATACTTGTCATCATAAATGAATGCGGGGTTTAAAAAGTATGCTGCTGCATGAAGATTGCACTTCAAGTGCTTATCCCATCGAGTCTTAAGAATATCCGTGTATGGCTTATACAAGTTCTTTCTATGCTTAAACATTTCTTTTATTGCATTTTTTGCCCTTTGCATGCCCTCATATACATAACCAATAGAAGGTTTTTCATCCCCATCCACAATTCTTAGTAATCTAATGATGGGAGCCATAAGTTTGGCAATCATAAAACATTCATTCCAAAATTTATTATCCAAAATGATAGCACTAACAGCTTTTCCTGCTGTACCCTTTGCTAACTTATGGCTAGTAAAGTGTTTGTCCACAACCAATGCTTGCAAATCATGCTTATGATCATGAATATTTTTCAATGTGATAAAAGTAGTAGCAAATCGAGTCGTTCCTGGACGTACGATTTCCTTCCAACTTTATCTTTTTCTTAGCCAAGATAAGAATCCTATATGATTGTACACAAACACGGTTACCTTTGAAGCTTTTTTGGCAAGCTCTGCAACATGCGGCATACTAGCAATATCCTTCAAAAGGAGATTCAAGCAGTGGGCAGCACAAGGAGACCAAAAAATGGTTTCATATTTTTCATGCACCAATTTACCAGCAGCTACATAGTTAGATGCATTATCTGTCACTATATGAACAACAAGTTCAACTCCAACCATTCAATAACTTCGGAAAACATATTGCACAAAGTCGCGGCATCTTTCACAACATCCGATGCATCAATCGACTTCACAAATGCTATCCCTATGGAATAATAAAGTAAAAAGATTATCAAATAAAAATTAAATGGACTATCAAGTTTATTAAGGAATCTCAAAATTTCACAAATGTTGTACCTTTAGGACAATAAACTAGAAAGTTTATCAACGTCCTTTGGCTTTGGTCACTCCATCCATCAGTCATGATTGTACATCCACTCTTAGCCCAATTGGCTCGATAACTTTGCACAAACAATTGACATTCTTTCTTGCAATCTCCCAACAAGTTAACCCGTAGATCATGATAAGACGGAGCTTTATAGCCAGGGCCAATAGCAGCAATTGCATCCGCAACTTCTTGAAAATATGGTGACTTTGTTGCATAAAATGGAATGTTAGCATCAAAAAACCATCTAGCAATTGCCATCCCAGCTTTGTAACATGCAGTCTTGCCAGATATTACACTTTTTATAGTTGGTTGAGAGCCAGGAGTTGTCCTTGGAGCAAAAGAACCACCAATTTGAACATCAGCTTTTCTTTTTCCTTTGTTGGGAGCAGAAACAGATGCAGTATTTGAGGAAGGTTGAACTTCTTGCACTTCCCCCTCATTACTACCATCATATGCATCATTGAGGTCATTAGTCTTCTTTTTTTCTTTGATACCTTTCAATAACTCAATCATTTGGTGACGAACATATTGTGAAACTTTCTTACAAGAGCTTATTTGACCAGATATACCCGCAAGATGGTACTTCATTCTGTTTATGCCTCCTCCTCTGTAACTTATTACACGATGAATGCAAGTGTACACATTAGTTCTCCCTTCTTTTCTGAATGCAAAATGCTCCCAAGCAGGATCACTTTTCCCACGAAATGCAGTGGAGCCTTCTGTTGATTCACTATGTGATGATTGTGTATTAGGGGCATTGGTAGATAAATGAGGATTATTTTCTTGAGGAGCATTCCCACTTGGTAATTCCTACAATACGACATGTATGTTCAGCGATTTTTTATTTTTTTTTTGCAGCAACAAGCCAACAAGAGTACAAGATATTGACATTAACATTAGAGAAGAACAAGATCAACCCTCATTTTTGGAGAATAAAATCATTGAACAAGTATTTTTGGAGAATAGAAAACTTGGAGAAGAAGAGTAACATACCTGGTTTGAGTTCGACATTGGAGCAGGGAGAACTCGACCGGAGAACGCAGCAACCTCGCACCGGAGAACTCGACCGGAGAGGAGAACGCAGCAACCTCGCGCCGGAGAACTCGACCGGAGAACGCAGCAACCTCGCCGGAGAACGCAGGGACGCTGCACCGTCAGAACTCGTCCGAACTGGCGATGGTGAACAGGGAAGCAAAGACAGGTTTGGTTTTGTTTTGAGGGAAGCTTAGCAAGGGCAAATTTAGAAAGAAGGCTCGAAGAGATGAGTGACTGAGATAGTGAAACAGAAACCCTTAAAATTTAGGGTTGGGAAACGGCGTCATTTTGGATTGGCAGAGTTTTTTTTAAAAACAAATTTGCAGATTTCGCGAACCGGACCAGACCGGCTCGTAACCGGTTTTGGCCGGTTTCACCGGTTTTTGTACCGGTTTACCACAGGGACGGTTTTCCCTGCTGACTGAACCAGCCACGAACCCGGTTCCCGGTTAAACCGGTCGTACCGCCGGTCCGATCCGGTTTTGTAAACATTGCTTAATATTGCCTTGAATATATATATAATAATAAGAAAATCGCTTCACATTTAAAAGTTGAATGCCTTCTTACATTAGCTATTTATAGTTCAACATCCAATCTACATTTAGTTCAATGCTACATTCTTTTGCTTATTGTCAGCTAACAATTTAAGGAGTATCCTGATCATTTTTCATTTTCTTATTGTCACCTAACATGACAACTCTGGCAATGGTGGATGAAAACATTTATATAGTATAGCATCAATCTGTATGCCCATCTTCAATTCTCATCTTGATTCATTCATTTTTCATACTTTGACTGAATCAGTTTCAAGTGGTGGTGTTGCACAATGGTTACAGACATATGCACATGTTAGGACTGCTGCTGAAAAACAACCTGAAAAACTACAGACATGCACCTTATCACCAATCAAAGGCCAGATACAATTCTTATCACCAATAAATCAAAACCTGTTCCAGCTCAAAAACAAGGCATCATGGAAGCCTTATAAAAAACATCAATAGATGCACCTTGGAAGCCAACTGTTCCAGCTCCAATCCCAAAACCTGTTCAAAGGCCAGATACAATTCTTGGGAAACCTTTTGAGGATGTTAAGCATTTCTATTGTTAAAAAGGCCAGATACATTTTTGGAACACAACGCTTGAATAATAGCCTCTAGATGGTGGTAACTGTAACCTCCTCTTGTTAAAATTTGATGACTTTTAATCGATGTTACTCCCCAAGCTAGAGTTAATCCTTAAATTAAGACATTCAACAGTAAATAACAATCCTCAAGATAATGAAAGCAACAAAAGCTACCCACAAAATAAATAACAAACATACCACTAGTACATTAGAGATAAGCAATACAGTCAACACAGACATCAAATTACTATCATTATATCATGGAGATTTTTTGAATGCCCGATAATTTATAGATTTTCAAACATAACCCAGAATTAAGTATGTTATGAATGCTTCCAAGCATCAATCCATCTTATGTTTTGTTGTATTGATAGACCATGTCTTAAGCCAAAAACCGCTCTAGCCATTTCAGCTGCATCAGACTTCTGTAGTTGCCAAAATTGTATAAAACCTATATAAGAGGGTCAAACTTAGCATTTCATAGAACTACTTTCAATTTATACATAGCCCAACAAGCATTTAACAGAAGGATCTTTAGAGTCAACAATTTCTGTTCATAGTCTTGTTATGATGATTAGAAGTTCAACCTGTATCACAACTTTAACTACCCAATTCATTAGTGAAATCATAAAAATTCTGCTTGCATAGATTAATTTTTTTCTGCAACATTGATTTTTTTTGCATATATTGAATTGCATTAGATTTAATTTTGGATTTGTTACAGATTTGAACCTGGAAAACTTTGTGCAAGTCTTGGATTTGCTTCCTGAACCAGTTGTAAAGGACTCTTTCTGTTCCAGAAAATTAATCAAGCCCACTCAGTTAAATTTCATTGAGTTTATGCTTCCAGTTAATGAACATCCAAGAACCATTTTGTCTCACTATTTAACCAACATTAGATCATTTCTTTGAGAGCAAGGTTCAAAGAATAATAAACATGGGAGTTTCCACAAAAGCATATAGCAGAGCAGAGAATGGCACAACCAAAAAGAAAGGGAAAAATGAGAGAAAGAGAAAGGTGTACCTGGACTGAAATTCTTGAAGCCGACATTACCATGGAGAGAAGCATCAGGCCTTCCCCTCTTGCGATCCATTGTTTCAACCAACAACAATAATGTTGGGGAGAATCACACACACTACACTCACGGTTTTAGAGAGGATGAGAGAATAGAGGAGAGTAGGGAATGAATACGTGAATAATAGAGGTAATTGAATGTGTATATTGAATTGTACACTTGCACTTTATATTTATAGTGCTGAGAAACTGAAAAACGAATTAACAAACTAACAAACTTTAACTAATCATAACTGTCCTAACTAACTTCTATTACAAGCTATGATTTGAATTAACTACAACAAATAACGAATTTGGGAATGACTTCATTTGATTTTTTTTTGAAAAAATTTACTTCAAATTATGTAACCACTTCGATTCAGAATCTCTATTTGCAATTATCTCTTTGAAAAAAAAAATTAGTTAACATGGTAAAAAGAATTAAGAAATTTTATTTACCTCAACTAAATCAAGTTTGAGCTTCCTGACACATTCCAATGCTTCAAACCATGACACTACTGAATGCTCTGCATGAACTCATACATTTAATGGCAACTATCTCAACTTAAATGACAGCATAATGGCAAAATGTGACCTTTTATGGTTCTAGAAATCTAAAGATCATCAATAGTCATGCTTTTTTTTATTGAACAACTTAAATCAAATAAAATACTTATGGGAAGCTATGAAAGAACAGAAACAAAGACAACAAACACATTATGAGTTCTAATTTCATTTTCCTTACTGAATATAATTCCTTGACCCATTTCACTGTTTGAAGGTTTTAACTGATACCCACCCTAATGTTCAGTCAGCTGAGCAAATGTCCTTTCAACAGGTTGTTGGTCCCAATGAGTATATGACGTATTATACAAATATGTGCTTCTACAAGGACATTTGACCAACTACTCTAGCACCAGGAAGAATGTGGAACGCTTGTGCAAGGACATCATGCATCAGATTAACTTCTACTATAGTATGCACAGAAGAGAATTCATAAAATGTAATTGAAAAAGAAATCAAAACATAGGAAAGCACCATACTGTTGGGTATATCTTTCAAAGGTGTACTACGAACCTGCAATTTGAAAGGGAAACTATAAACAAATTAAGCTATAATAAAACTCAGTAAAGACTAAATATTTCAATATGAACCACTAAACATCTTCTACATAACTCAAAACAAAATACATTTGTTTCTGTACAAAATGTGGCATTGAAAATAATCTAGCTAATGGAGTCTCACATAGCTTTAAGAATTCAATGTCACTAAATTAGCATACACAAAAAATGAAAAGGTGCAAGTAGCCCATCAAAAGGCATCACACATAAGCTATGATTGTTACCTTCATCCTCCACCACCTCAATGTAATTTTCATTGTAAGTAACTTGGAATGACATATTTCCTAGTCATAAATATTATAGCGGGCATCTTAAAGACCAGCTCTTGATCCTCTTTGCACATTTGAACAACATCCAATGCTTTCTGGAGGAAAACACAAATGCCAAGAGGGTGGAGAGTAACATGACATATTAGGAGCCATAAACAAACTTAGAGAAAGTTCAGTTCAACAAATGAATTGTCAAATAATATGGAAATATAATGAAAGACAACTTAGACAATTAGCTCTATCTAGAAAAAAACACAGCTTAAAAAAAATTCTCTTCAAAATCAAATCCCCCAAAACGAAGGAAATTGACATAAAATTCAATGCCATATAATTCAAAGCATATTACATTTCCCACTCCATAACAATGTTCAGTTTAGATCACAAAGATAAACAATGTTTCAATCACAGTACAATAATGATCCCAGTAAATCTCGTAGGTCAATCCACAACACTATAATATTAAAAGCATTCACAATTGAAGTGCACACAATATCTTGATTCATAAACCCTCTAACTATTCAAAGAAAATTCAGATTTCAAGCCAAGGCTATGGAATAGAAAATAAACCTTAGTGATTTAAATCAATGCTTGAAAACAAACCTATTGATAGCATAAATAGTCCAAAAAAGCTAACATGCTCCTTGTGTTCAACAATAATAGCAAGCTTAAACTTTGGGAAAAACAATATGCCTACAAAATTCTATGATAAAAATTCTAATTTGACTTCTATGAAAAGCAAATTGTTTCATTGAAAATGCATATGCTTACCTTAATTCTCTTCATTCTTTTTTTTTTCATCCTTTTGATTAACTCTTCTCCTATAAAGTTTTCATATCCATAGTATATATGGAAACATAAAAATGAAACGAGACATAAAAGATATAAATGTGCCTAATACATGCCTTAATATAACATGCAGTACTCAAAAAATATGAAGTTGTCTATATAAATTGCAACATTATTCAAATTCCAGAAAAATAACAGTTGCAGAGTTCCTTTTGAAGTAACAGATAATGGCATAATGCAATAATTATTACTCTCAACGAAACAAAAATAAGTTATAGGTGAATTAGATGTCGAGATTAACTTAGCAAGGCATCCATGCAATATATAATCTTTCTGGGCAATATATATATATACCCTAAGTTCAAAGTAACATATACAACTAACTATTGAATGGTATTGGTATTATTAAGATTGATAAGAGTTATGTCAAGATTGATAAGGCAAATTAAGCACATCTACATAACCTCTTTTTATGTAATTGCAAATGCCAAACTTATCCTTATCTAATGAATAAGTCCTTTGATCAAAAAAAAAAAAAAAAGAAAGTAAAAAATGTATATGTCTTAATAAACTTTTTGATCCCAGCAAATAGGACTCATATTAATTTTAATCCTCAATTGTTTTATGATATGATCATTATATATTTTAAAACTTTGGAAATGGTCCTTATCGTTAGTGAATCATCGTTAAATGATGATGTGATTGACGTGCACTATGTCATCAACGCCACATGTTGATTTTTTTTTTAAATTTTAGGTGGATATATAAATATTATTTTTAAAAATTAAAACAATTATTTTAAATCCTTGTAGATTAATTAGATTATTATTAATTATTAATAAAAATTATTATTATTTAAAACATTAAATTTTTTAGATTAGTGTTATTAAGTTATTTTTTATTATTTAATCAGATTAAAATAAAATTTTTAATTTTTAATAAAATGATAATAAAAAAAACTTTTTTTTGTAATCTAATTTTAAAACAATTAAAATACATTTTTTTAGTCAGAAAAGTGAGCCTCGGGTGACTTTACAAAACAAAAATGTATTTTCTAGTTATTAAATTTTTTTTAACAATTAAAACAACTAATTTAATCTAACTAATAGTAAAAATTAATAATGTAATAATAATAATTGAGAAATTTCATATTTTAAATAATATTGTTATTTATTAAAAAACAAAATATTATTTTATTTAATTTACGTGGATTTAAATTAATAAATTTAATTCCTAAAAAAAATTAAATAATATTTAATTATCTAAAAGGAATTAAAAAATAGTTTTTTTCACAGATGTTGATGATAGGGCGATCGTCAATCACTCATTACTTAACGATGATCCATTAACGGTATGAACTATTTCCAAAGTTTTAAAATATATAAGGACCGAATTATAAGAAAAAAAATTGCAGAGCATAAAACCAAAACACGCTCGAGGAAAAAAACACCCAATTTATCTAGTATATGTAACTTTATCCATATTATAAGTTCACCCACTACTAGAAATCTTCTGGTTACCTGCGGATTTTCCTGTGGATTTTGCTCAAAAATTCATAGGAAACAGGTTTCCTGCGGATTTTCCTACGAATTTCTACATATAGATAATACCTTCATGGGTAATTTTTCCTACAAATTTTGAATTATGTAGGAAATTTCCTGCAGATTTTCTTGCGAAAAATTAAAATCCGCAAGAAAATCTGGAGGAAATATCAAAATTTCCTATAAAATTTCTTTTGAATTTAAATCTATAGGAAAAAACCTTATTTCTGAAAAAGGTGCAGTAAAATTCGCAAGCAATTCATGCTGAAAAAATCCGCAGGAAAATTTGCAAGCAATCCATGAATTTCTAGTAGTGACCTGTGAAACTCTTTTTATCAAGTCAACCTGCATTAATTACAAGTCTAATTTTTGTGTATCATATTCTATCTCAACCAATAATATCTTGTCATATATTTTATTTTTTTAATTTATGTGATAAGATATTATCGATCGGGACATGGTGTGTTACACCAAAATAGGATATTATGTGACAATAATATATTTTCATTTGCCGTTACTGTGGACTTCTTTTTATATCTGGATCACAGTATTTAATGCAAAATTAAATTGCTGATAAAAAAATATTATTAAAAAGATTTCTTAATACTATAAATATAACTCCACGGTGAGGGAACAATATTATCCCATGAAAAGTAGAGATGGCCTCAACAGCTATTGTCTGTTACATATTTGTCTTTGCTATGTCTTGCTTTGCGCGTAGCATTCCCGCAGGTATATATGCTGCATTGTCCTCTTGAATTATTTTTATATTTTAGAATATAGATTATTTTCTTTTGCTTTGTCTATGTACATTCATAATCCTAAAATCACCATTTTGGTGAATTTTGATGTGGATTTCATTTTCTGTGACAGGGATTGATGAAAGAATTTTGGCGACGGTGGACTATGATCCACCCCACAAACACCCACCTACTCCACATCCTCCATCGGGAACACCGCGTGATGAATCTCGAACACTTCCAGGTACTTCGTAATCTTTTTTAATCACTTTAGTAAATGTTGAATTTTTTTGAAAAGAAAACAATTTATAGGAAATAAAAATCCAAAAATTTTGAAAAAAATTAATGAAAAAAAGGATTTTGAAAACAAAAGTGTCTAATATTATTTTCATTTTTTTATAAGCAAAGATTTTATTAAAAAAAGTATAAGAGGTACTTTAACCCGTTTACAAAGAATGACATATCATGAATGAACTCTGCTTTGTCCTGGACATTGAACCGGATTAATATACCAATGAGAAAAAAGAAAGCTCGAATTCCTACCCTCATTGATAAACCAAGACCAGGAAACAATCTTAATATTAGCTATGGTGGCTGTCATATCAAAAACATCTCCACGAAATATTATTTACTTAATTAGAGTGTGATTAGAAAAGCCGAAAAAAAAGATTATGTTTATAATTTGTTTTTGTATAATTGATTATTGTGATAATTGATTATAATCAGAATATTTTATTGTTTGGGTATGTTTGTTGAAAAATGATTTTAAGATAATCTATTTCTTTTGGGGTATAAAAAAAATATTTTTACATAGTAAATTACAAAAATGGGTACGAAGTTGTTTGTTTATATTAATAATATTTATATTTTTTAATATTAAAACTTGTTAAAAAATTTAAATTTTTAACAAAAAATAACAAAAAAAATAAATAAATAAATAATTAATATTAATTAAATAATTAATATTTTATGATACCATTTATAACTGACGCCAAGGTCACCAACCCGACGCTTCCTTGCCTTATCAAATTGCTTGTGATAAGTCGCTGGGGTGGGGGGCAATAATGGAAACTGGAAAGTAAGAAATTGTCCGTGAATAATCGGAAAGACTTTCATCAAACCGTCCAACCTCTCAGATGGTTATAAGACAGCTTAAACTTGGTAAAAAAAGCTTTTTAAAAAAATAAGCAATGTAGCCAAATAAAACAAATTATTTCCAAAACCATTTTTTATCTCCAAAACAGCTGAAATGTCTCAAAATAAACTGTACCAAACGTGCTCTTAGTAAAGATAGGAATATCTAAGAAAAATAATGGGAAATTCAATTTTCACAAACGCTCTCAGCTCACTTACTCATTCTATTTTTATATCCTTCCTCAAACCTCATTAGAGGACAACCTCAGAAACCCATTGGCTATCTCTCTAAATAAATAAGAATAATATATACTTTATTTTAAATTAATAATACTATTAAAAAGATTTCTTAGTACTTTATATACATGATTCCATGGTAAAGTAGTAATATTATCCCATGATCTGTTTCATGTTTTCCTTTGCAACGACTTGCTTTGCTCGTAGCATTCTGCGGGTATATATGCCGCATTGCTCTCCTGAGTTTTGTCTATATTTATGAAGACACTCTTTCCTTTTGCTTTTTTTAATATACATTCATAATCCTAAAATCACCATATTGGTGAATGTAATTGATGTGGGTTTCATTTTATGTGATAGGAATTGATGAAAGATTTTTGGCGACCGTGGACTATGATCCACCCCGCACACACCCACCTACTCCACATCCTCTATTGGGAACGCCACATGATGAAACCCGAACCCTTCCAGGTACTTTGTAATCTGTTTTAATCACTTTAGCAAATGTTGAATTTTTTTGAAGAAAACAAATTATTGGAAATAAAAATTCAGGGATTTCAAAACGTTTAATGAAAAATGCGATTTTGAAAAGAAAATTGACCGATGTTATTTAATTAATTAGTAAAGATAGGAATATATAAAAAAATAATGGGAATTCAATTTTCAAGAACTCTTTCAACCTCACTTTCTCATTCTATTTTTATATCCTTCCTCAAACCTCATTAGAGGACCACCTAAGAGACCTATTGGTGATCTCTCTAAATTAATAATAATAATAATACTTTATGTTAAATTAATAATACCATTAAATTAATAAGAACAATACTATTAAAAAGATTTCTTAGTACTTTATATATATGACTCCATGGTGAAGTAGTAATATTATCCCATGAAATGTAAACTTGGCTTCTACAACTATTATTTGTTTCATGTTTGCTTTTGCTAAGACTTGCTTTGCTCCTAATTCTTGCGTGTATATATGCCGCATTGCCCTCTTGAGTTTTGTCTATATTTAAGAATTAATTATTTTCTTTTGCTTTGTCTATTTATATTTATAATCCTACAATCAGCATATTGGTGAAGGAAATTGATGTGGATTTCATTTTATGTGATAGGAATTGATGATGAGAGATTTTTGGCGACCGTGGATTATGATCCACCCCGCACACACCCACCTACTCCACATCCTCCACTTGGAACGCCGCGTGATGAATCTCTAACTCTTTCAGGTACTTTGTAATCTTTTTTAATCACTTTAGCAAATGCTGAAAAATAACAAAGGAAAAAAAGTTATGGTGGGAAATAAAAATTCAGGGTTTTCAAACAGTCTAATGAAAAAAAAAAAGATTTTGAAAAGAAAAGTTTCTGACATTATTTACTTAGTTATTAAAGATAGGAATACGTAAGGAAAATAGAGGGAAATTCAATTTTCACAAATGCTCTCGACCTCACTTTCTCATTCTAATTTTATTTCCTTCCTCAAACCTCATTATAGAACCACCTAAAAAAGACATTGGCTATCTCTCTAAATTAATAAGAATAATATACACTTTATATTAAATTAATAATACCATAAAATTAATAAGAATAATATTATTAAAAAGATTTCTTAGTACTTTATATATATAATTCCATGGTGAAGTAGTAATATTATCCAATGATCTGTTTCATGTTTTCTTTTGCAATGACTTGCTTTGCTCGTAGCATTTCTGCGGGTTTACATGCCGCATTGCCCTCTTGAGTTTTGTCTATATTTATAAATATACTGTTTCCTTTTACATTTTTTTTATATACATATTCATAATCCTAAAATCACCATATTGGTGAAAGTAATTGATGTGGATTTCATTTTATGTGATAGGAAATGATGAAAGATTTATCGTGGACTATGATCCACCCGCACACACCCACCTACACTACGTCCTCCACTGGGAATGCCACGTGATGAATCCCTAACTCTTTCAGGTTCTTTGTAATCTGTTTTAATCACTTTAACAAATGCTGAAAATTTTTGAAGAAAAAACATTATTGGAAATAAAAATTCAAGGATTTCAAAACGTTTAATGAAAAATGGGATTTTGAAAAGAAAATTGATCGATATTATTTACTTAATTAGTAAAGATAGGAATATGTAAGAAAAATAATGGGGAATTCAATTTTCAAGAACTCTCTCAACCTCACTTTCTCATTCTATTTTTATATCATTCCTCAAACCTCATTAGAGGACCACCTAAGAGACCTATTGGTGATCTCTATTAATTAATATTATTAATAATAATACTCTATGTTAAATTAATAATACCATTAAATTAATAAGAATAATACTATTAAAAAGATTTCTTAGTACTTTATATATATGACTCCATGGTGAAGTAGTAATATTATCCCATGAAATGTAAAAGTTGGCTTCTACAACTATTATTTGATTCGTGTTTGCTTTTGCTACGACTTGCTTTGCTCCTAATTCTTGCGTGTATATATGCCGCATTGCCCTCTTGAGTTTAATTTGTCTATATTTAATAATTAATTATTTTCTTTTGCTTTGTCTATTTACATTTATAATCCTACAATCACGTACCATATTGGTGAAGGTAATTGATGTGGACTTCTTTTATGTGATAGGAATTGATGAAAGATTTTTGGCGACCGTGGACTATGATCCACCCCGCACACACCCACCTACTCCACATCCTCCACCGGAAACGCCGCGTGATGAATTACTAACTCTTTCAGGTACTTTGTAATATGTTTTAATCACTTTAGCAAATGCTCAAAAATAATGAAAAAAACAATTTATAGGAAATAAAAATTTAGGGATTTCAAAAGGTTTAATGAAAAAATGGGATTTTGAAAAGAAAATTGACCGATATTATTTACTAAATTAGCAAATACAGGAATATGTAAGAAAAATAATGGGGAGTTCAATTTTCAAGAACTCTCTCAACCTCACTTTCTCATTCTATTTTTATATCCTTCCTCAAACCTCATTAGAGGACCACCTAAGAGACCTATTGGTGATCTCTCTTAATTAATAATAATAATACTTTATGTTAAATTAATAATACCATTAAATTAATAAGAATAATGCTATTAAAACGATTTCTTAGTACTTTATATATATGACTCCATGGTGAAGTAGTAATATTATCCCATGAAATGTAAAGTTGGCTTCTACAACCATTATTTGTTTCGTGTTTGCTTTTGCTACGACTTGCTTTCCTCCTTATTCTTGCGTGTATATATGCCGCGCATTGCCCTCTTGAGTTTTGTCTATATTTAAGAATTAATTATTTTCTTTTGCTTTGTCTATTTACATTTATAATCCTACAATCACCATATTGGTGAAGGTAATTGATGTGGATTTCTTTTTATGTGATAGGAGTTGATGAAAGATTTTTGGTGACTGTGGACTATGATCCACCCCGCACACACCCACCTACTCCACATCCTCCACCAGGAACGTCGCGTGATGAATCACTAACTCTTTCAGGTACTTTGTAATATGTTTTAATCACTTTAGCAAATGCTGAAAAATAATGAAGAAAAAAATTTATAGGAAATAAAAATTTAGGGATTTCAAAAGGTTTAATGAAAAATGAGAATTTGAAAAGAAAATTGACCATATTAATTATTTACTAAATTAGCAAATACAGGAATATGTAAGAAAAATAATGGGGAGTTCAATTTTCAAGAATTCTCTCAACCTCACTTTCTCATTCTATTTTTATATCCTTCCTCAAACCTCATTAGAGGACCACCTGAGAGACCTATTGGTGATCTCTCTTAATTAATAATAATAATACTTTATGTTAAATTAATAATACCATTAAATTAATAAGAATAATGCTATTAAAACGATTTCTTAGTACTTTATATACATGACTCCATGGTGAAGTAGTAATATTATCCCATGAAATGTAAAGTTGGCTTCTACAACTATTATTTGTTTCGTGTTTGCTTTTGCTACGACTTGCTTTGCTCCTAATTCTTGTGTGTATATATGCGGCATTACCCTCTTGAGTTTTGTCTATATTTAAGAATTAATTATTTTCTTTTGCTTTGTCTATTTACATTTATAATCCTACAATCAGCATATCGATTAAGGAAATTGACGTGGATTTCATTTTTTGTGATAGGAATTGATGAAAGATTTTTGGCGACAGTGGACTATGATCCACCCCGCACACACCCACCTACTCCACATCCTCCACCGGGAATGCCGCGTGATGAATCTCTAACTCTTTCAGGTATTTCAACAAAAGCAGAAAAATCTTGAAAAAAAAATTATAGGAAATAAAAATTCAGGGATTTCAAAAATTTTAATGAAAAAGGGATTTTGAATTTTTTTTGTTGATATTACTTAATTAATTAGTAAAGAGAAAAAATAATGGGGAATTCAATATTCACAAACTCTCTCGACCTTACTTTCTCATTCTATTTTCATATCCTTCCTCAAACCTCATTAGAGGACCACCTAAGAGACCCACTGGCTACCTCTCTAAAATAATAAGAATAATATTTTATATTAAATTAATAATACCATTAAATTAATAAGAATAATACTATTAAAAATATTTCTTAGTACTTTATATATATGATGGTGAAGTAGTAATATTATCCCATGAAAAGTAGAGATGGCTTCTGCTGCTATTATCTGCTTCACGTTTGCCTTTGCTACGACTTGCTTTGCTCGTTGCATTTTTGTGGGTATATATGCCGCATTGCCCGCTTGAGTTTTGTCTATAGTTATGAATAGACTCTTTCCTTTTGGTTATATATATATATATATATTCATAATCCTAAAATCATCATATTGGTGAATATAATTAATGTGAGTTTCATTTTATGTGATAGGGATTAATGAAAGAATTTTGGTGAGCGTGGACTACGATCCACCCCACACTCACCCACCGGGTTTAAAACATTTTTGCATAAATAAGGAATAAGAAGCTTTAGAATATATAACTAAATCAAAATTAAATCCATAGCTCTACACATCACAATAATAAGATGGTTCGAAGTTATCATTCTTATCTTACTATCGCAAGTACTCTTGAAATTTTGTTATTTGAAAAATATTTTTACATGAAATTTATTCATTTTACAGAGAATTCAGACAGGTTGCCGGCAGAATTCGACTATCATCCCATAGACCCCACTGCTCAGCCTCCCGAAATACCTGAACCCGCTCCCAAGAAGCATCAAGCTTAATGATTGTCATGTTATAAGCCCTGCAACTAATAAGGGGTTATGATAGTTTGTGAGATGTCATAATTTTAATAATAAGCCAAATAAGATTGTCATGTTATTATATGTACATAAGTTCAAATAAGAGAATATTATTCTAATAATTTTATTTAAAATTATTAACATAAATTTAAAAATAATCTTTTTTGATCAAATATCGACACTGGCAGTTAAGTGCTTAAAAATTCTTTTAAACTTATATAAAATAGAATCACCAAAGTGATGTGAAATTAATATTTGAAGAGAAATTTAAGCAAGTGTTTCTGCCGAGATCCGACTTGCCGGAATCTCACCGTAGAACGTCAAACCAAGAGTGAACAATGGGGTTGTTTTAGATTATGACTTGACAGAATATTGTATTCCGGTCCTACGTATCCCAATGGGAATCAAAGCCAAACGTAATTCTAGGTTCAACGCTTGGCCATACGGTGATCTCAATCCCTTAATCTTGTATTTGATGAATACCAGCGAGCAAGGACTTTCACTACAAGAATAAGGCTAATTAGCGATGGAATTTTTGCGACGGCCTCAAATCCGTCACTAATTTTATGTTTTCCGACGGCTTACACTAGTGGAAAATATACATTAGACGGTAAATGTTTACGTCAGTTAACCAAAAGCTAGACGTTAAAAAGGAGGCGGTGGCAGTTTTGTAAATATCAGACTTCATTAATTCAATTTTAACGTCAGTTGTTTTAATGACTGACGTTAAAAGTGAAGTGACTCACTTTTAACGTCAGTTCAATAAAAAACTGACGTTAACAGTGAACATTTTAACGTCAGTTCTATAAAGATCTGACGTTAAAAGTAAGTCACTTCACTTTTAATGTCAGTCCTTACATCAACAGACGTTAAATGTTATTTTAATATTTTTTTTAATCTGGTATACGATCCCTTCCGCATTGCCTTCCTCAAAGTTTCAGTTTCACATGAATTGCTTTGATGTTTTGTGTTTCTGTTTTGAAAACTATAAGTTGAATCAATAACCCAAACCGGATCTCATTCATGAAGTGTAATCTGTTGATCTGAGAAGATTGAAAGGGTTTAAAATCCTATAAAAAGTTACATTGAAAGGGTTTAAAATCCTAAACATTAAAGCTACATCCCATCAGAGAGTTTTATGAAATATGCCAAAGGGAAAACTATACTCCGAAGACCTCGGAAAACTGGGGGGCATGAGAGAGCTCAAGAGAGAGGCAAAAACAGGTGCACTAGATCTGTTTCAAGCAAAGGCAGTGGTTCCAGAGACTTCCAAGACGGTCACTTGCTGCCAAAGCTGAGGTTTTGGAACCGTGACCCCGAGCACCTGATTAGCCCTCCCTCCGGTGATTCTCCAGGAAGGTGATAAGGTGAGCAACTCACATAATGTAGTTTACTCAAACTTATCACCCATGTAATGTAATTTACTCAAACTCAGAAGTTGTTTGACCATTAAGACAAAGACCTTTGAGTCTAGGAATAGGAAGAAAGAGTGATGAAGTTAATCTCCACGGCAGAGCCATATTGTGAAGCAGAAAATTAAAAGGATGGAAGGAAGCTATATATAGGAGCAGGGGATGAAGTTACTATGCTATTCTGATTTTCTTGAAAACTTACCTATAAACTTAATGCTCATTAAGAGGATTGAGTTACAAGGTGCATGGGTAAGTAGCACAGTACAGTCAAATGAATGAATGTTTTTGCAGATATCTATACACTTTTAACGTCAGTTTCTTAAAAAAACTGACGTTAAAAGTGTTTTTAAAATAAAAAATATTTATTGTTAATGTCAGTTTTTTATACAACTGACGTTAAAAGTTTGATTTTTACTTCAGTTAAATAAATAGCTGACGTAAATAATCCTATATATTATAAACGTGCAGAATGAATATTGGAAATAATGTAATTAATATACGGGAACTTGGCAGTCATAAATTAAGTTGACGTTAAAAATGAGGTGGTGGCAATTTGTAAATATTAAATCACTATTTGCGTCAGTTCTATAAATAATTGACGTAAATAATTATGAAACCCATTTCATTGGTTGTCATGTCCCTGTTGTCCCTCTTAACGCAGACCACTCCATATAGTACTGCAGTTTATTTCTAAACCTTTTTTTTATACAAGTTTATTTTTAATTTTTATTAATTAGCTTGAATTAGTAAACAAATTCTTGTGCAAATTAAAATAAATAAACACTTAACATAAAACAAGTTATATGTATAATCAAATTGTATGACATTGAAGCGATTCATAAGTTAAAATTACATGATTAAAAGATAAAAAATTTCTACAACATAGCCATAAAATATAAAAAAGTTTCTGCATCAACATCATTTTCTTCTCAATCCTGTCATCAGAAACTCCAATGGATGCATCACCTCCTTCACTTGAATTCCATGATGCAAAGTAAATCCTCAGTCACTAGAAGCGAAAGCAAAGTGAAATGGATCTTTGCATATTTCTTCTTCAGTGCAGTTCCTTGATGCATCATCTAGAATCCACAATCACTTGTTTCCAAAGCAAAGTGAAAGGGATGACGGGGATGAAATAAAGTGAGAGAATCACATTACGTGATTCACCCAACCTTAATATCCATACAATGTGATTTACTCAAACTCAGAAGTTGTTTGACCATTAAGACAAAGATCTTTGAGTCTAGGAATAGGAAGAAATAGTGATGAAGTTAGTCTCCATTGCAGAGCCATATTGTGAAGCAGAAAAATTAAAAGGATGGAAGGAAGCTATTTATAGAAGCAGTGGATGAAGTTACTAAGCTATTCTGATTTTCTGGAAAACTTATCTATAAACTTAAAGCTCATTAAGAGGATTAGGTACAAGGTGAATGGGTAGGTAGCACAGTAGTCAAAGGAATGAATGTTTTTGCAGAAACTAATAAACTTTTAATGTCCGTTGTGTAATACAACTGACGTAAGAAGTTGTAAGTGTTTTTAACGTCAGTTTCTTAATAAAACTGACGTTAAATATATGACCTTTAACGTCAGTTTTTACTAACAACTGACGTAATAAGTGTGAGAGTTTTTAACGTCAGTTTCTTAAGACAACTGACGTTAAATATATGATCTTTAACGTCAGGTTTTACTAAAAACTGACGTAAAATGTTGTTTTATTTTAATTATAACGTTTACCCCCGCGCGCCTTCTCCACTTCTCTGTACGTACGTGTCTTTTCTCTTTTCATCACGCTCAACCCTCACTCTCAACCCTCGCTCTTGCTCTCACTCTGCCCTAATCGCGAGCTCATCTCCACCGCAACCGCCGCGAGGGCTTCTTCGCCACCACCGCGAGGTACACTCTTAACCCCTAACTTTGTCTTTCCCGCTCATTCTTTGCAATAACTTGACATCTGTCTTTCCCCTTCCCGCGCACTAACTCTCCTTGTCCCTCTGCTCTCAGTAACCACATCGAACGTTGGCCACCACTCGAGCTTCCCCCCCCACCACCACGCGAGCGCCTATTTCTGGTGAGTCTTTAATTAGGGCACATTTTTTTATTTTTGGTTTTGAGTGCATGCATGTTGCTCTCTTTGGTTTGAAAGCGTAGTCTCAGTAGTTGAAACTTGAAACTGTGAGTTTGAGTTGTTTGGAATGTCTCTATTTTTGGTTTTGAGTGTATGTTGAAACTGTAGTCTCAGTAGTTGTAACTTTAAACCGTGAGTTTGAGTTGTTTGGAATGTCTCTATTTTTGGTTTTGAGTGCATGTTGCTCTTTGGTTGATCTGTCACGGCCGTGATGCTCATCACGGCTAGGCCGTGATCAGTTACGCCTATGAGGTCTGGTTCGGTTGGCACGTTACGGCCGTGATGGACATCACGGTCAGGCCGTGACTAGTGCTTGGCAATCTTCAAAAACTATAGTTTTCAATCTCCCGTATTGTCCTTATATTGGATATATAGATGTTTTGTATGTCTACAGGACCTATCTAGTTATTTTTATTTATACTTCTGTATTTATTTTGAGTTATAACCTATGTTAATACATATATATTATTTCTGAACAGGCATACATATGGATCAGTCGGATAGCCCACATGCACGGGAGGACACTGTGGGGGTTTCGCAGGACCCGATCACGCCTACGCCTGATTCTAGTGTAAGTTTACATGTTATATACTATCTTTAGTCCTTCTTTTTAATGTAAGTTTATAATGTTACAACCCTCTATTTTATCATTTTTTTGTCCATACAGACATCACAGACTCATAGGAAATGGGGTAGAGGAGCCACCTCGTTGAAGAAACTAGAGAAGGACAGGCAGAGCGGACAGAAGCTTGAGGTGTCCTTCGATGCTAATCTAAATGCCCAGGGACCCCGTGCTAAAGAATTTAATAAGTGGGTGTTTCTACAAGCGAAGCAGCACGTAAGCATCAACTACAACCACTGGAATGATGTTCCACAGAACGTTAAGGATCAGATTTGGGAGGCTATCACGGTATTTTACCTTTACATTCGTTTGATTTACATTATTAGATAATTATCCGAGTTATAATCCATCCAGTTGTTCTATATGTATCTAATGTGTAGGTAGCTTGGACTGTGCCAAATGACGAGGATCATCGTCATAAATGTATGAAAATGGCATCAAAGCGTTGGAATGGGTTCAAGCATGATCTTACCAGGTACTATGTATCTGGGAAGAAGCGGCTTGATAAAATGTTCTCGGATTATCCCTGGATTGACCAGGATACTTGGGATATGTTTGCCAGGAGTCGACAGGATGGAGAATTTTAGGTTGGTTGATTAAGTTAATTTTGTATGCTTATTATAGATCATTTAACTGTATTTAATTATGTGTTTTTGTTTGAATAGGCTAAGGCAAATAAGGGTCGGCAGAATCAGGCGAAGAATGTCCACCGCCACACCATGTCTCAGGGTGGGTATCAGACTCGGATCGAGCAGATGATGGCGGATAGGCTGAGGGCGAAGCAGGAAGAGCACTCTGCTAGGATTGAAAGAGGAGAGGTGCCTGAGAGCACACCATCAAGTCCTCCGTCAGACATCGACCGCGAGAATGTCTGGTTAGCCGGCCGCATGACAAAGACGGGATCTTTTAAAGTTGATGCCACTCGCGAAGTGGCAGATAAGATTGTAAGTAAATAATTAACTTGATTTCAATTGATATTTGTATAGATATTTGCAACACTTTTCACTTGCACGTTTTTTCATTTTTTTTTCATTGTAGATGGATCTTAAAGCAAAATCCTCCCAGGGCGCATTCGTCCCTTCTGGACGGCAGGATGTCTTGATGACTGCTCTAGGCAAGAAAGACCATGCTGGTCGGGTTCTCGATGTTCCTGGGAACGTGACCATCAAACAATATTATGGCAAGTCTGCTTGCCGAAAGCGGGTGGTCAGTGAAGCATCAATTTTGGCTGACATTACTCAGCACCTCATGTCCAACCCAGATATTACAACACATCTGATGCAAGGCTTAATATCCAACCCAGAATTCAAGCAGGCGCTTGCCAGAGAGCTTTCCTCCGTCGGTACATCCCAGGACACCGCAGGGCTTGCCAACCCTTCACATGTGAGCACAAAAGAGAGTTTTAGTAGGGCACATGTGGAGGACGATGAGTTGGCAGCTAGGGAGCGGGAGTTGGAAGTCCAGCGCCATGAGCACGAGTTGGAAATGAAAAGGCGTGAGCTTGAGTTGGACTCCAAACGACATGAGCTCGAAATGTTAGCAAAGGTATTTATTCATTATTAATGTCCAAATTAGTCAAATAATTACTTGTGTTTTTTTTAATTATCAAAAACTTATCTATTTTATTTTTCCTAAACTGAAGGCCAAGTCGACGTCGGTGTCGCTGTCACCTATCACTCATTTGTTCTCACTTGGTGAGGATTATGCGTTTGATATTTTTGAATGTCCATTGGATCACGATGGATGGGTGGCACGCCCAGATCAGCAGAGGATATTTTCCTTCCGTGGTGACGATCTCGGGAACGCCTGCAGAAATAACGTCTGGATGAACAGTAATGTCATCAATCTCTGGTGCACGTAAGTTAATTTTAATTTTATAACTTATTTATTTTTGGTATTTTTCCATTTAATAATTTATTTTAATTTCAATATATATATTATGTAATTAACATCCACACCTTTTCATATCTTAGGTATCTCCATCGTCTTCAGCTTGATAAGGGCGTTGCATGATGAGTGTGATTCCACATCATCTTTGTCTATCATTTTGCATGCATTTTCATGTAGTTTAGGCATATTTTTATTAGATTTTAGGTTAATTTTCCTTTGGAACGGGTAAGGCGGTTTTCGTGTGTTGTTTTGCAGATATCAAGGGTGAAATGCTCAAGATCAACCATGATGGAGTTTGGATGAAGATAGGGCTTTAAAAGTGAAGAAAATGAGCCAAACAGAGCCTATCACGGCCTAGCCGTGATGCCCATCACGGCCATGATCGAGCAAAACTAAAAAAGAAGAAAGGCTGAAGTCAGAGTCTGTCACGGCCTGGCCGTGATAGCCATCACGGCCGTGACCCAAAACCACCACAAGTCAGAGCACATCACGGCCCAGCCGTGAAATTCTTCACGGGCCAAAACAGAGGCTCGCGTCGCGGCGAGATATATTCGCGTCGCGAATGACCGGATTTTGCACAACTTCCAGAAGCAGAGACCGTCACGGCCTGGCCGTGATGGCCATCACGGCCGTGACGCGCATTACTTGGACCTGAAGAAACCGAAATAGATCAGATTTTGAGTTGGTTTGGGACTCTAACTTCCCCATTTCTATAAATATGGACCAAGGCATCAGAACCAGGGAGATTGGATCATCCATAACAACACACAACACATTAGGGGCTACTACTCTAGGCATAGATCTCTTCTCCTCTTCTCTTCTCTTCTCTGATTTTTGTATTTTCTATTATGTTGTCAACCCAGCTTGTCATCTCCATGGCAAGACTGGAGTAGTAGTTTGTTTCTAGGGACTAGGGCTCTGCCCGAGGTTTGTAAATGATGTTGATTTGATGTTAAAATCGTTGTTGATTTCGTTATTGTTTTAGATCTGATTTCTAGTGTGTTAATCACTCATAAATTTTTAAGAACCGTTATTTGCGTGACGTGAGGCGTTCTAAGGAGGAACCTAGCGGTGAACTTAGGATTTCTAGGGTGTTTCACTCGTAAAGCCCGGCAGCCACTGGTTTGTGAGATGTGAATGATCCAAGGAGGAACCTAGCGGTGAACTTAGGTTATTTGCAGGACTGAGACATTTCAAGGAGGAACCTAGCGGTGAACTTGGGTGTCGGACCTATAGAAGTCAGACTTGGGACTGAAATCACGAGAGTTAGAAGCCGTCCCTCGAGGAGCAACGAGTTGTCACGGAACGCAAAGGGTCCAATCTGGGATCGACTACCACGAGAGTAGGGGTCGGGTCAATTGGGCACGGCTTTTGTAACCCGAGAGGGAGCTTAAGCTATTAGAGGATAAACTCGCCTTCAAGGCAATTTCGGTAATCAACAAAGGTAAATCAGTTAGCAACATAAACAACCTCAAAGGTAACCCAAATCCCTAGGAATCCGTTTTAGATAAAAACCCCATAAACAATTATTTTCTGTTTTAATTGTTCTCTGCTCATCTATCTCTTAATTTCAATTCAAACCTTTTTCAAAACCCTCTTTAAAACTGTCCAGATCTAATCGATTCGAAAACCGATTGTGATTCGAGAACACAGTCTCTGTGGGATCGATATCTTTTATTACTTGACGGCAGTCCGGTACACTTGCCGAAATCGCACGCGCGCGCCGCATCCGCGGCGCAACACATCAAGTTTTTGGCGCCGTTGCCGGGGACTGTGCCATTTCGAATCTCAATTCAAATTTTGAATTGATTTTTCTGGACCTTTTCTTTTTTTTTTTGTTTTTTATTTCTGAAATAAAAAAAAAAAATCAAAAACATTCTTTTCCTTCTATTGTATCCATCTCTCTGTGTGTTATATGCAAAGATCCCTAAGTCTTGGGAGCCTTAGTGAGATTGATCCGGAGATCGAGAGGACCTTCCACAGATGTAGAAGACTACAAAGAGAGGGAGAAAGGTTGAGTCCCGTTCCACTCATGGGGAATCAACCGGATACAAAGCCTTTGAAGGACTACGCAGCCCCAAATGCGAGAGGCTTGCGAACTGGGATTGCAAGGCCAGAGATTGAGGCGGAAAACTACACCATACTGCCTATGCTAATCAACATGATTAGGCAACATCAATTCGGAGGATTGCCTTCGGAGGACCCGACCGATCATATAGAAACATTCTTAGAGTTCACCGACGCAATCAGGATTGGTGGAGCCTCAGTCGATGTTGTACGTTTGAGACTGTTCCCTTCATCTCTCACTGGAAAGGCGAAGGCCTGGCTTAATCAAATCCCCGCTAACACCTTGACTACTTGGGACCAATTGGAACAGGCGTTCTTGGAGAAATTCTTCCCTCCATCCAAGACGGCCTACATAAGAACCCAGATCACCGGCTTCTTCCAGAAAGACGGAGAATCATTATCGGAAGCTTGGGATCGATACAAGGGACTGCTGGAGTCGTGCCCGCATCACGGACTCGAGAGGTGGTTAATAGTGCACACCTTCTATAACGGATTAGACTACTCTTCGAAGGTGTCACTAGATTCTGCAGTCGGTGGAGCGTTTATGAATAGGCCTCTCACTGAGGCATTCAACATCATCGAGAATGTCGCCACCAACTACCACCAATGGGGATCCGAAAGAGGTAATAACCCGAACAAGATTTCGGGGGGTAAGTTTGAGGTAAATAGCACAGATCTTATTATGTCAAAGATAGACTCACTTAATAAACGTTTTGATCGGCTGGAAAGAGCTAATGTGAGTGCATTAGGTGCTACTAACCTTGTTTGTGAGATTTGTGGAATGCAGGGACATGACATGATGGGATACCCACATGGATCCGGCGCTTCGGGTGAGCAAGTGAACTCTTGTAACAACTACTATGATACGAACCCGAAGCTGCCCAACTATGCTCCCCCAAATCCCCACAACCAAAGAAGGAACAACCCTTACCTCTCCTACGGCAACTACAGCAACACGCTCAACCATGAATTCCAAGAGAGTCAAGGTAATAAGAGAACAGCACCGGGGTATCCTCAGGTACAAAGATCTAAACTCGAGACTTTATTGGAAAGTTTTGTCGAAACTCAGACAAAACAAAATGAGGAGTTTAGACAACAAGGCAGGGCAGTAAACGAGGCTATAAAAGATCTAGCATCTAAGGTAGACAACTTAGCAACTCATAACAAGATGCTAGAAAACCAGATTGCCCAACAAGCCAGCACGTACTCGAGACCTAAGGGTACATTCTCGGGGCAACCCGAAGCAAATCCCAATGAGCATTGCAATGTCATACACTTGAGGGATGATAAGCTTGGGGTGGGGGTAGCTGAAATGGACGTGGAACCGGAGGAGGACACGAGCGAAAAAGAAGAGCGAAGCAGAAATACGTCCCTCCACCACCGTACCAACCCCCGATACCTTTCCCACAAAGGTTGGTCAGGAAAAAGCAAGTAGATGTAGAGACTAAAATGCCTACTAAACTGAAAGACCCAGGTAGTTTCTCCATCGCTTGCTCGATTGAAAAAGTGGAAATAGACCCAGCCTTATGTGACTTAGGGGCTAGCACGAGCTTGATGTCCCTCACTATCATGGAAAGGTTGGGAAGCAAAGAGTTGAGACCATTCAAATTCCCCTTACAATTTGCGGATGGCTCAACTAGGACTCCTCTAGGCATACTAGAGAATGTTCCTGTAAAGGTAGGGAAAATTCTCATCCTTACCGACTTCCTGGTATTGGACATGAAAGGGAATTCTAAATTCCCCATCATTTTAGGAAGGCCATTCTTGGCAACCGCTGGAGCGGTAATAGACGTAAGGAATGGCAAACTCTCTCTAAATGTAGAGGAAGGTAGGGTAAATTTTCAGTTGACTAACTCTTGTAACAACCCTCCTTTTGAGAGCCATGTGTGCAGAATTGATGTAAAGACTCCAGCGGTAGAGAAAGAACTTAGCATGGAAGCAACCCCAAAGATACGCATGGTTGAAGATGCACCCAGTGGTGAAGTTGGAATTGCTGTCCATGCGGAAACAAAACTTCCGCCGGAAGAAAGGAAGGCTAGGAAGCTCCGAGAGAAAAGAGCAAAGCGGAAGCGTTACTGGCCGTATGAGCAGAAACGGCTATTTGAAGGAGCTCCATGGAAAAGAAGTGTTCCTGCACTTCTACGCCCAGCCGACCCCGGTTGACTTGAGGAAGTATGGTCAAGCTTAAGACCATAAATAGGCACTTCTTGGGAGGCAACCCAAGTTTTCTTTCCCTTTTTCCTTTTGCTTTTGTTTTAACCTCTTGAATAATTTGAGAAGATCAAGAGGCAAAAATATCATTAATAGGTTTGTCTAGTGTTTTCAGGTTGAGAAAGAGAAGAAGAGCATAAAAAAAGATAAAGTCAGAGGCCATCACGCCCTGGCCGTGACAGTGGTCACGGCCGTGATGAAATAAACAAGAGCACAGAAAGGATCACGGCCTAGCCGTGACAACCATCACGGGCGTGATGAGTAGGATGCCAAGGCCAGAAAGCATCACGGCCGTGACAGGGCAACTCCTGAGGACCAGAAACGATCACGGCCTGTCCGTGAAGAGCCTCACGGCCGTGATACAATTTTTACCCAAGTTTTGACTGGAATGTGAAGCCAACACCCGCTACCGACTCGGTAAGTTGTTCCATTTTTATCCTCTCTCCGACTTGATTATTTACATTGGAGACAATGTAAGTAATCAAGCTTGGGGTGGGGGTATTTATTTTTGCATTTGCATTGTTGCATTCATATTGCATTCTCATAGGCATAGATTGGTATGATCACATTCTTTAGATTGCCCCTCACTTAGAACATGCATCCGATTGTAAAAACTTGGAGCCAAATGAATAGAGATAGTGAATTTTGAACCCAATTTTTCATTATTCTTGTGATATGGCTAAAAATGAAATTTCTTGAGATAGTCATTTGATAGTTGATAATTAGCATGTGGTTCCTTACACTTGTGTACCTCACTGATTTTTGAACTACTAAATGTAAGATTTTGAGCCAAAAAGGGGTATTCACTAAATCTACCCCATTTCTTGTGATAGAGTGATTTAATTCCTCATAGACTGTATTTTCTAGAACTTGACTTGAAACCATTACAAAACTTAAAAATTTTTGAAAACATTTTTTGGAAATGATTGAGGCACTAGGTATTTTTCCGGCCTCCCGAGCTTTGAATGATAAATGCTACCCCTTAGTTGCCCAATTTTGAGCCTAAAGAAAAAAAAATACTTTTCTTGGTACCATGAATTAATTTGATAAATAATGTTTGGTATGGCACCTTTTAAAGTATTACAAAAAGGGTAATTGGTAGTTTGAAAAAGTATGGGAAGAAAAAGCTAGAAAGTAATTTCTCTTGAGCTATAAATCTCCCCTTCTCCAAACAAATAAAAAATGAAATGAACAGAAAAAAATGGAGAAGGGGATGACAAAGAAAGTGAGAAATGAAATGAAAAAGAAAAAAAAAAGAAAAAATATAATAGAAGGAAGAAAGGTGGAAAAAAGTAAATCAAAGCCCCCAAAAGGTATTTTAGAAGGTGTCATACTTTGTAATGTTTGATAATCTATCTAGCCTTCTTGAAAATTCCCTTTCTTTGATTTTCCCACCTTACAATAAATCCCATGGCCACATTACAACCAAAGGAAAAGACCTCTTGATTCTCAAGTGTTTTCATTAATAAAGTGGAGATTTGATTAATAGTCAAGCCTATGGTAAAATACTTTCCTTGAGGAAATGGAGTGCATTGTCAATAAACCCTAAAACACTTGAGTGAGGTGAGATGAGTGCCCAAATCAGTGAGAACATGAACTTGAAGAACCTAAGCTTCTAATTGGACTTGAACTTGATTATCTCTTGAGTGCTTATTAAAAATGCCTATTACTTGGATTAGCTTCTAGGGTTTTTGGTTCACTATCCATGCTTTGATTGATTTATCTTATGGCCTGAGTAATTGCTTGAGGACAAGCAAAGTTTTAAGCTTGGGGTGATTTGATGAGTGTGATTCCACATCATCTTTGTCTATCATTTTGCATGCATTTTCATGTAGTTTAGGCATATTTTTATTAGATTTTAGGTTAATTTTCCTTTGGAACGGGTAAGGCGGTTTTCGTGTGTTGTTTTGCAGATATCAAGGGTGAAATGCTCAAGATCAACCATGATGGAGTTTGGATGAAGATAGGGCTTTAAAAGTGAAGAAAATGAGCCAAACAGAGCCTATCACGGCCTAGCCGTGATGCCCATCACGGCCATGATCGAGCAAAACTAAAAAAGAAGAAAGGCTGAAGTCGAGTAGTGCATCACGGCCTGGCCGTGATAGCCATCACGGCCGTGACCCAAAACCACCACAAGTCAGAGCACATCACGGCCCAGCCGTGAAATTCTTCACGGGCCAAAACAGAGGCTCGCGTCGCGAGCAGTATATTCGCGTCGCGAATGACCGGATTTTGCACAACGTCCTGAAGCGAAGACCGTCACGGCCTGGCCGTGATGGCCATCACGGCCGTGACGCGCATTACTTGGACCTGAAGAAACCGAAATAGATCAGATTTTGAGTTGGTTTGGGACTCTAACTTCCCCATTTCTATAAATATGGACCAAGGCATCAGAACCAGGGAGATTGGATCATCCATAACAACACACAACACATTAGGGGCTACTACTCTAGGCATAGATCTCTTCTCCTCTTCTCTTCTCTTCTCTGATTTTTGTATTTTCTATTATGTTGTCAACCCAGCTTGTCATCTCCATGGCAAGACTGGAGTAGTAGTTTGTTTCTAGGGACTAGGGCTCTGCCCGAGGTTTGTAAATGATATTGATTTGATGTTAAAATCGTTGTTGATTTCGTTATTGTTTTAGATCTGATTTCTAGTGTGTTAATCACTCATAAATTTCGGCAACCGTTATTTGCGTGACGTAGACGTTCTAAGGAGGAACCTAGCGGTGAACTTAGGATTTCTAGGGTGTTTCACTCGTAAAGCCCGGCAGCCACTGGTTTGTGAGATGTGAATGATCCAAGGAGGAACCTAGCGGTGAACTTAGGTTATTTGCAGGACTGAGACATTTCAAGGAGGAACCTAGCGGTGAACTTGGGTGTCGGACCTATAGAAGTCAGACTTAGGACTGAAATCACGAGAGTTAGAAGCCGTCCCTCGAGGAGCAACGAGTTGTCACGGAACGCAAAGGGTCCAATCTGGGATCGACTACCACGAGAGTAGGGGTCGGGTCAATTGGGCACGGCTTTTGTAACCCGAGAGGGAGCTTAAGCTATTAGAGGATAAACTCGCCTTCAAGGCAATTTCGGTAATCAACAAAGGTAAATCAGTTAGCAACATAAACAACCTCAAAGGTAACCCAAATCCCTAGGAATCCGTTTTAGATAAAAACCCCATAAACAATTGTTTTCTGTTTTAATTGTTCTCTGCTCATCTATCTCTTAATTTCAATTCAAACCTTTTTCAAAACCCTCTTTAAAACTGTCCAGATCTAATCGATTCGAAAACCGATTGCGATTCGAGAACACAGTCTCCGTGGGATCGATATCTTTTATTACTTGACGGCAGTCCGGTACACTTGCCGGAATCGCACGCGCGCGCCGCATCCGCGGCGCGACACATCATTGCATCAGTTTACGGTTTCTTAGATCCGTCAATCCTTCTGCCCGAATTCTTTGCTGGCGATGCATTGAGTAAATACTTAGGGAACTTGTTGGGAGACAATCCGAAAGAATTATATCGGCTCCCTCTTGTATGGAACGCCATTGGCAGTTGTTCGTACTTCACCCGTCTAAGCATACTGTCATATTCTTCTGCTCTCGCCACCAAGATCCGCCACCGAAGGTGGTGGAAGCTGTAAATATGTAAGTAACTAATCTTAAATTTAATTTAAGTTTTAATATCAGTTGTTTTTAGTTTATTACACACATGATATATGAGTTTGTTAATTGATCGACATGATTATTTGTTTATGATAGCGCTGAAGGCGAGTAGCATAAGTTGCGCCAACGGGAGAAGTAGGACTTCTAAGGCTAAAGCAAATCCTGTATGGAACATCCTCAAGGTTTGGTAGTTTATTTATCAAATAATTAATATTATAATTACTAATTTATATGTATATTCAACTGACGTTGAAATTGATTTTGTTGGTAGTCTCGATTTCAAATTGACGGGTGGTCGTGCGGCTATTATGTGATGCTTCATATGCTGAACATAGTCTCCGCATCTATTACGGATGGATGGAAGAAGGTAATATTTAAACAACTTGTTAAATTATATATTATAGTTTTGAAGATGACTTGCATTGATGTTATTGTTATTATTTGAACGTGTTTAGGCATTTATCGACCAATCGCCTATTGAAGAAGATGAGTTAAGAGACTTGAGGATGCGCTTCGCTGAATTCTTCTTCAAGTATGCGGCTGAAAAATGAATTGACAACATACCTCCGCACTACTTAGATGAATAGTTTTTTTGTTAGACTTTAGAAACTAATTAATAACATGTATATATATATATATATATATCCTTAGATAGTTTTGTTTTTTAGACATTGGAACTAAAATTTATTTATATATATACATGGGTTTTGGTTTTAAGTCCCCCCATTGTTCAATTTTCCTTTGCAATTCTGTAATGTGTGTGATATTACGTATTCTTGGAACTGAATGCAGGGATAGCTGAGGGGAGTGATATTTTAAAACTGAATTTAAAAAAAAACCTATTAACGTCAGTTGTATCAAACAACTGACGTTAATAGTATTTTATAAAATATACAGTACACTATTAACGTCAGTTGTTTATTACAGCTGACGTTAAAATTAAACATTTAACGTCAGTTCTTTATAACAACTGACGTTAGTTTTAACAAAATCAACGTCCGTTGTCTTAAAGAATTGACGTTAATAGTTTTATGTTTAACGTCAGTTGTTTAAAAAACTGACGTTAATTTTTACAAAATTAACGTCAGTTTTGTTAAAGAACTGACGTTAATAGTTTTATATTTAACGTCAGTTCTCAACTGACGTTAAAATATTAACTATTAACGTCAGCTGTATTTACGTCAGTCAGTATTCTGACGTAAAAAAGAAATTTTAACTGACGTAAAAAGCACTTATTGCACTAGTGTTAATTAGGCCGTCGCAAATGGTAAAAGAGATTACTGACGGCATTTCCGTCGCAAATCCGTCAGTACCGTTCCCGCCATTTTACTCGAAATGTTGGTGCCACTTTGCGACGGGCATGGCCGTCGCTAATGTGCAAATGTTAATTTGTCCAAAGTCATTTGCGATGGCCATATTGGTTTGCGACGGACTGTACTTTTGCGACGGGCATTCTCAATTTGTGACGGAATCCTCATTTGTGACTGTCATATTGGTTTGCGACGGACTGTACTTTTGCGACGGGCATTCTCAATTTGTGATGGAATCCTCATTTGTGACTGTCATATTGGTTTGCGACGGACATTCTCAATTTGTGATGGAATCCTCATTTGCGACGGCTAGGCCATCGCTAATCTCCATTAAGATACTAAGCAGTTTTCTTCCTCCATCACTTCTCATTTTCGTAAAAACCTTTTTCTTCCTCTCCTCTCACTATGTTTCTCTGCTCCCACCGCGCGCCGCCCATCCACCACCTCTCGTGCCGCCACTGCCCACCCCTCGCACCGCCTCCCTCGCCTCCCACCCCTTGTATCGCCTCCCGTGCAAGCCGTGCCTCCCACCGCCATCAACCCTTACAACCACTGCGGGTAAGAACTCTGACCGCCGTCCATTGGTGTTTTTCCACCATTTTCGAACCTTTCCTCTTCTTGTCCAGATCATAATCTCAGTTTTCGACTGTGTTTTGTTAAAGGAAGCATAACTCCGTCGAAAACTACAATATTAGTTTCCTTATTGAGTATATAGAATAATTATTTCTAGTTCTTGAGATATATAGTATAGATGCATTCAACTTTTGATAGTTACATAGTACTGCTAGATGTTAACTCAAGAGGACAATTTTGTTTACTCTTTTAAATTCAAGGTTCAAACTAAATTTTGACATGGCTACATAGATGAATTGTGGATTTGAAGATGGTTATGCTTCTAAGCTTTGAGACCATAGCACTTCTTGTTTTCATGTGTAGATTCTATATTTATGTAAAGAATAACTTAGCCATACTTTCAAAGCCAGCTTTAAATTAGCACAGCATATATGGCATGGAAAATTGGTGATACGTTACCAATTAGTTGAATTTATATATTTTCTAATTTATTTTATTTTATATGTTGCTTCATTTTCTAAGTTTCCCTCATTTGTGACTTGTTATACTTTTATAGGGTGACAAGATAAGGAAACACCACCTTCACAGCACCCCACAGCCGCAACGGCCGTCGTCCCAGCCTAAGGGTCATCAGCATACCGGTGATGAGGAGGATCAATCATTTACAAATTTGTTGCGGGAATATAGAGAGAATTATTAGTTTCTTTAAGATTAGATTTCATTTTGTATGATGTACGCACTCTTTGTCAAAACATTTTCTTTTAGTTATGAATTTCATTCATCATTTAAAATTATTATTCATTTATCATTTAAAATTATTATTTATTTATCATGTTATAGTCTAAATTATAATAAGGAAAAAAAATAACTAAAGTTTATATTAATTATGAATTTATATTAAATATTAAACAATTAATTAAAAATAATTCATATTTCAAATAATCAATTAATTAATTAAATTATTTATTTTAAACAAAAATATGTACATTTGCGACAGCCAAGCCGCCGCTACCTTCTAGTTATTTACGACGGCCATGCCGTCGCTACTTTATGGTGATTTACGACGGCCAGGCCGTCGCTAAAGTCTGGTGATTTGCGACGGCCAGGACATCGCTAATGTCTATTGATTTGTGACGGCCTGGCTGTCGCAAATTTGGGGCGGCCAATTATAAAAAGCCGTCGGAAACAGTTTGCGACGACCCTATATGCGATGGATTTGTGACCGTCGCAAATCCGTCAGAAACACACGTTTTGCGACGGAGTTGTGCGATTTGCGACGGCCTTTGGCCCTCGCTAAAACCAATTTTTCTTGTAGTGTTTTCAATAGTCTCTTGGTCGAGCTAGTTTCTCTAATACGCTTAAGGGAGAGTCACCGGGGTTCGTAAAAGTGAGTCTCTCTTTTGGGTTCTAATCTTTTTATAATAGGATCCCCAAATCTTTAAGATATCTAGATTTATCTCCTTTTATCTCTTAAATCTTCTTTGAGATATCTTATCCTTAATTGAAGGGATATTATTTCTTCTAACCGGATAAGGTTATTTGAGATAATATCAGGATTATTAAAGATAATATCAATATCTTATCCTTCCCACCTTGATTGGATCGGGTATCCAATCTCGGTGACCGGGTTTTACTCCTCGGCCAGTACACAAGCCCCCCAAGCTTCGAGCTCAACGGAGCCTAGAAGTTTTCATGACAGGAGTCGAGCTTGGCTTAAAAATTATCTGAGTTCAGGATTTATTGAGTAAGACTTCTCCTCTTTTTGCCACAGTTCGATGGCCAATCTTCATACATCGGCTAGCATTCGAGTTTAGCGGGTTTGGAAAGTGGGCCTAACAATCCTTTCTTTTGATTTCCTGGTGGCCGAGCTTGATACCTCGGCCCATATACAAGCCCCACAAGCTTTGAGCTTGGAACAACGTAAAAGCTTTCATGATTGAAAACCGTGCTTGGCTTTAATGTTATCAAGCTTTACTTTCCGGCTAAATCTTAAGTTCATTGGGCTCGGTGGGCCAGTCTAATAATCATTTCCCTTTGATTATTTGGGTTTGGTGATCGAGCTTTATTTCTCGGTCAATACTTTAGTTTGGTAGGCTCGGTGACCGAGTTTGACATCTCGGCCAATATATAAGCCCCCCCAAGCTTTGAGCTAAGAAGAGTGCAAAAGCTTTATGAAGGAAGCCGAGCTTATCCTTAGTGTCGATAAAGTTCAGGATTTGCATAGATCCTCTTACTTCGACTAATCAAGCTCGGTGGCCGAGTTTCACATCTAGGGAAGTAACATGTTCTGAACAGAAGATACTTCAATCTTACCTTTGTTAAGACAAGTTTAGAAGCCGGTAGCTGAGATTCAATTTATCAATGATTCAGGCTCGAACTGGTCTTTTGGAAAGTCAAGCTCAAACTCGGTCATTAGGAATTTACCTCAGGCTTGTATTTTAGCTGAAATCTTTGATGCCTTCAAGATGCTTATCTTGAGAGTTTGAACTTCACTCACCTTTTTCCAAACGGAGCTCGGTTTTTGAAGCTTTTGAGAGCTCTTAACCTTTTCATCTGGTGGATTTTGAAATACCCACTAACTTGAAGCTTGACCTTGACTGCCATTATTTATATGATCTTGAAGGTGTGTCTCAGAATAAACTTTCCTAATATCTTTTCCAATTTGTATGAGAAAATAGTTTTCATACAAGTTCTTCATAACAACAATCGAGCTGTAGGCTAAGAGATATCCTTTCTCTGTAATTTCCGAGAATGCCCTTCCTTTTTATCCCCATAAGCCCCCAAGATCTGACCTTGAAATAAGCTAAAGAGCTTAACTGTCAACCCGCATATCTTAACACACTTTTTGGTGCCGAGGACTTTGGATTATGTTTCGCGGGAGCATTGCTCAAAAATTTGTTTTTTTGTAGAACCAAGTTTTTCTTGGGTTATCGGCTTACTTGGCCGAGTACTGCTCGGATTTTCGCCCGGAGCCAAGTTTTACTTGAGATTCCGGTTTATTTGGTCGAACACTACCAAGATTTCCTTCAAATCTTGGGTCTCTAACATGCATGATCTTCTGTGGAAATTATCTTGGTGCGAAGGTGTTGTGCTCGGCCTAGGATTTTTAGTGCGAGGGAGGAAGCATTGCTCGACCTCGACTTTTTTCCGTACGAAGTGCGAGGGAGCATAGCTCGACCTCGGCTTTTTGGTACGAGGGAGTAATGCTCGACCTCGGCTTTTTGAGCTTTTGCCCATTGTTCTTGGCTAGGCAATTTTAGCTCGGGCCCTTTAGTGGATTCACAAGTTATTAAGCCGGCATATGCTCGACTTTTATTAGAATAGGGCCTTGATGCGAGCATGAAAGCCACGTCTGCTTATGCTCTTCGAGTCTCCTCCATTACCCATTTTTCGAGCCACGAGCTTTCTAATGATGAAAAGCATGAAGTCTGAAGCTGCCCGAACTTTGCGCACTAAGGATGAGCTTAAAAAAACGTGGCAAAGTGTGAAGAGCAGGCTCGGCTAATTGGGTAATTGAAAACTCGAAATTTCAAGCTTGAGAAGACCAACTCCTCTCCTCAATCTGAGCTCTCTAAAATGAAATGATTGACTTTCAGAGGGCTGCCAAGGCTTTAAGGCTTTCCCTTGACAATCTTTAGCAGTTTCTTGCTACTGAGAAAAAGGCTAATTGCAAGCTTCAGTTTAAGTTGAAGGAAGCTAAAGCCCAGATTATAAGGGAACGCGTTTCTGGGTTCTCGCTTGCTATAAAACAAATCCAACGCTTTCTTCCTGATTCTGATCTTTCGAGAGCCGGTGTGGACACGGATTTTAATAAGGATGGCATTATGGTTCTTTTGTCCGATCTCGATGATGAGGAAGAGGAGAATAATGAAGAGTAGGTTGTGGGAGAGGAGGAGAATAGAGGAACTGAAGTGGTCGTGCTCGAGCCATCCTCGGTTGCTTTTACGCAAGCTGAAGACACTATTGGTTATGGGAATCTCCATGAGCAAATTTTTAAGATATTTTGCACTCTTGGCTATGCCCTATGTACTTTTGCTTTATGAATGATAAAGACTTCATACTTATGGTATTTAACCCAACATTTGGATTTACTCGGTTAACTTTCCTAAGTTTTTACTCGCCTTTTGTGCTTGGGGTTTTAATTTGGCCTCGTGAGATTTTTGAGCTCGGTCCTATCGTAGTTAACTATTTCATGTTTTTCTTGCTTACCTTTTTAGGTTCGACCTTTCGATTTTAGCTTGGTTGGCCACTTCGGTCAGACATTTCGACTTTAGCTCGATCGATTTTAGCTCGATCAACCATTTTAGGTTCTTTGTTTACCTTTTTAGGCCCGATATTTTGACTTTAGCTCGGTCGATTTTAGCGTGGTCAACCTCTTTAGGATTTTTTCCTTTTTAGGTCCGGCATTTCGACTTTGAGCTCGGTCGATTTTCAGCTCAGTCAACCTTTTTAGGCTTTTGCCTTTTTAGGTTCGGCGTTTCGACAACAGCTCGGTCGATTTTAGCTCGGTCACCTTTTTAGGCTTTTGCTCTTTTAGGTTCAGTGTTTCGACTTTAGCTCGGTCGATTTTAGCTCGATCAACCTTTTTAGGTTCTTTGTTTACCTTTTTAGGTCAAGCATTTCGATTTTAGCTCGGTCGATTTTAGCGCGGTCAACCTCTTTAGGACTTTTGCCTTTTTAGGTCCGGCGCTTCGACAACAGCTCGATCGATTTTAGCTCGGTCACCTTTTTAGGCTTTTGCCTTTTTAGGTTCTTTGTTTACCTTTTTAGGTCCAACATTTCGACTTTAGCTCGATCGATTTTAGCGCGGTCAACCTCTTTAGGACTTTTACCTTTTTAGGTCCGGCATTTCGACTTTGAACTCGGTCGATTTTCAGCTCACTCAACCTTTTTAGGCTTTTGCCTTTTTAGGTTCGGCGTTTCGACTTTAGCTCAGTCAACCTCTTTAGGACTTTTTCCTTTTTAGGTCCGGCATTTCGACTTTGAGCTCGGTCGATTTTCAGCTCAGTCAACCTTTTTAGGCTTTTGCCTTTTTAGGTTCCGTGTTTCGACAATAGCTCGGTCGATTTTAGCTCGGTCACCTTTTTAGGCTTTTGACTTTTTAGGTTCGGTGTTTCGACTTTAGCTCGGTCGATTTTAGCTTAGTCACCTTTTTAAGCTATTTATTTTTTGTGAGTTAGTATGGTGTTTGAGTGTTCGAGCTAATGGAACTTTATTTTCCAAGGGTGATGTTCTCCCCTACACTATTCCATTTAAATGGAGCTTGAGCTCGATCTCTATGATTTTTATAGAGGAAGTCTAACTCGGCCTCTATGGTTTTAATTTGAGGAGCTCCGACTCGTCTTCCTCTTAGTCAAATTTTGAGAGGGATTTTTGGCTCGACCCCAATATTTTTTCGGGGCGGAGCTGAATTGTGAGTTTTTAAGGGAGAAAAGCTCGACCTGTGAGCTTTGAGGAAGCCGAAGCTCGACCTTGTGGAAATGGAAGCACGGAGCTTCGACCTATTATTTTCAAGGAGTAGGAGCTCGACTGTTGTCTTCATTTATCTTTAAGCATAGTAGACAAAATACTCATCTCAAAGGACATCTTTGTATTATTTTATCATGCTCCTTGGTGCTCATAAAGTGCACCAATATTTCCAATGCATCAATTATAAAATTCTTTGGTGTTATGCATGAAACATTATTGAGCATGATATATCAAAACTTGGGAATAGGAAGTGCTCAACGTAGAAATTTAAGAAACGATTTATAAGCTTTAATCCTTGTTTAAATGCAAAGAAACTTCCAGGCATTGAGATGATAGTCAATTCAAATTTCTTAGTAGCAATGAAAGAATACAAGAAATGAACAAGTAATTAAGCACATGGCCATCACTATGACAACTGGAAGAGAGGTCAATTATAGAAATCTTCACAAAATTCCAGCAGAGTTTGGCCTTTTTTCTACTTGCTATAAATAACCATGCTAATAAGCTATAAGGTCTTTTCAATCAGATTTGACCTTTTTCCAAATCAAACCATTTCTCATTCATTTGGTTTTTGAGGTTGGAGCGGTGTACGTCATCTACCCATGCATTTTCCATTTTTTCCTTTAACATATTGTGTAAGGATATATGGCATAAATCCGGCTCCTCTAATATCATTAAAGTGGAAGAAACTTCCTTAAGGGAATTCCAAGATCTTCGTTTTTATCATACTATCATTCCAATAGCTTAGGTACTTTGTTAAATATGACCTATTGATTATTGGTTTTATGCCACACGTATGTTCCATCATCTAATTATGCATTAATCAAGAGAGGAAGATAGAGAACAATATCACCTGGACCTTGAGATGTCACCTTTGGGAACCTTTACAGAAAGAGCTTTCACTTTTCTTTTCCCGTGATCTACTCATTCCTTCCGGGGCTAAGACTATGGATGGTGTCATGAGTCTGACATTCCTGCAACGCCTTCCATTTAATGGACTTTTCCATTTTCTAAAACCGATGAACTCGGCTTCGGACAAACTCGACCATGGAATGTCGAGTATGTAGAATCTCGGCCATTATAGACTTGATGAACTCGGACTTGGCCTCTCCTTGTTAGCCCGAGAGCGAGAAACTCGACCACTAAGGTCTTCTCCACTACTTAGATTGATTTCATCGTGAATTCAAACTGACCAATCACGTGAAATCAATGAATTACAATTAGTGGGAACCAGTTTTTCAATGTTAGTCAAGAATCTAATAGTTATACTACTAGATGACAACAATTATTCTAATAATATCAATAAGAAACATGAATTTTTCTTCCCTGCGAGTTTTGTTGAACACTTGGTGTGCTCTAATATGCATCTACCCAATCAATTGTAGCCTACACTCTCTGTCAATGGCAACAGTGGGCATTTGGTCGAGCACTTTGTAGTCGCAAATTTTGTGACTCTGGGAGTGGTATCACCCGAGCATCACTTTGCTCAAATATGTAAATAATATGATATGATGCTACATAACACAACATCAAAGACATGGAGCAAAACATATCAAATCATATTAGATTTAAACTAGATTTAAAGAACAATATCACCTGAGCATTTCGCGGCCTCTGATTTAGGTATTCCCTCAAGCACCTCTCTGTCACAGACTTATTGATTCAAGAACATGAGTGATCAATGCTTCGTACCTATGTGTTCGTGACCATTTTCTTGAGGACCGTTGGTTGATAGCGGAAACCGAAACCCTCAGTGTTTGTCACAGACTAAAGTCGGTATGGAGGAAATGTTGAACTCCAACATCATAAGGACCCGAGATCCGAGAGTTGAAGGAAGCTGGTTGATGTGAAACACCAACCACCGTCGTCGTCGCCGTTTGGGCCTCTACCACAGCCTAGGTGCGGTAGCCTGGTGGTCAGTCGTTACTCTCATCACCGCATGGTATCAGGTTCTGATTCGACAACCTCTCACAGATCTTTGTTGTGTTTCCAGCTCGGCCGGATATGGGGTATGGCTCGTTGGCCCTTACAGTTCCTTCACATCCAGAGGCGGCGACGAATGTGTGTTCTGTGGCTTGTGAGGTCGTGATGTTGACGTGCCTGAACTGACTGGAGCGGCGACGGGGAGTGGGGGAAGAGCACCGCACGACAGTCTCGACGAGCTTAAGACCTGAGGGTTCGCACGAACCTATTCTGCTCTCAGAGGAAACCATAGTTTCTCATCCAGCAGCAGCGACGAAATTGGAAGAGAAAGTATATCTGGTTCGGTCTTCGAAGTTTCTGACTCAAGGAAGAGCCATGCGTCTGAGCTGGACACTGTGAGCAGTGTACGATGGGTTGATAGTGGTGGCAATTCGGGTGGTTTGGATAAAGTTTTACATTGCCCCACGGTGGGTGCCAAATGTTCCTGCCGAGATCCGACTTACCGTAATCTCGTCGTAGAACGTGAAACCAAGAGTGAACAATGGGGGTTGTTTTAGATTATGGCTTGACAGAATATTGTATTCCGGTCCTACGTATCCTAATGGGAATCAATGCCAGACATATTTCTAGGTTCAACCCTTGGTCATACGGTGATCTCAATCCCTTAATCTTGTATCTGATGAATACTAGCGAGCAAGGACTTTTCAATAGTCTCTTGGTCGAGCTAGTTTCTCTAATACGCTTAAGGGAGAGTCATCGGGGTTCGTAAAAGCGAGTCTCTCTTTTGGGTTCTCCTCTTTTTATAATAGGATCCCTAAATCTTTAAGAGATCTGGATTTCTCTCCTTTTATCTCTTAAATCTTCTTTGAGATATCTTATCCTTAATTTAAGGGATATTATCTCTTCTAACCGGATAAGATTATTTGAGATAATATCAGGATTATTAAAGATAATATCAATATCTTATCCTTCCCACTTTGATTGGATTGGGTATCCAAGCTCGGTGGTCGGGTTTTACTCCTCGGCCAGTACAACAAGTTTCTAAGGAAAGTGGAATTTGAGCAAGTTGTCTAAGGGTGAAAATTGCCTTAATTTCTATTGAAGGATTAGATCTAAGTTAAAGACATTTCGAGTCAAAGAGAAGTCAAAGAATAAGTGCTTGTTTGGTAAAAAGCAAAATCCAATTGGAAATAATTGATTCCTGATGGACAAAACTGAGTTTTGTGGAAGCAAAAATTTTTAGCTTTTCCGTTGAAAATAATTGATTCTAGATGTAAGACCCACAAAATTATACATATTTACACCTCAAAAGTGATTTTACTTTATCATCCAAACAAAATAAATTCTTCTAAACCTACTTTTAAAATATTGTAACCAAACACAAATCATTTTTATTAACCTTGATTTTTTCAAAATCAATTATACCAAAATCAATTCTATCAAAATCTAAAACAAACGGACCCTAAAACTCCACACTTATAACAATCTAGGAATGTTAAAGAGATATCCTGAATTATGAGGATACTTATATGGTTATGAATCCAAGTTTGCTTAAGGTGATATTTT